>JBAMCG010000127.1:6015000-6592500 GCA_037075325.1 Drosophila mayaguana | reverse complement strand
TGTGGTATAATAATAACAACAATAACAGCATACCATCGTACAACGGCGGCGTTTCGTTGTAATTGGCAATGGCGCGGTATGGCGTCTTGGTTGATAGGCGGCGTTCGATTTCATGGCGTTCCAAATAATTGCAGGCAGCCTCATCAGCTGTTGTCAGTTGCGGCAGTACAAATAGAAGCGCTGGTATTAGCCGAAAATGTAAAGTAAGCATTTTCTTCCCGTTATGTTAGATGGGACAGCAAAATTTGTCAGTTCAATGTGAGAGTTAAAATTTATGTATGAACTAATTACAAAACGTAAAACATTTAAGTAAAATTTTGTAAAAACAAAAATAATAATAACTGCACACGCACAAACGGCGAACGTGTCTGCCAAACGGGCTAAATACAAATGAATATGTTATTAAAAGAGAAGCTGCAATTGATATACTATGACATGCTGATACAGCTAACAGACAGCAACACTCAAAGACACACGCAACGCATACGCACACAAACAAAGTCGCAGAGGCACACACTTGCGCACACTTGCTTAGTCAGTTGACCATCTGTTAGCCGTCTGGCAGCACTATGCGAAATATATTCGATTACTCGATACAATGCAAGCAAATTCAGAAACCGCGTCGCAGCAATTGCGCTGTTCGAATTGCGTTTATCTATACTATATAATCCAATGAATTAAATTCAAAGAAATCTCAGCACAATGGGTTAGTACACACTTAATTTGGCTTGTTTAAGCGGAGTTTAACTCAATTGAACTTTTGAATCGAATAGTACCTGTTGCTAAGAAGCCAACGATTCCCGCCAAAAGAACACTGCGTTCCACGACTCGCGCACTAATCCAACAGAAACTTGAAAATAAAAATGCATCGGATGAACGGATCAATGCAACTCCCGAACAGAGCGAAGAGCCAAGCACTTCGATGGGATCGACGCGATCGACGCGAGCGACAAAAGTTAAATTGGCTAAGAAAAGGAAGGAAGTGGCCAAGAGACCGAACAGCAAGCATGTGAAACGCAGTCAAACAAAGCAGCTGCTAATTAATAACAATAACAATAATGCTAAGAATAACAACAGCAATTACAATAACAATAACAAGAGCTTGCTTATGGAACCGCAGCCAATGGAGCGATTCAAACTGCTAAAGGCCTTTTGCATGCAAGTGGCCAAGTCGGACGCAGAGCCACAGCAGCCGGCAGCGGCCACGGGCTACACACAGCAGCAGCTGCAGCAGTTTTTGATGAACTCGACGCTCCAGAAGATTCTGCCGGAATCCGTGATCTTTGCCAGCCCGAGCGGTGCTCAGGTGCGTCCTGAGATTACTAAATCAAATTCCTTGCTAATGCTTTCCTCATTTCAGCATTTAAGGCAATTGGTTAGGCTGATTGACGCATTGGATGTGGTGCAGCTGGAGGAGCTATTGGATCTGTATCACCTGGCCATTGAGATGCAGAACTACGAGCAGTTGGACACCCATTGCCAGGGCAAGCGCTGCGAGCTGCTGCACGCCGTCAGCTCTTTGGCCGTGCAGCTGCTGCCGGAGTACATTGAATATATTGGCATTAGTCTGTGCGATCGTCTGATTATGGGCGCTGGCATGGAGCGTATGCAACGTGTTATCAATGTGCATGGAGCGCTGGTGCGGCTCATTGCCGATAGCGATATTAGTCGACGTATTGCCATGACCATCCTGTTGGCCACCTTTGCCAAAATCTCGGGACTCGAGCTGCCCACACAAAACGGAGATATTGTAATATACGTCTATACACCTCTAAATATTTCTACCATTCTAATTGTAATCGATTTCAGATCACACTCGCCTTCGACATGGTCAAGCGCGTGGACTGGATGCGCTTGATAGTCGATGGCTGCGAGCCGGATATGTTTGCGCTCCTGCGCAGCTTCGCACTGATAATCAATACGCACGAGAATCGCCTCGAACTTCCGCTCAAGGATATTGGCACCGAGATCTACGGGTTTTTCATGCAGGTGTTGCGCAATATGCACTTTTCCAGCAAATATAACAACTTAATCATGATGGTAAGTCAAAATATAGCATACTTTTATATGGCTTCCTATTTACTTTCCTCTTGCTCATGAGTCGAATTCAAAAACCCTGCTCAAATACCACCAATATCTTTCTCTGAAAAATACATATGTATATACTTGATCTGGACTCCCTATACGACTCGCCTAAATCCTATATGTCTACCAATACTTATATGTATATATATATATATATTTTATTTTTCAGATGGAACGTTTTATTGTATTTTGTATTGTACGTGGGGTGACAGCAAGGTTAGTTGAATCAACGATATATATAAATAAAAGGAGGTGAAAGTGTTGTAAGCTAAATCTATGAGTAACGATTAAACGAATTATTGAATTTTCGTTGCTCGTTAATCGTTCACTCGTTGCCCCCTAATCTTCCCTCATCCTTCATCGCTCGTCACTTAATCGTCAATCTCATTTCAATCCTCATTTATCATTCATCTCTAGCACTCATCATAATTCGTAACTCGATACCATTATACTACTTGTATTCTGTTTTCGTTCTCTTGTCTCTTGCAGCTGTCGTTCCACACATGTGTTTGACACCGGATCTCAATCGAGTAGCTAAACGAACAACCAAAACATTCTATTTATTAAGAAATTACAGTTATAACTAATTAAGTTTTTTTTTTACATTTGTTGCATTTGTTACTAAGGCCAATATAGTTTCATAGTTAAGTTCACGAAGTTCAACAAGTGTGCGAAAGCTTTTCAGTATTATTATTTTTTTTTTATTTGTATGTGGGGTTAGGGCCAAAAAGCTTCAGACCTCCCATCAATTGGGGGCAGGCCTAGGCGGGTTTTCGACATTTGGTTTGGCGGCGACAGAAATTTCGTAGTTTTTAGTCGCGTTTCGGCCAAGCAAAGTGACGGATAACCATTTTGATTTTAGATAGATAAATAAATTAGAGAAATAAGATAATTGGATGAATAAAAGGCTGCTGTGAAAAAGATATTATTGAATCAATTGTGCTCGACTATTTTCGGTTTTCTTTTTTTTTCGACCTAGCATATGGCGCCGGAAAATGCGCCGCCGCGCGTGCTGTTGGTTTATAGCGCCAAGAACTAATCAAAGGTAATGCTTAGCTAACGGTTTCAGCCGTTTACTTAGTGCCCCACCCACCCGCTTTCACCATCCAACAGCTAGATATAAACCTTGTCATACACACACACAATTTGTTTGTTATTCGCACGCAAAGGCAAAACAATTTCTCGGGTCTTTAGTGCACCGTGGCACGCCACCTGTTGGCTATTGGCGGCGACTGTGCGTATGCCGTTATGCGTAAGGGGCGGGCAGCTTAAATTTCGTTGCGCTGTGCGAATCACTGATCGATAAATGACAGTTGTTTATGCATGGCATTAACGTTATTAGGCGAAGCCCCCCTTATCGCCGCAGTCGCAGTCTTTTGATAACGGCGAAAATATCTTAATTCATTGGCTTAGAAGCCCGGTTTGGGGCGGAGCGTGCAACCACGTGTCGTGACCAGCGTGACACGAGCTGTCGTCATTGAACGCCTTAAGCTATGCCATCAGGCGTCATCAGGCGTTGCCAGATATGAATTTACAATTTGAATTTTCAAATATTAACGTTGTCATGAAAACGTAACTCAAAACTATATGGGTCTAGCAGCACTAGCAACAAGATTTAATAAAACAAACACAACAAACAAACAAAAATCAATTATTAGAGATAATCGTCTTAAGCTCATCTATGTAAACAATTTCTAAAGCTTTATTTTTCAATTAACTTTCAGGCATATCAAAAAAGCATATCAGGAAAATGTTTAAGAACCGTCAAATCAAAGGTCCATAACATTTCAAGTATTTACTAATACGAGCTCTTGAGTATGATTAATTTGTGCCGAAATACATGTGTTTATTTATTTCTATTCTATGTTTTTTTTTTTTTGTCATATATCGCTTATCGCCAGCTGGCGGTAAATTAATTTTGTTATTGGCCTTTTCGCTTGGCCAATGGACAACACGAAAAATGTTGAAAAAAAGCAACGAAGAAGAAACAATATGAAAATGATACGCGTTGATCACGCAGCGATAATGCCAACGCAAAATGATGGAATGATAGAACGTCACAAATGGCGCATTCCGTTTTGTTGTTGTTGTCCCCGTCCTCTCTCTGCCTCTCTCAACAACTTTATCATAGCGACAGCCAGGCTGCCAAAGGCTCAATATCTGCGTGTGTGTGTGAAACGTACCGAAATAGTTTCAAGACTTGTCAAAGCGAGCGCGCTGTATTTACGTGCATACATGTGCGTGTGCGTGTGCCATGCCTGCACTTCCTTATGTAAGCAGAAAGGAGCTTTTAATGCGGCCGGCTGTTCAATGGTTTTCGTTTTGTTTTGTGCTCGCCGTTTTGTATGCTTGTATGTGTGTGTGGGTTTGCCGTTAGCGCGCGTCGAACCGTGTGCGCTGGCGTCGCTGCTGCTGGCGGCCGCCTGATTAAAAGCAAAGGACAGTTCGCAGCGTTCAGTACGTAACGAGAAGTTGCCTCGCGCGGTTTGGCAGCACACGCAAATCGTACGAATACTAGCGGACAAGAGAGCGCGCAACTGTTAATGTAACTGTTGTTCAAAACCAACCGCATAGCAGGCCAATCACAACAAGCTCGAGCTGTCCAATTGCCAACCCAGCGAAACCAATTGCAAAGCATATGCAATAAAAAAATATATAAATACAAAAAGTAATAAAATGTAAATTAACTTGTTCGACAATGCAAAATGCAAATTGATTACATTTTTTAACCTTTTTTTTTCTGTAACACAATTTTTTTTATTGTGTTGCCAACCAAGTGTGTGAGTGTGAATGAATTTTTTTTATGTGTTTAGTATTAAGATGAGCAGCATCTCGAGATCAAACTAACACGCCTTCCACATAATCTAAAAGCCTAAGGCTTAGCTGCGCAGCTGCGGTCCACGCAGAACTAGTTTGCAAAAACAAAAAAAACACAAAAACAAAAATAAATAAATAAAATAGCAAAATTCTTACATCCAATCAAATCTCAATTAAACATTCGTAAATATAATATAGTATACATATAAACGTGTTGGCCCTGATCGTAAATCGAACAGCTGTTTAGCAAAAATATATACATGTACAATATTTGTATATATATCTGGAGTATATGACATATTCAAAAGATTTTGCGTTTGTTTTTTTTAATAATCTTGTCTTATGATCTAATCCATCCAGTTTAGCTTTACTGTTTCTAAGCATTTAGATCAAGTTTCATTAACATATTAATGCTCTTCAAAGTTTTTATTTTATTATATTGTACTATTACAAAAAAAAAAAAAAACAAGTAAGAAAGCTCTAGTCGAGACTGCACAACTACGAAATCCTCTTGTCGATGGAATTTCTTCATGAAACATTCAGATCGTGATTATAACATTGAAATGCATGTATTTGTCAAAGCACAAGTCTCTAATATTTTAAATATATAGAGGGATGAATGCAAAAAAAAAAAACAAAATTCTATAAAAATCATCTGAGTCTATATTTAAAATTTGAAGAGTCTAGCTTTAAAGATGTAGGAGATATATAATTTTAAAACTGATAATCGATAACAAAGTAACGGGATGATATGCGCTCTCAGTATACGGACAAAAAAATAAACATTTGAAGTCTCTAGCTCTTATATGTTCTAAGATCGACGCGTTTATACATACGGACAGACGGACGGACAGACAGACGCACAGACGTACAGGGCTAAATCAACTCAGCTCATCACCCTGATCAAGAATATATATACTTTGTGGGGTCTGCCACGCCTCCTTCTGCCTGTTACATACATCTAAGCAAAACTAATATACCCTTATTTCCCATTTTCAATGGGTTCAGCGTATAAAAACAAAGAGAAAAGAAAACAATAGAATCTACTTCATCAGCATTTTAAAGTTGTCAAAGCTTTCAAAATAGTTGCTAAAACACAACTCTTTATTATGATAATTATGAAATTTCCATAAATTAATAATCCTAGGGTTATTAAAAGCTTCAAGCTTATGTTAAGAAAATCCGAAAGCTATTAGCTGTCTAAGCCCTAAGCTGCCCATCTATCAAACACATTTATAGCCCTCTAACTGTCAATATGTCCATCTATCTTCCTATTTATCTATCAATGTATCTATTATCCGTCAGCCTGTCAAATGACCACTCAATTTATCTATACCTTGTATCTATACCTAGTATACTCAGCTTGGCTATATTGAGTATGCTTAACGCTCAGTTTATCTATGTTATAAGTGATTGATACGTATCTACAGGGACAGATAAAAGATACTAATACAGTAGATAAATGCAAAAATTGATTGATAGTAAATAAATTGAAATATAGGTAAATAGATTGATATTTATCTTATCTTTAAATTTATTTTTATGTTCAGTTCATTTATCGATCAGTTTATTTATCGATCAGTTCATTTATCTGTATCTATTTATTATGTATTTATCAATTTGTGCATATTTTATCTATGCACCTATATATACTATTCAGATATATAGATCAATTATAGATAGATAAAAATATACATTGGTTAGTCTATATTTCCTTATCTACCTACCGATTCATTTATCTATATACATACATACATATATGTATATTATTTATTGCTATATTTATGTGTCTTATATCTTTCCATTTTCACATCTATTTATCTTTCAATCAACACATCTATCATCTATCGCTTCCTCTATGTATCTATTTACGTTTCTTTATGTTTATCTATCTATAAACATATTTATCGCTCCATCTGTCTATCCATCTAATCTTCAACATATTTAAAATCAGTTCGATAACTTTTGATTGATAAGTTCACTTAGTCTAACTTAAGAACTGTAACTGTATGTATGTACATGTGTATACTTATTGTGCACACTTGTATGTATATAACATATGATATATATATAGAGATCAGATGTCTCCACATACGCAATGAAACGCTAAGATGTCTTTAAGCAACAGCAACAGGGTATGTCTTAGTCTAGTACAGCTTTCTTCAAATACTATTCATTGAAGAAAACTGATTCGGCACTCTCAAAGTCGACTGCAAGTCAAATTTGATAAATGCGGTTTACAAATTACAGATTTTCTTTCCACTTACGCAAAGCTGATCATAAATTTGTTCGCGTCTCTTATTGCCCATTATCTGGTTAAAGCTTTACGATCACAATTAAAAATTAAAAATTGATGGAGTATAATTATAGGCTTAGCAATGTTAACACCTGTGGGCGACCACGTGCCGACCATGAACTGATCTACCGGCTGACTCAAATTACATTCAATCATGAACTAGTTTTGGAACCATTCATAAATCGTAGGGGTATTCACGTATAATTATTGTTTCAGATCCGTGTTCCATGTTGCAGAAAATTCTGTTTGCTGTGGAAGAAAATTGTAAATCCTTTTGGATATTCTTATATGCTGTGTGTATCTCGCACTAGATACCCTGTAAATTTGTAGCGAACGCTCATTTATCATTTATCGGACTTCAAAAACTGATCAAAAATCACAATCGATACATTTTCCATGAAACTAACTTGTGCGAGCATGCATGACTGCAAGATACCTCGTAAAGGGGTAAAATAGCTAAATACTGGTTGTGAAAGAGTTTACTGCCTTTGAGAGGTATGCTCGAATGACAGATACCCCGTAGGGTAACACGGATCGCTAACCAGTTAATATTATGACATCTTTTATTAACGAATTTTGGGCTGCTTAAAATTGTGTGCGCTTTGTGGAGTATGCAGGAGTCATATATACCCTGTAAAATACAGTAAAATTCGTAATGCAATTATTTCGCATAGGAATGATGAATATTCCATATTTTCTTAGCTTCATTTGATTAAAGCACATGAACAACATCTAAATACCCTAGAATTATATTGAAACTCATGTCAGCCCAACCCCCACTTGGCTGATGTGTCAGCAGTCTTTTGTAGGGCTTGATTCTATAGAGTCGTTTGGCGAAACACGTGATACCCTGTAATCCCGAAACTATACCCTGGAATCCCTAAACAATTTTGTATACTGTAAATGTTGTTACAGCATATCCCGTTTCTAAATTGTCACCAATTGCACTTTCTTAAGTGCTGTAGATGCACGACTAAAATATACCCTGTAGAATTGCAACTTTTTTGGGAATTATAGCTGAGATAGATAAACTGGATAGATGTACACCCAGCATAGATACCCTGCAAATAATGTATAGTGACGGATAGGGGAAATCCATTATGTATGTGGAGTAATGTGATGAAATCGTTTTGTTGGCGCTCTTCTGGGCTTCTGTTTTCTGTTTCGTTTGCTATTTCGATTTGTATTGCTATTTCTTTTTGTATTTCTATTTCGTTTCGGTTTCTTTTTAGTGCCGACCTCGCAGTTGCTGCTGTGAGTCTTGACGGGATTAAAGGCCGCGCCGCGGACTGGTGCGACGAGTCGCTCATCAAACGGCGATCGTCAATTGTGAACGTAAATCAGATAGGAAAGCAGACGCTGAGACAGAGGCCAGTCGGGCAGGGCAGGGCAGGGCAGGGCTGTGCGATATGTTGGCCACGCCCACAGCTGGCAAAGCGCCCACGAAGCCAACCAACGAGCGGCCCAATCTCAACAATGGCTATCTGCAGACGAATGCGCTCGAGGACGTCAGCTCGACTGCGATCTCGCCGCTGCTCGGCCAGCAGCAACATCAGCACCAGCAGCAGCAGCACCAGCAGCAACAGCAGCAACAGTTGCCGCCACCACAGCAGCAACTTAAGCTACCAACGGTGGTTTTCCTAAGTCCCGACGGCAGCGGCGCCGTGGGCAGCGCCTTGCAGCGCAATGCGCCGACTACAGCTGCGGGAGCGGGTCCTGGTTCCGGCGCAGGTCCCGGCTCAGCTCCAGTTGCTTCAGCTGCATCTGTGGACAGCGATTGGCTGCTGCTGAAGGAGGCGCAGCATCGGCGTCGACTGCTGATCCTGGCCATCGCCTTCACTGTGCTGGGCGCGGCCATCGGTGCTCTGGCCATCTACTTTGCCAGCGTCCATCAGCGGTGCCAGCTCTATCCGCGCAGCGAGCCACAGGATGCAGGTGAGCCAAAGCGAAATGAACGTAGCGCATTGTTCGAAATTGGGTCACCAGGCAATCAACGGCGCATCCGTTGTCAATTGTGGGTGTGGGCATCAAAATGTGAAAGCGATGACAGGGAGAGGGAGAGAGAAGGAGAGAGAGAGTGTGTGAATGGTGAAGATATATGTCGAAGTTGGAATACTCTAACTCAAATCCTTGCCAGAGCTAGCCGAGTGAGCTGGGCCTCGAAGAGAGTCGAATGATGTCTATATATGTTATGGCATATATATTATGTAGGGGATATAGGCATCTTGCCTAATAATAATATAACCTATAATCTAATAGACACATAGAACGCATGATAGAGACATAAATAGTAGACATAAATAGTAGGTATTTAATTGTTATACAAGTATAATAGTCATACATATAGGAATAATAGATAATAATAGATAATAATAGGTATAAATATATCATTATGATGTCAAATGACATAGTATTCTAGGTATTTCTAGGCATCTTTGATATTGAGATATTTATGGTATGTATACTAGGCTATATTCTATATATAGCAAGTAGACAAAGGCAGATATGTAAACGATTTGACATTTGATAGACAGGTAAATATAGGGCTTACAATATAAGACGTCTGTAGGGTGTCTGATAAGAGCAGGTGTGTATAAGAAATGCATAAAGAGGTCAATAGAAGAACGTAGAACACAGAATATATTGTGGTAATATAATGGCATATAAACATGGCTTATTTAGAGCTGGTATAAGGGCTGGTATACACGAGATTAAAGAGGTATATGGAATTTATTGTGTATATAAAGATATGTATATGATATGGATGACATGTATATAGTCACAGATATGCTTATTAATCATATATATGTATATAATGGAGTATATAAATGAAGTATGACAGAGTATAAATTATATATACATATAATAATGTGAAGGGAATTGGACAAGCATATGGTATATATCGGGTGACAGATTTGTATAGACATGCAATGCCATATATGTACATATATATAAATATATTCCTTAGACTATTTGATACAGCAGGTAAATATTATATTACGTCTATAGTTTTTACAAGATTAATAGATAAGGCTGTACAGCTGTACTATATAATGCTATGGTGCATGCCAAGAACAAGTACCGCTAGTTCTCTATGTACATATATAAAGGCAAATCTACTTGGAATCTAATATTGCTGCAGAGCAAGTTGAGAATGCCAGCTTTAGAACAGAGTTATAGAAGCAGAGCTGAAGGAGGCAGAACTGTTGGAGCTGTTGCCTATAGTGTGCAGGGTTTCTCCAGATGGGTTATAGTTCTATATAGTGCTATATGTACTTGTAGATATTATATTGCCAGTGCCTAGTTTAATTGGAGATGTGAAATGGCCTTTGCAGGGCGCTGGAAAAGTCAATTTCCTTTTAACAGGACGCAGCAACAGGCAGCGGACAAAAGGCAAAATGCAAAAGGCAGAAGGCAGCAACAGGCTGCCACTTGGAGTTTGGGGCTTTGGCTGTGGTTACAAATGCCAGCAGCAGGAGTAGCAGCAGCAGCAGCAGCAGCAGCATTAGCCACCCAGCCAGCCAAAGCAAGGCGCTATAAGAGCTAAAGTAACCCAATCCATCGCCCAGTTTGCTGTAGGCGCCTTTCATTTCCGCGCGCGTTTCGAAATTCAATTACAAAATATGTCAAACAACAGGCAACAACCAGCAGCAGCAGCAGCAGCAGCAGCAACACAAACAACAGCAACAATAACAACAACAACATTGACACCAACTTGCCTTGGCTTGGCTTTTGTGGCTAAAGCATTTTCTGTTGAACAAAAAATAAATAAATGAGTAAATATATAAGAATTACATACGATCCGCATTGCTAAGCACTGCTTGAAGTTGCCCGAAGTGTCCTATAGACCTGTCGACCCCGCCCACTGACAACATCGCGCCCCTTCCGCTCTGCGGCTTTATCTAGAACATTAAGCAACACTCGCTCAATGTATTTTCATTTTGGACAGAAAACCAATCAATTCGCCTATGAATTTGTTGTAATCGATTTCTGGCTCTATATGAGTGTGTGTGTGTGTCCGTGTGTGTGTCCTGCTTGTGCGCCCTAATTGAATGGCATGCCCACACACACACACACACACAAACACACATTCATGTGTTGTAAAACGTGCGTTTTAGCGCCAAAATAACAAAAATATTCATTCATCTTTTTCAAGTTATATAATTTTTTTTTTTTTTTGCTTTGACCAGCATCAAAGCCCAACACACATACGCACACACACACACACACGCACATACCCACTTATACTCCTTCTCGATAAAAATAAACAACAATTTCTATAAATACTTGATGTCAGTTAGGCCAAGCGCAGAGTTCTGCCCTTTCGCAGGCAGGGAAAAGCTCCGCTCTGGCTATTATTGCTGGAAGTAATTGATTATTATGCGACTTTATAGTCTATATATATGTATATATGGTATATCAGAAATGAAAACAGAGCATTATATATTATTTTTGTGTGTTAGCTGTCAACGTCGGGGAACGAAGTAACGGAGTAGCTAAAGTGGGACGACAGTCCTAGTCCAACATTGTTTAAGTCCTTTACTTAGTTTCCAGACTTTGATAGCTGCCAATTAGCCACAACCTATTAAATGGCAGCTAAGCTATAGAAGCTAAGACGAGCTGGAGTGAAAGAAGGGAGGGAGGGGGTGCCTGGGAAGGAAGCCAGCCAAAAGCTAAGAGCTGTGAAAGCGCAGCATGAAGGGTCGTTTGACTGGTAGAGTGAGGCTAAGCAAGGAAGGAAGTCCTCTATAAAGCGGAACCAGATCAGTCAGATGTGCAGGAGGCGAGGCAGGCATAGGGAGCTGCTTGGAAGCTGAGATCAGCTAAGGAAAGACGCTGCCCGAAAACCAGAAGATGCAACAAACAATGAAAGAGGGATAGGCAAGATGTAACCTAACCAGAAGTTAAGACAAACGATGAATGGGTAGGTGAAAGTGAAAGTAGGGATAAGCAACTTCACATTAACCAATCCAGAAGCACAGACTAGGCATGAGGCAGCATTACATTCTCATTGTTGGACTACAAAATTAAAAGTTCCTTAAAGTAGGGGCTGTGATTAGGTCATATATCATACCATATCAAACTATTTAGAAACTAAGAACAGGTATGACAGAGCACTGCAGTCTCTTTGCTAGAGTCTAGAATAGAAAGTGCCTAGATTAAGGGAAAGGTAGAAAATTGTCGTTCAGTCATTGGGCTCTTTAATTTCGCCAATAATTAAATGGACTCATGCAACATGTGGCGTGTGTCCAAGCGCCAATCGATGAGTTATCGACCGGAATGTTGACACAATCGCAAACGCGCTGTCATTCATTTCATTCAAAATAAAGTGGCAGCAACAGGAAGGGAGCAAAGGGGGAAGAAGGCAGAGAGATAGGGAAGGCGTCATGGTATACCTGCCACAAATCTAGGTTAGCAAAATAAGAGAGTGGACACAAAATTTCTAGAGCAAGTCCATAAAGTGAGTTCTCGGAAATTGCAAAAGCTAAACATCGCTTTCATTTGTTGTTCAATCAATCAATCAATTCCACTTTTATTTGCCAAGTTGTGCCGTTTGCCGTTCAAACTTTCAGCCAGTCAATCAATCAGTCCTTCATAAATCTATTCGCTCTTTAAGAAGCGCTAAAGACAATATTCGACTTCTCTTCATTAGACTTTGCACTGGAATCAATCAAACAATCAATCAATTCTGAAAACTATTTATATTTTAATCAATTTTTTTTTTAGATTTATTGTCTTATAGTTGTTCTAGTCGCTAGAGCAATTATTCTATTAGGCTATTTCTACTTAATCTATGGATCAATCAATCAATCAGTCTATAATTCGTTTTGTATAGGGTATTAACTAGTCAGTCTCTTGTAGTTTTCTTTAATACAAATTTAAATTGGAATGTGCCAGCAATCATAAAATTTGCATTCAATCAACATATAAGGCATTTGGTATGCCATCAGTCAATCAATCAATCAGCGTATATTTTAGAATTTTCACATTTTCTAAGGTTTTTCCTTATCTTATTGTGCTTTAAGTGCCTCCTGCCTCGACAATCATTCCGTTGGTCCAGCGATAAAGTTGCTTATCCAATTTATACTTTTTCCAGGGTATTTACTAGTCGTTCCCCTTGAACATGGGCTCCCCTCATTGCTTTAATTTGCCAGTGTAAAATCCTTTTAAATGTAAAATTCAAATTTAATTTGCTTGAGTGGTTTTTAAATCGACGCGAATGTGTGTGTGTGTGTGTGTGTCAAGTCAGAGTAAACTCAGTTTAAATTTCCTCTAATTACAGGCGATGGCAGCTTTAACCTGGATGGCAGTCACAACAACATCTGCATGACACAGGAATGCGTGCGAACAGGTGAGTGGACAGGTGACAGGTGGCAGGTGAAAGGGGGTGGAGGGGCGCGGTAGATGGTTGATGTTCACTGTCGGAATGCATGCGCAAATGCTTTCGTTCAATGCGCCTCTCAATTATTAATTAGCAATTATTGTGGCTAAGTGCGGATAATATGATGTGAGGAGCAGCAGGAGGAGGCCGAGAAGTAAGTGGAGTGCTTCAAGTGGGTATCAAGTGACTCGAGCCGTTCGAGTGGCTGCATTGCCAACTGACAAGTTGTCAAAGACAGCAACGTTTAACGACCTTTTTATGGGCCATTGCTGGGAATGTGACATTTGGTGCTTGGTGGCATGCCGCATGCCGCATGCCGCATGCCGCATGCCGCATGCCACATCGCATGCATGCATAACAAATGCATAATCGTCTTAGAATAGTTAATGTAGACCCCAAACACATTTGCCTCGTCTTCATTGGCGCTAGCTGCGTCTTGTCGCATATGCCACAGCTCATTTGCCACCAAATGTGGCAACAATAATCCCTCTCTCTCGCTCTCTCGCCCCATCTCTTTCATTAATTATATGCGCTTGTTTTTATGGCCAATACGCAACAGGCGTAACCACAAAAATTTTGATGTGAACTTCAGCTTTAGCTGCCTGGCAAAACTAGCCAAGAGAGAGATAGAGAGAGAGAGAGAGAGATAGAGAGAGGGAGAGAGAGGGATGCAGGGAGAGTTTGCTTTAGTTTTGCCATATTCTAGTTTCATACTAGAAATTTCTTGAGTCTCGAACGTGTTAGCCAGCAAATGTGAGTTACGCACGCATCTGTGTTTATGCCATATACTCAGTCGGCAAATGCTAAGAGCGGGCATATTCGCTAGTGCTTGGCAAAGGATATAGCTTGTATATCTATGCTTATAACTTATACCAGCCTTCGAGTTTATAATCCTAGCGCTTTTCCTGTATGAAAATCAACTCGGGTCAGATCTGTAAAGCTCTATAAAGAAAGCTCTAGATAACAACTCGAACCCAACTCAACTTTAATAAGGCCCAAGCACCCAATGAGGCAATAAGTAGTTCATATATAGAGAAACGCCTTCTATGCCTCTTCCCAATAGAACATCAAGCCTATAACACCAAGCAGCGTACCCCTGCTGAGACATGAAAGGCATTTGGTCAACATTCCTTGAACACAGTTTGAAATTTAGAAGCTTATGTCTTTGATAAGGCACTCAATCTCACTGCATGGATCACAGGGTATCTGATCGTTGAGTATTTGAATCCAATGCAACTCTTTCAATTAGCTGAAGCCAAATTCTTAATAATTATTGCCAAGCAAACAAAGTTTTCAATATGTTTCATTGAGCAATGCTGATTTATGGTCTATCTCTTTAATTCAAACGCTTCCAAGCGAACCCACCCCCTCCCACCCGACCTGCTAGCCCAGCTAAGCACAAAGACTCTCGAGCTGCTATGAAAGGCGGAAAACAAAGTTTGCAGCTCAAAGCCAGACAACGGCCAAAGTTATGGGTGATAATTGTAGTTAGACACAAATGAAAGTGCGCAAAAGTGAGTGCAACGACTCTAAGGATACCCTGTAAACTGCAATTGCTTAGTTTAATGGCATTTCGCCATATGAATCTGGGCTCAAATTGGGCAGGCAACAAAAGGAAACATATCTGCATCTCTCTCTCTCTTTCTCTCCCTACCTCTCTCTCTCTCTTTCTCTACCTCTCTCTTTGTCACTCTGTTCATCTTCGCTTTCGTTAATTCTGCCTATCTCGCCCTCTGTCCCTTCCTCTCCCTCTCTCTATCGCCATCTTAAAGACACCCTTCAACGAAGCATGCCCCTTCTACTCGTGCTACAGGGTATTAATGGCTGCAGATTAGGGCTTCGATAAAAAGTTGTGCATTCAATTAGCTCCATTCGACGCTTCTTTATGATCGAAGCGAACATGAATTATG
Organism: Drosophila mayaguana; assembly: GCA_037075325.1. Taxonomy (NCBI): domain Eukaryota; kingdom Metazoa; phylum Arthropoda; class Insecta; order Diptera; family Drosophilidae; genus Drosophila; species Drosophila mayaguana. The sequence goes on along the minus strand of JBAMCG010000127.1, from coordinate 6,577,010 downwards.
GCCAGGAATTTCAATAGCACGCACAGCTGAACTATTTCCCAGACTTTTGGCTCGATAGCCGCATGATTTATGATTGTTATTGTTGTTGTTATTGTTGTGTTTGTTTGAAATACTTTCTGCAGCTGCTTCACTGCTCTCCGCCATGGACCTAACGGCAGATCCGTGCGACGATTTCTTTCAATTTGCATGCGGCACATGGAACAAGATGCATCCGATACCAGAGGATCGCAGCTCGATCAGCACCTTCGAGGTGAGTTCTCGTCTGCACTGCAAACTGAAGCTGAATCCTAATTGAAATTGACCCACACACAGGTGCTCTCTGATCAGCAACAGCTGGTCTTGCGTGGCGTCCTGGAGGAACCAGTCGATGAGCACGACAATGCGGCCACGGTCAAGGCGAAGGCATTCTTCAAGAGCTGCATGGATCTGCGTGAGTAGATATATGTACATATATGTATATGCCTTATGACTGAGCGAATCCTTCAACATCTTCAAACTAAATTTTACTGAATGACGGAGTGTACTCTATATAAACCGATATGTATCGATAATTAAGGCACATTTTATGCGTACCCATTTCAGTTAAAATATATTTGAAAATGCCTGAACGTAATTGGAATTATCGATATTAGAAAGTTATCGATAATTTCAAATTTCAATTACAAATTGGGGGCGAGGGGGCGTGGTATCCAAAATCTGTAAATAACAAAATCTTCGTATTGATCAAATGTATATACACAGTAAATATGAAGTCTGCAGGTCCAAAAGTGTTAATATTACGCTGAATAAAGAAAATCTATTTATCGATAGTTCTCGATAAACAATAAATCGGATGAGCTATCGAAAAATATGATAAACTTGTACTGCTGATTTCCCATTTTAATGAGATCAGGGTATAATAAGCTCATGTTCAATTCACTACTTTAACCTTAATAATCTTATAAGTTATCGATAACTTGCAAATGCACTCCTTATCGATACATATGTATGAACATCTCAAGTTTTTAATCTATATAGAATGGAATATAAATTTATCGATATATAAATGATAAATATCTAAATATACTGTCAATAATCGATATCGATAAATAATGATTATACATTAATGTCGTCAAAGCAGGTATATAAGTATGTATGCATATGTGCGGAAATTGCATTGTTTATCATATTGTATTTCAAGCTTATCTAAAATAACCGATATCGATAACTCGCCAGCTCATCCGTGATCGATAACTCATTTGACGTGTTTTGCTCTACTAGAGGCCAATCAAGTTGGATTCAAGATATCGGCATCAGCTCAAATTAAGCATTTGCGCGACATCATGCTTTTATCGATCATTACCTTAGCTGTTATCGATAATGGGTGTAGCTTACAATATGATTATAAGCTATACGAGTTAAGCCATAGATCATAGGTGACAGTAGGAGTGGCAATATGTGTGCATAGAACGCATTTCCCAGGGTATGTAATCGTTCTACCTATTGGTACTTCCAGCTCAGATACGCAAAGTTGGCGTTGGTCGCCTCAAGAGGGTGTTGCGCTCCCTCGGCGGCTGGCCCGTGATCGAGCCCAACTGGCAGCCGCCGGCGAATTTGAGCGTGGAGCAGGTGATGGGCCAACTGCGATTCAACTATAGCGAATCGGTGATGATCGAGCTGTATGTGGGCGCTGACGATAAGAACAGCTCGGTAAACATTATCCAGATGGATCAGCTACAGTACGCGCTGCCCTCGCGTGACTACTACCTGAAGCCGAACAGCGAGAACGACCGTCAGGCTTACCACAAGTACATGACCCAGATCTCATTGCTGCTGGGTGCCAATCCGGCCACAGCGGCCGACGAGCTGCGGGAGGTGATTCAGTTCGAGACGGAGCTGGTGAATGTGTCGCTGGCGGAGGCGGATCGGCACGACACGAGCGCCGTTTACCGGAAGCTGACCCTGCCGGAGCTGCAGGAGCGGGTGCCGGAGCTCAACTGGACGGAATATTTGCAGACGGCTGTCGGGCCGGGCATTCAGCTGGACGCGAATGAGCCGCTGGTAACCTACGGCCTGGTCTACCTGACCGAAATGGGTCGGATATTGCGCGAGACGGACCTGCGGGTCGTCCACAACTATATGCTCTGGCGCCTGGTCATGTCGCTGATGACGCACATGATCGACGAGTATCAGCGCGAGCGTGTGGAGTTCCGCAAGATCCTGTTGGGCATACAGTCGGAGCGGACACGCTGGTCGCAGTGCGTCGAGTGGACCAACAAGAAGCTGGGCGTGGCCGTTGGCGCTCTCTTCATACGGGACAATTTCAATCAGGACAGCAAGGAGGTGGCCCTCGAGATGATACACAATATCCGGGCCGCATTCAATGAGCTGCTCGCCGAGAACCACTGGATGGACGACGAGACGCGCGCCGTGGCCAAAGAGAAGGCCGACTCGATGAACGAACGCATCGGCTATCCGGAGGTGCTCACCAATATCACGGAACTAGAGCAGGAGTATGTGAACGTAGGTATTTGCATATGCCTCAACTGTACTCTTAAATAATCTCTCTCATTGATCCTTGACCCTAGCTGACGATCGTCCCGGACAATTTTCTGGACAACGTGTTCAGCATTCTGAAGTGGGAGTCGGAGAAGCTGCTCAATCTGCTGCGCCAGCCGGTGGACAAGGAGAAATGGACCACAGAGCCCGCCGTGGTCAATGCCTTCTACAATCCCAACAAGAATGATATAGGTGCGACTGAGACTCCAACTTAAATTGATTCTTACTCTCAAATGATTGCAAATGATCTCTGGCTCTTGCAGTATTTCCGGCTGGCATTTTGCAGCCCCTGTTCTATAGTCAGCACTTTCCGAAGTCCTTGAACTATGGCGGCATCGGCGTGGTGATCGGCCACGAGATCACCCACGGCTTCGATGACAAGGGACGGCAGTTCGACAAGGAGGGCAACATGATGCAGTGGTGGAATAATGCCACAATTGAGGCATTCCGGGAGCGCACCCAATGCGTCATCGATCAGTATTCGCGCTACAAGATCAACGAGGTGGACATGTTCATGGACGGGCGCATGACCCAGGGCGAGAATATCGCCGACAATGGCGGCCTCAAGCAGTCATTTCGAGTGAGCCGAACGATTGACACGAATTGACCTTGATTTATATTCCGAATTTCGCTTTGCAGGCCTACAAGAAGTGGGAGAGCCTGAATGGACGCGAGCAGCAGCTGCCGGCGCTCAATATGACGCACGATCAGCTCTTTTTTCTCAACTATGCACAAATCTGGTGCGGCAGCATGCGGCCGGAGGATGCGTTAACCAAGATCCGATCCTCGGTGCATTCGCCCGGCTTTGTCCGCGTTCTTGGGCCGCTTTCGAATTCCCGCGACTTTGCGCATGCTTACAACTGTGCCGTGGGCACCACCATGAATCCGGCGAAGAAGTGCAGCGTCTGGTAGTCATGAGAACACAATCCCGAGGACACAATCATCAGCATGTTCCTGGCGACGACGGATCGCGAGCAAATCACATCATCGTCATCATCGCAAACAGCGTTTGATCAGCTATTGAGAACAGGATCATAATCGTGATGGGTTCGGCTTGGGCTTTTATCAGTTGATCGCGATTACGATCATAATCGTTGACTTGGCCATAGCTGAAAGCCTTAGATCATGGTCATATTCGTGCCCTGAGTTATGATCTCGTTAGGAGTCTTGATCAAAATAATAATGAGAGTTTTGCTTTCGATCAATCAGAGGATTTGGCTCATTCTCACAATCACAATTTCAATTATGATCGCATCGTTTTCATCAGGAATATGTACCTAGTTACAATTACAACGCCTCCAACATTACAGATCATTACTAAGTATTCATGATTACTGGAGATTCTGCTACTTGCCTACAATCGTGATCAGGTTACATCTATTCATCGTGAAGTTACGAGCACAAGATTATAAACCCGATCTTCACCAAAGCCTGAACCATTGCCATAGCCACAATCAGAGTCAAGGTCTCATTTACGATCATCAATTGCGCGCAAGGTCAAAGTCAGGAACATGCTCATGATAGTGCACCCGATTATGCTCATGTTTTGTATAAGCTTATTTTTATATATCTATATATAAATGCACTACACACAAATATATATATATATATATATATATATATATATATATATATATATATATATATATATATATATATATATATATATATATATATATATATATATATATATATATATATATATATATATATATATGTATGAACATATTTATATTGAGGGGCGTCTAATTTTTTCCCATTGATGTTATTTTTTCTTTTCTTTTTTATAATATCTGAGGCTTTTACTACTACTATAAAAAGCCCGATAGTACGAACATAGTTTATATATATATATATATATATATTATAGACATATATATATATATATGAGTGTACTATATAACTAATTATATTTGTATTTCTATTGTAATATATGAATGTCATATCAAAAGCAAAAAAGAAGAGAAATGAGCAACCACATTGTAACGCCCCCATACCCGAGTCTCCCGTACTCCCCACAGTACCCAGTAATTAGTTATCGGTAGCGAACGACGGAAAAAAAGTAATGAATTATTAATATACTTAATAAAGATAAAATATATATGAGAAATGTGCAAAAGTTTTATTTAAAAATCTGGCAAGACGTTCGAAAATTTAGGTTAAAGTGCATCAGCTAAAAGGAAGATGTTTTCAATTTTTGGTAAGAGATAAATGGAAGCTATTATTAACCAACGTCGATCTAGGGAAATATAGTTAGAGTATCTGTAGATTTGTAGAAAGATAAAGTAAATCATATATGTAGCTCCTATTATTATTATCGATTCTATGATCATAGTATATGACATCTTTAAAGGAAGATAAATATGTATGTATTTCCATATATGTTTACTTACCTTGCCTGGAGATAAGGCCAAATCCAATTGGAATTCTTCAAGTCCATTTAAAATCCATAACAGCATTCTGAAGAGCGCTGTACATAACAAATATCAATCACTAGTACCAATCACATTGGTGATATGTTTGTGCGACTTTATTGTTGAATAGTTTATATCGATGTGAGGCATTAAAAATGCCTCTGTTGGTGCTATGTACACATAATTTATATAGTCTTAAGGCATATATGTATATAATATATATATGTGTATAGTTATAATGGAATACATCCTGTATATGTGGTATATGTATAGTTCGTAAAATTTCGTTGCTAAAGCTATATAGTTATAGGTCAATTCTAGTGCCTATGTTGTATATATGTATAGGTATGTACTGTTATATATATATATGTATATATAACTATATAAAAGAAAAACATCTAGCAAACACAGTCCGTTGTTAAGAGCGATATCTGTCTGTCTGTCTGGTTGCTGTACCCGCTCCACAGTTGATAGAGCAGGCGAAACCATAGTTGATAGCCATTTTGTTAACTTGGCTGGGGATCAATTTGAGCTACATATGATATACATAAATAAGATGGAGGATAACAGCTGTTGACACCGAAGAGACTGGAAGTCATAGCCAATGGAACGTCTGAAAGGACTGAAAGTCCTGCATACTGGAAGCACCATATTCAGCACTGGAAACTCAGCCAATAACCTTGGAAGCACATAATTGGCATGTTTTGGAAATTGACTCAAAGAGAAGAACTTTAACCTTTGAAAGCCACAAGTCTTGCTGGAAGTGCTGAGCGACTGGAAGGCATTCGAAGAGTTATTGAAAGTCATTTAAAGTGTCAGAATTACTGCTGTAAGTGAGCCTAGTAGCGAAATTGTAGAACTTGGGAAATATTGGAAGAGTGGAAAGTGACTGGAAGTCACTGAAGGAGTGTGGATAATTTTTAGCTACTGTAAAATAACAGAAAATATGGAAGTGAATCTAACAAATGAGTTTCGGAAATTGTAAACCACTGGAAGGGGACTGGAAGAGCTTGGATAACCTTGAGCTGGAAACCGGGTAGTGAGCAATAAGTTTCCAATAAGTGAGAAGAACTGAGTGTGACTGAGTGGAAAGTGTTTGTTCAGGGATACCCTAGAAACCGAGTGGAGAGTGTAGCGGGACTGATGGACTGGATGGGGAAATACTGTGCCGTCTTCGTCATTCCCTTGCTGAAAACTTAGGAAATTATTCCGCACGGAATTATCACACATGCTTATGTCCTAACTAATTTAAAGCGATTCGACTTTGTGCAGCTGTTAGGTGCTCGGAGCCGTCGCTAGATGCGCAAAGGTCGAGTGGCTCGTGATGTCCGTGTCCGTGTGCGTATCCGTGTCTGGGTCTGGGCCAGCGACCATTCCTGCTCATCGGCGCTGGCGAAGATCAGGTAAATGAAATTGCCGGCAATATTGAGGCCAGCTGCCAGCCAGAAGACAATATGCCACTGGGTGAGCGTCTCCCGATGATTGATTATCAATCCGATGACATACGGCGCGAGGAATCCGCAAATGTTCGCCGCGGAGTTGGTGATGCCGTACATGGTGCCCGCATAGCGGGGACTAAGCGCAATGTGATTCATCTGATTGCCCGCGTAGACAGCGCCGCCGAACGAGCCAACGCCGGCCAGCATGAAGGTGACCCAGACCCAGTCGCAGCCCACGTAGATGATGCCAATCAGGCCCAGCGACGGCACCACCGAGGCAATGCTGTTCCACAGCTTGTACGAGTTCAGCAGCGAGATGTAGCGACGGGCGAGCATCCAGTCCGCCAGGGCGGAGCACGCGATGCCCACGAACCAGGCGGTCAGATACGGCACGGCATTGAGCAGGGCATTCGACTGGATGTCAAAGTGGAGGATGTTGCTCATGTAGGTGGGCAACTCCGTCAGCTGCGTGTAGAAGGCCCAGCTCTGGCCGCACTGCGTCAGCAGAATGGCCCACAGTGGAACGCTGCCGAGCAGCGAACACCAGGGTATGGCATCCTCCTCAATAGCAGCCGGCTCTGCCTCATCGTGCTCATCCTCCTGGAAATCCTCGTCCGAGAGCTGATGGTGGTGGTGCCGCTGCAGCTGGTGTTCATGCTGCAGCGAGCGTTCGATATAGGCGCGCTCCTTGCGCGAGATACGCGGATGCTCGCTGGGCCGGTCGTACACCAGGTACATCCAGCAGACGAACCACACCAGGCCCAGCAGGCCGAAGATGTAGAACGCCGAAGGCCAGCCGCCGAGGAACCTCTGCGAACAGAGCCAGCCTGTCAGTGGCATGGAGATGACGGTGCCAATGTTGGAGCCGGCATAGACGACGGCGGCAAACTTGTTGCGCTCCAGCGGCGGTATCCAGTGGGCGAGCATTGCGTGCATTGCGGGATAAGTGACACCCTCGCCCATGCCCTCCAGGACGCGCACCAGCACCAGCAGCGGCAGATTCCAGTGGGCAGCCAGCGGGGTCAATAGCGTGAATATCGCTGTGATGAGCACGCCGTAGCCGTAGATGCGTTTGCCGCCAACCAGCTCGGCCATGCGGCCACCGGGCACCTGGGTCAGCACGTAGCCGTAGAAGAAGCTGCCCAGCACCAGGCCCTGTGTCGCTTCATCCCACACGAACTCGCCCTCAGCGGGCGTGGACAGGGACTGCCAGAAGGAGCCATTCGGCGTCGGGGCCGGCGGCACCGCGCACGTATCGTTGGCCAACACGGAGCTGTTGCTGTGCGGGATGGCCGTTTGGTTGACCATGGCCACGATGGCCACCGAGAGATTCACGCGCATGGCATAGACAACAGCGAAGCCCAGAAAGCCCATCAGCCCGAAGATGTGACGCGACTGCAGCAGGCCGCTGCTGCTGTTGTCCGTCTGGCCAGCTGGAAAAGCAGAAACGATGAATTGGCGTCCAATATGACTATGCTATGATTTACCTCGTATCAGTGGACGATCGCCGTTGGCATCGGCTTCGCAGAACGCTTGACGTTCGTCATCCACTTCGGTATCATCGTCATCCGCATCGGAGGCGCTACCAGCTGCTGCTGTTGCCACATTGTCGTAGTAGCAGGTGGCGTCACGCGTCTCGTCTGTCCAGCGATGCGGCGGCATTTCTGCTTCTGCTGTTGTTGTTGTTTACTTTTCCAACAACTAGTTCTAATTATAATCGCCCTCAAATGTTTCTTTTTTTCTTTTACGTGCTGTTGTTATTAATTCTTGTGCAATGCCAGCACATTTTCTCTTTTCCGTTTTTCTTTTCCAACGGCAGCAGCAGAAGCAGCAGCTCCAACACCAGCACCAGCTACAACAGCAATAAAACACACACGACCAAGGCCAAATACAACTCACCAACAGCTGCGGCTGGCAGCGACTGAACCGTTTGGCCACCAGCAACAGCAGCAAAGCCAAAGCAAAGCAAGAGCAACAACTAAATCTAAACACAATAAAAACGATATATAACTGCTATTGTTGTGATACTCTCTTGCTAACGCGCATGCGCTCTCTCAATATCTCTCTGTCTCTCTCGTTCTTCCTCGCCTCTCCGTCTTTTAGTAGCAGCTTTGTTTTAGGAAAGTAGAGCAGAAATAACTCCAAGAAGTGAATGTTTGGTCACACTCTACACTCTCATGTTCGCTTGCGCTCTCTCGCTCTCTTCGTTAAGCACCAGCAACTAATACTTAGCCATTGTTTACATTGAATTTTACTTCCCACAAACCTGCACACTCTCTGCGATGTGTAAGTGTGCGCATATCTATGAAACTGTTAATGCGCAATACGGAATGCATACATATGCATATTCATTAGAAGAGGCAGCAATCGGGAAAACTTTTGTTGTAATCTTAACGAATTTTGAATACACTTTGCTCTATGTAATGCCATAGACCTTACCAATGATTATGATAAAGTTTATTTGTGAATATCTTATACAATTTTTTAATTATCTCATATATATGAATTTCGTCGTATTATTTTATCTAGGTAAATTCATTTATATTCATTCATTTATAGATAAAAATAAACTTATCTTATCTTCAAGTCGATGTTATGATATCGTGTGCTGTTTTGACTTTGGCTCATTGCATCTTTGACATTAAAATAAAAAAATAAAAATCTTTGCTGAAAAACAGGTTCTCAGCGAATTTTTGCTTAAAATGAGAAATTTGCCCTCGTTGAAAGCAATATAATGTAATGCATATATAACAGGCTATTCGAACTGCAAAGTACAATGAAAAGTTATAAAACAGTTGACTGCTGGCTTTCATTTCGCATTATTGGAACTATTAACATATAAATAATTTTTATATTTGGGTGAGTCATCTAATTAGATAGAAACTGTTAATCGTTCAAAGCTCCAATAAAAGGCATGCGACATGCCAAATATATATAAAATTTTATATATTTTGGCAGATGGCAACGACCTAGCTGAGCGAACAAATACACACCCCCTGAACCGAAAAGAGTGTTGGTAGATGCCCATTGAAAATATGGCCAGAAAAGTGGGGTTGATTTGTTTGTAGACACGTTACAGGTTTGTAAAGTATATGCACACAGGTATTAGAAGTTAAGTAGGGTATATATATGTATATTTAGTACCTACATATATATGTATGTTTATTTTTATGCACGTCGGAGTTTCTGGCTACCTATAGGGTATATGCTAGCAAAGTGTTCAGCTGTGAATTGTTAGAAAATAGGAATAAACATATATAAAATATGCCTACAGGGTATTGGCACGTCACATATTCTCAAAGCGATAAGCCTCTTAGTTTTACTATGCTAGTCGACTAATTACAGAATATGTGCTAGCGAGCATACCTGCCCGATACAAAAAGAGATAATCTGTGCTTATAGGGTATCTACTAGTCATTCGCCAGCAATAACAGCTTAGCAGTTGCTTATCTAATAATAATAACTAATCTGATAAGAAACACCTTCAGCAAATGAAATACAATTATATTTATTAGAAAAAAAAAAAACAGAAATTGGAATATATGTATATTTATATATCTATATACATTATGTACACACATGTATATACATATTGGAGTATTTCAATGGCATTTCAATTGGCAAAGATCGTGCCCACCGCAAAGACAATGATCTTCCGCTTCTGATTGAAGATGAGGCGCTCGTAGTGGTAGCCCTTCTCGATCCTGACGTCGGTGGTGAAGTTATCGCCCTTGGGCAGGATGGGCGTCAGGTCGACGTTGAAGCAGTTGATCATGAAGATCTCGTTCTTGAGCAGGGCACAGATCTCGTAGGCGCTGGCCACCTTCTCGTTCCAGATGCTGACGAAGCTGTACTTGATCGTCTCCTTCTGGAGCACCTGCGTGGCATCCTTGGGCGTGCGGAATGTGTGCATGGTGATGATGCCAGTGGGCTCATCGCCCAGGAAATTGTCCGACAGGTCGCACACCAGCGTGGGCGAGGCATGCGCCGGCACCAGCTTCGGGTCACCGACAATCGTCTCGGCCTTGCACTGCGCCAGCTTGGCCTTGGAGCGCACGTAGTTGGGATGATTGTAGATCACCGGGTCGAGCGGCTTCATGTTCTCGATCAGCAGCTCGTTGAACACATCGCGCACGCTCTCCTGGATGAGCACCGTGGCCACCGCGTGCTTGCCGAACGGATTTTGCAGCGAGCTCAGCAGGTGGTGCCGGGCGCTGTTCAGATCTCCGCCATCGAACACGATCAGCATGCTGGGCGACTGCCACTGGCATTTCGGCGGCTGCGGCTCGCCGCCGACCATCGTAGTTCCCGATGCTGTCTGCTGTGGGGCTTGCATAGGCACCTAGATAAGGCAGATAAATATGTGTACATATATTTATGTTCTTAAATGAAGTTCAATTCGGCTTACGCTTATCTCGCGCTTGTCCTTACACTCCAGCTTGTGGACCATGTTGTAACTGATCGGGGCTGGGGGCTTCCTTTCCAAACTGGCACGCTGATCTCCAGCTCCAGGGTTTGGCATGGCGATGTCGATTCTATTCACTCTATTCACAATGGCACCGCAATTCACAGCGAGCGTTATCAAAAGTCGCACCTACTCCCTGTCTCTTTCGCTCCTTCACTGTGTTGGGCTAGATAAGCGTGTGTGGGCGTTGCCAGATCGTGGGATTTAGAAAAATTTAAATAACCTTTTCAAATTAACGTGTTGTGTTTGTGTAAATTGACAACCTAAAACTAACATTTTACAGCACTAACAAAATTTATTTAAATTTGAATACAATTTGAAAATCATATGATTTTTTACTAATTTTATAGAAGAGCCGACTGAATTGCAGTTTTAGTTAGCTAATAAAGTTATGAAAAATTCTCTCTTATGCCCAGAAAATAAATATAATATTATAGCTTAAAACATCGATGTTTTTGGCTAGCAACACAGCCAATTATCGATACATTGCACATCTGGTGCCCTGGTCTCAGCGCTCGTTGTGCAGCACTGATTTTGATTACGCCACCGCAACGCTGACGCCGACGTCGACGTCGCTGGGGGTCTGTTCGTGTTGAGCTATTTTTTTTTTATTATTTGTACACACACACACGCACACGCTCATAGATATGTATTTATTTTTTTCACACATCTGTTGGTCGATTGGCGCTGCCCCATGCACAGTTCGCATTCAGCCGCAAACTGAATAAGGTCGAGCGCTCTATTCGTGTGCCACAGAAATAAATAAATAAATATTTTTTTGATTGTTATTCATAAAATAGTGAAATAAAGTTAATCAACCAGTAAATGAAACTGCATAAACCATTTTTTTGTGCTTTCCTCTCCCAACTGATACGTTGCATTCGTTGACACTTGTGGCGCACTTTGTGCATTGTTGTTGTTGTCGTTGTCGTTGTTGTTATTGATGGAATTTTGGAAATTTTCCTAGTTGAATTTGATTAAGTGCTGCACTTGTGTGTTATTGTTGTTGCTATTGTTATTTTCTGGTGCTTACGCCCTACGATAAAAGCGGCTGCAATCGTTAAAAATAATTGTGCAAAAAATACAAAAAAAGAACCGAGATTGAAGACCAACAAGTGCGCGGCTACAATTGCATATTTTCCATGTGTGCGTGTGTGTGAGAGCGTGCGTTCGTGTATTTATAGCAGCAGCGTGTTGGCGTGTTGGCGTGTGTGCGAGTGTGCGTGCGTGCGTGTGTGTTGGATGTTTTTTGGCAAAGTGCGTTCAACCAATCAAAAGCAAAATAGAATTTGACAACAACAGCAACGAGTGAAAAGTGGAACAGTACAAAAATAACGGAACAGCTGGCAAACAGGCGGACAGCGCAGTCAATAGTGACAGCGACACCGACAGCGACAGCAGCAGCGACACAACGGTTGTTGTCTATCCCTTCTTCTCTACCTTTTTACTCTTGCTTGGCAACAGGTGTCAGCGGCTGCGCAGCTGCATTTGCTAAAGCGACAAAATGACCGATTTAAATGAACTCATGGGCTCCCAATTTGTGCGCGTCAAGGTAAATATGAATGGGGGCAAATGCGGGCGTGTGGGTGTTCTGGGGGCGTTGCAGCCATTGAAGCCAATCAACGGCAGAGCGGCAGCAGCAACTTCTTTGCCTCGCTCACTTAGTGGGCTGCGCCGGTGCAGTGTTAGATAACGCAGCTCAGTCGCTGCCCCCCCTGTGCAGCCGCTGCAGCCGTTGCGCTCCTTATTAGCACATAATGCAGTAAGCAGCGAACCGCGAGCAGCGGGCGGAGTGCAGCGACGCAACCGCAAATGCCATTCGATATGTTGGCGACTTTTGTGGCAGGCAATTTGCAACTTCACTGTGGGGCTTCATTTGAGCCGCTTATTTCATAGGCAAGCTAACATCCCCCCCTCTCTCTCTCTCTCTCTCTCTTTCTTTCTGTCTTGCAGGTCGTTGCCTTCGTGCATTTCATTTTCATATCGAATGCAATGCTCGGCACTTGGGGTCATGGCGCCTACGAGTTCTACAATTTCCTCTTCATCATCTCCATGTTCTGGGCGATACACAGCAAGGATTCCATTGAGGCGGTGCAAACGGTAAGACTCAACTCTCTCACTCTCACTCTCGCTCTTCACTTTCGGCTTTCGTCTAGCAGCGCTGCCACCCCGTTCAATCACGACTGACGCATACAGTGCGCCTTATCAGTAAGTTGGCGTCTGCATATGCAAAGCCGCTGACTGATAACAATTGCGAAAGTATCGCCCCCACATTCGCCCTCTCTCTCTCGCTCGCACACACATACATACACTCAGTCGACTCTCAGCTCATCAGTTGGCAATTAATATAAAATTTGCTTTGCTTCTATTTATTTTTGTTGTTTATTGCATTCGTTGTTGATTCGCATCATATTTTTGTTTTCCTTATATGTGGGAACCGGTTCTGACGAAATCTGAACATCCAATTAACATATAAACTCGAGTCATTGCTGTTATTCGACGCTCGCTAAACTATAAATACAAAATGCTCTCAACTTCTAGTCGTGTCGAGTCGAGCTGTTACACAGACCTCCTGCAGCGGGCAGTGCTGGACTTGGACTTTTGTGAGGCACTGTAGCTCTGCTCAAAGATCACAGGTCTTTTCTCCGCCTAAATGTGGTTCGGCATGAGATAAGATTGTTGCGTTGCCCATTTCATTATGATTTATCTTCAGTTCTTACATAATTGAAATTCAAGTCGAATATAATATGAACAAGTTAGCCACATTTTAGATAAAACGCACGTTCTAGAAGTAACGTATTCTATTCTTGAAAATTCTACATAAATTTATACCTACTTACACACTCTCTTGTGGATTTCCAAATTATGAAACAATATTTATATAAAATATTTTAGTAAAATACCAAATTCGATTATAAAGAAATTCCATAAAAATGATATAAACAAATATCTTTAAATTGCTTCGCAGGTCTAAAAAGTTTCTTTTTTTTATAGAGCAAATGCAATTCTCAGTGCAATAGAAACTGTTTTGATATTGAAACTAAATTTTGATTAAGCATGATTCACTTTTACTTTCAATCTATCCAGTTGAAACGGCTCTTGTGTAACTAATGATTCAGACTATTCCCGACCAAGCTGCAGATAAGCCAGTTGAGAAACGTAAACCCCTATAGAAATGCATACACACTTAGCAGTTCTGCAGTTGCAGCATATGGGGGCCTCTTGGGCAAGAGTTACGGCAATAGACGTGAAGCTATGCTAATTATAGACGCATTTGGTCAGCAGCCCCCACCTTAGACACGAATTAGGTAATGCTGGCTATAAGGTTTTCAGCTATAACGGTTATATATACATATATGTGTGTGTATATGTATTTAGTTGTAGTTACTGTTACTCTTAGATGCAAATCGAATAACTGGAAGAGTTGACGGCTCTCGCAGGCTGTTAGCGTGTCCATACCCAAAACTCGGAGCCAATTTCAACTTTGACATTAAAACGAAGTGGGCAAAAGGCTCGTAATCCCAGCCAGCGGCTAGGATGTCGTAACGCACGCGATGCCCAATGCCACGCACTGCCCAAGCATACACAAATATAAGGTGCGAGCACAGCCCGACTAGCACATACCCTAAAGCGCCAGCTCTATACAATTCCAGGAAACAAAACTCAAGTCGTACTTGATACAGCTGAATATGCGTCTATATACTAAGTTTAAGAAGTAACTAGAGTTGTTTTTGAATGAATGCGGCTTACCGAAACTAATACTGAACAGCGTCTAAGAATTTAGATACCCGTTGTCCATCGTGGTGCAGGGTATTTGAAAACACAATTTCATTTGCGGTCAGTCACACGAAAGGCGCCCTGCAAATGGCCTCTAGTTAGGCAGCGGATCCTTTTTCTAGGCGACTTGGCCTGGGCCATCAACCATTAGCCACGCCATTTAATCAACTATGCGGAGGGCAAACGTTGACCCCAAACCCGCTTCGCTCCGTCCCGCCCCCCAAGCAGCAAATAGTGAAAGAAAATATAAAAATATAATGAAACCCCCATCCAAAAAGGAAAGAAAAGGCGAGCATTACATATTTACGACTCCTGTGGACGGGGGCGCTCTATGAATTGCCTGTGAATGCGAAAGAAACCTTCAATTACATTTCTAATTTCTTGGAGTTTTGAAAAGATTCATGTATTTCATATAAAGTAGATTACAATGAAATATATATATATATATATATATATATATATACACATATAAATATTATAGAGCTGTTGAGTTTTTGTTATATTTATGCCAGCCCTAAAGTAGACTACGATAAAAACTTGGATGGCAATTCGTGGCGATTTCTATACAAATATAGTACAGCTCTGAAATGTAAGACTTGAATCGCTCGTAATAAAAGTAAATAAGCTTTTGCATGGCCTAACCGCAGACATAAATAAATATTATACTGAGAGTAGCGAGCAGAGCTACTCGTTGTAAAAAACGTTTATATTTTATAGGGAAAAATTAAAGTTGATGCTGCTAAAAATAGCTAAATAAATGGAACGAGTAATCAGCAGCGAGTAAAAAGTAACGAGTAGAGATACTCGTCGTAAGAGGTCAAAAGTGAAGAGGAAACAGCATTACGACTAGGGATTAAAGAGCACCGAGTAGAGCAACGAAGTGCCCTCTTTAGAGACAAGTATAAACTGGTAATGCCGTTATTTTAGCCAACAGCCCTTAGCCTTGCCGCGAGTGCAATGCAACGAGTGGGTCTACTCGCTGCAGCTGGCGATAATTACATGCTGGCAGAGCCCATGTTTTGCACGGCGAAAGTGCAAATGGGTGGGCATGGCTTTCATTATTCAGCGAAATTGCAGACTTGACCCCGAGACACACCTTGAACGGGCGTAAAGGTGTGTCCGGCTAATTGGCATGAGTGTATGTGTGTGTGTGTGTGTGCGCGCGTGCCTTGGCCAGTTAAAGTTCAGGCGTTCAAGGTGAATGCAATCGCCTTGACCTGACTTGAAAGGCGCCTCGACTCACGCTCTCTCGGCAGCCTGTGACCTATGCGCGTGGCGAGACGAGAGCTATCGGCAAATGCGATCATCATTCTATATACATTGCCCTAACCATAATGCCATGCATGTCTTCTATATCTTCCAGGCGCTTGTGATCGATGCCCTAAGCATATTCCTTGATATTGTCAGCATTATCATTGGTTTCAACTTTATGAGTAAGTAGCACTAGTCCGGCTAGACTTTGCCTCGCATTATACCCATTACATATACTACATTAATATATATATATATATATATATATATATATATATATTTTGTGATCTTTCCAGATGGCTGGGCCGTGACATTTACCATTATCAATCTCATATTGCGTCCGCTGAGCGTGGCCCTGCTCTATCGGGAGTTCAATTCGCGCGGCGGCAGCCTGCAGAGCGGCTCCGTCTTTCCAACCAATCAGCAGCGCAGCTACCAGGACATAGATCGTCCCACGCAGCCGACACCGACCAATTCGCAGCCGGGACCCAATGTGGCAAGCATTTTCTAGACTGGAGTCAACCTTCCGAGGCCCAATAACGAGTTAAACGCGAAAGCTAATACGCCCCATCACATGCTCCTCCCCGCAAGTCGTTGGGCAAACAAAGCACGAGTATATTCTATTAAAATTATTATTAAAAAAACAATAAATAAACATTTTTTTTTTGTTTGGTTATGTCCTAGCTTTAAGGGAGTTACACATCAGAATCTATATGTAGAAATATATGTAGTCCAAACAGCCAGATAAATTTGTTTGTCTATAACTTTCACTTCAGCTATAAACTTTAAAGACAAATTGTAACGATTAACCTAGATATATGTGTTATGTATATCTATATATGTAGTAACGCTAACAACATCCAAATACCAATATATATATAGATATATATATATATTTATCTATATATATGTCTATCTCTATCTATATATTATTTAAACCAAAAAAAAAAAAAAAAAAAACAAAAACAACAAAACAACGAAAAGTAAAAATTGAAATAAAAACAACAAACAATTCGATTTATAGTTTTTATATCTAGTATATAAGAATTTGTGGCCTGATGCCTTCGTATACCTAAATAGTTTTTATTTGTTTAATAAATAATTGAAGTAGCGCCCAAATATTGATATGTACAAGCCCGCAAAAGAGACAAATAGTAAAGAAAAGCGGAGAGCAGGAGGAGGTCTAGTCGAGTGGATCCGACTAAAAGATACCCTGCATGCCATGCTGTGTGTCAAGTAGGTCTATATCTCTCAGTCGATAAGACATATATCAAAATTTGTCGATGAAGCTCTAACTTAAATGGAAACTAGAAAAGCTTAGCTGATTATCAAGTTATCAATCGAGTTATCGATTCTTCGAAGTGAAGTTGAAATTAAAGTTTTACTTCAAGTGGTATAGCATATAGAGAAACCCTTAAACTCATATGGAGGACAGACGCAAGGACGGACGAACGATGGACCGTCTATAGCTACAACAGCTCGTCAAGCATATACGTATATATCTACAGCAAGCTAATCTACTCTCTATACACACGCGCAATGGCTGCAGGGTATAACAACAACAAGACGAAAACAAAATATAATAGAAGGTGAAGTCAAATACGAGAAACTTTTAGGAAAGTTCCGCCTAGAAACCTTCTTTGGCCGCACGGAACTTGTATTGATTGCTGCGTCCATCCAGGCAGGGCACCTGCACCAGGTTGAAGTAAATGGAGCCCATCAGCTGCGAGGCGGACGTGTTGGTCATCTTCAGGCACGAGAACAGCATATCATCGCAAATGCAGTGAGATCTATTGAATAGAGGGAGTATTATGCATATATAGATGATGCAATACCCTATGGAGGGCCCTTCCCCCAGCTGCTACTCACTTTGTGTAGAGCGAGTCGTTCATGAGCTCGTATTTGTTTTGGTAGGCGCGTATCTTGACCGGGCACAGATCGTGCTGTCGGCAACAGCGGTCCATCTCCATCTCGCTGCCCAGATCGCTGTACGTCTCGGCAATGTCCCCAGTGCCGCACCACTTGGTGCCTGTGTGAGAAATAATCGAGAGAAGCAACGAGTGAGAGGCAGTTAGCGAGTTGTTTAACTGATATGATACGAGTAAAACTCGGAGGAATTGGGGATTGAACTAGCGAGAGAACCTATGACCATGTCAAAGCTGACGATCTGCCACTTGGCGAGAGCTGAACTGGCGCGTGGCTGAACTAACGAGAGGCCAAGCTTGCTAGAGCCAAAGTGAGGACTAACTAAACTGACGAGTTAGATATGCAAACGCGTATCGAAACAAACGGAAAGCAAACTGACGAGTAAGCAAATGAACGAGTTATTCAACTCAGCAAAACTGACGAGTAGCTGAGCTAACGAGTAGCTGAGCTAACGAGTAGCTAAGCTAACGAGTAGCTGAGCTAACGAGTAGCTGAGCTAACGAGTAGCTGAGCTAACGAGTAGCTCAACTTACGCGAGTCATGCTGACGAGTAACTGACGAATTTCTATGCTAGTGAAACTGGCGAGTAGCTAAACTGACGAGAAAATAGATTTCCGAGCATCTCTACTGGATATTATCGTATATCGCTCCATAACTAGCGAGTGCGTAAAGTAGCGACGAGTAATAAAATTGACGAGTTACTAAATTGCCCAGAACTAAATAACTATCTAAGATTATAGCACAGCTTGTCTTGCCAGTTAGGTCAGTTCGCTCACCCACTCGTTAGTTCAACTACTCGTTGGATTCAGTATATAAACGCTGCTTGCTGCGCTTACCTGGTATGATGCCGCTTAGCAGCGAGAAGGGGCTGCGCGGAAAGATGTTCGCAGCCAGCTTGAGAGTGACGCCGTCCTGACTCGCCGAGCCCCCGGCACTGCCATTGCTCGAGACGCTGGCACTCGACTCGCTGCCGCTGCTGCGCTCAGAGCCCTGCTCGCTGGACTTGTACTTGAGCCTGGAGGCGTAGCTCAGCTTGTCGACGCGTTCGCACTGATCCATCAGCTTGAGCATCTCATCGAATTTGATCTCCAGCGGTCGATTGTACTGGGCGAGGCCGTCGAGCAGCATTTTGCCCTCCTTCTCGTTGCTGCAAGAGACGCACAGAAGTGACGAGTGCTCACTACTCGCTGGACAGTTCTACTTACTAGATCTCAATCAGCTCGCAGCCGAGCAGCAGCTTCTGTGGGCCCAGCTCTGTGACGGCTATGGTCAGATCGTGATAGTATATCATAATCAGCGAATCGTTGCTAACGCGCTTTCCACTGCAAGGGAGAGACAGAGACAGAGACAGAGACAGAGGGAGAGTTAGAGTGCGAGCGGGCCTAATGCGCGGCACGCCTATGGGCACACGGCCAGCCCCGACGGGCATTACAATTATGGCCGAGGACGTGACTAGTTTTGAGTGAAACGCGAATCGACTCGATACGCGCGCGGACTATTAATTAATGCACTCACCTGTACGTCTTCATTTGACGCAGGCTGCGCTGCTCGATGATCTGCTGGGTGAACGACTGGAACGAGGGGAATCCCTGCAGGCCGTGCGGCAGGCTAAAGGACAGCGTTGGCTTGGCCAAGGCCACCGAGGAGCCCAGGTAGCCCAGCAGCGCGCTGAACAGCAGCGAGCCCAGCAGCTGCAACTTGATGTTCTGACGCATTTCGATATATCCTCCCAATAGCTCTGTATATATCTGTTGTGATTTGTCTGGTTGACCAGTTAAGATCGTCGCCTGATCAGCTATGCCAGCGGCATAGTCTTCCGGACTGTGGCGCTGCCTCAAATGGGTGTGCTGTCGCCTGCTCGAAGCAAAACAAAGATTCGACTTTCTATAAATTGCTTTGGGCTGATTGGTTGGCTGGCTGGCTGGCTTGCTTGCTTGACTGGCGCCCGGCTTAGACCGGCTCTAACTGTTTGCGCCACGGCCGGCCGTCGCTCATGTTTATTACACCATGTTTTATTTATTTCGTAAAAGTTCTGGCGGCCTGGCCTGGCCCACACAGCACACGGCAGACAGCTGAACGCGTTCACAGCGCCTCCTGCTAGGTGCCAGCTGCCAGCTGCCGGCTGCCAGCTGCTAACAGGTCGAGCCCTCATGTCTACCCTTTCGCGCTCACGTGTGCTGAAACGCCCAGATTGTGGCAACGTGGCATTGACCAAGCGGAGTCCATAGACCTGAGGCCTTAGCCATATATTCCTTTCGTTGCCACGCCTAAGTTGCCCACTCCAAGACTCAATCTATTTGCATTGCGATTGCGTGTTGTTGCCTTTTCAATGACTGACACTAAAGAGACGCACACCAGACACTCTAGAGACACACGCACACAGACGCACACACAGACACACACATACACACACACATGCAGTCTAGAGACACACACATTCTCCCTATAAACACATACACTAGAGACACTCTGCTCTAGACTCTCTAGAGACACGCCACATTCACACACACACACACACACACACACCTACACACTTCCACACACACGCACACCTACACACACATGCGCATCCACAACACTGGCATAAATGGTCATACGCTGCGTATTCGTAATGCTGCACATTAAATATAATTGCGTATACGCCACGTAATGCAACTAAATAAAATATTTGCGCTTTGCCTATTTATTCTAATTTGGAATATACTATAATCGATTTCAAGTTCTAGTCCAGCACAAATCGGATCCTGGAATCAATTTCTCAGGCAATCTCTAGCACTTCAAGTATCCGAAGCAGTTCCTGCTTAAGCATGGAAAAGTCTAATGTAATTTGCTAACTTATATATAGATATAGGCTTCCTTCTCATAGCACTTAGAGAGTTAAAAATATGTTTTAGAATCTCCATACATACGTTGCTATAACACACTATCCAAACTGATAAGATATCAGCTGCATAGCCAAAGACTTCCTCTGTATAATAGTTTCACGATCAATAAAGAGGCTTCCGAATACATCTATCTATCTTTATATGGCAGACTATTCAAGGCTTGAGATACCCTTTATCAACGGCAAGACGGAAAGAGAATTGTGCAAAATGAATAAAGTTTTGTATTATCTACTGTGCGACCTTGAGGGCAGCTCATGAGCAGAATGACTAAATATTCGAGAGCTTGATTAATGCATTAATTATTTTAGCAGCTATTCGCTATAGCCTCATCTCATGCACGACTATCACTTACCCCTTAATATATATATATATATATATATATATATATATATATATATATATATATATATATGACAGAGATAGCTATAGTTTCTATATAACTTGTATGCTTCTCGAAGTTTCTTTTACTTTTACTTTCATTTGCTCCCTCGCTCGCCGTGTCTGCTTATCTATCTACCTATTTATGAAATTGATTTCCATCTAAAATCAACTCATTTCTAAAACACTTTATTTTTGATTAAAGCTTAATTTTCATAAAACTCAATTTGGTTAAATTTATGTAAATATATCTTAAGAGCCACACTGAATATATACATAAAATGTTTTTTTTAAACTCTATAGCGAAGACCCCATCTATCTCTACTCTTCAGATGAGATTTCTATCATCTATCATTGCGTATTACGTGGCTAATTGAACTCTTTTGGGAGAGCTGCTCAGTTGTGAAATTTTTCGTACTCCATCAAGAGGTACGAGGAGGAGGAGGTGGTGGAGGCAAAAGGCGAAAAAGGTGGAGTAGGTGTCCAAAAATATATAAAATAAATGAAGAAACGAAATTGTCCACACGCACGAAACATGTTAATCAGAAAGGTAAAAAACGAACACCTTTATGATTATACACAGCATACGCACATATGTACACATGTATATATGTGTGTCTGCGTATGTATATACATACAAATATACATATAAATTATTGCATTGTTTTAGTTTTTATTATGATTTCATTTTTTTGCTCTCTGGATTTTGACCAAGGTCCGCAACACGAAAGTTTACGCAAGCGGGCAATGGTCAACTGACTGGAAGAGTGTGAGAGGCAAGAGAAGGGGGAAGGGGGAAGTGGCAAGTGGCAAGTGAGAAGGGAGAAGACAGTGCGAACTGCAAGGGCGGGCAGACAGCAGAAGGCAGAGGGAAGAGTGCAGCGGGAGCTGCCAAACTGAAATGAAGTGAAAGTGGCTCTCATTGTTGTTGCTGCTATTGTTGTTGTTGTTGTTGCTGTTGGTGCTATGACTGTTGTTGTTGTTGTTGTTGTTGTTGCTGTTGCTGTTGCCGCTGCTGACTGATTTTCAGCGCGATTTCAATGTAAACAATGTGAGCCGACATATGCAAGTCGTTGACAAATCTCCAACTGCTGCCAGTTGGCATTGGCAACTTGTTTCACGCATTCACGCCCACTCACACATGCAAGCACACACACACACACATGCACAACTCATGTATTGGTCAAGCATAGTTATCCAACACTTGACGACTTAAACCCAGACTAGGCTAATAGAAGCCAAGACGAGATGCGACTGAAACTGATGAAGACTTTGGGATAAAATGAGGAAGTCATAAAGAAATCAGTCAAGAGGAAAGGACAGAGAGAGGCTGGAAGAGAGAGAGAGAGAGAGAGAGACAAAGAGAGAGGGTTATAGCACAAGGATAAGAGAGAAGAGAGAAAAACAGAGAGAGAGAGGCAGAGATGAAAAGAGAGCCAGCGAGAATAAGTGAGAAGAAGGTAGAGAGAGGGAGAAAGTAGTTGAAGAGAGATGGAGATAAAGAGGGAGAAAGAGATAGGAGATAAAAGGTATGAGAGAGAATGAAAGCTGAAAGGTGGGAAAGAGAGAGCGGTAGAAGCTGAGAACGAGAGAATAAGAAAGAGAGAGTAAGAGCAAATTAAAAAGAAGAGAGAAGGAAGAAAAGTTAAAGAGTAAACTAAAACAAAAGCGGGAGAAGAGAGCGAAGGAAACTGGGACATGGAGTTAAAGAGTAAACGAATGAGGAGAAGAATTGAGAGAAATCCCAAAGAAAGAAAGAGAAAGAAGTAGACACAAAGAGAGCCAGGAAAGCAAGAAAAGCCAAAGGGAATAGGAATGAAATATTGAGAAATATTGAGAGAAATAAGGAAACAGAGATGAATTTCTATATATATTGAAAGAGCAAAAGATATTGAGTAGTTTATGCTAGCTTTCGATAGGTTCTATTCTTGATAAAAAATTGGAAATTCCAATAAACAAAAAGAAATAAGTCTCTGAGATTGACGGTCTATAATAGAAATTGAATCGAAGCCCCAGCCGGCAGCATCCCATCCGCGACAGCTGATGATGGGGCCTGTGCTGATATCTAGCCGTCAACAAGATCGCCGATCTCTGTCTGCGAGAGATCTTCATTCAGAGCGATGACGGCGCACAGCTCGAACTAGTTTCATGGTGCGAGGCTGAAGCTAATCTAATTAAATCAAAGTCTGGCTCGGCGGTTCTTAGTGAGCTCATCCACTGGCCGGATGCACTTTCCATCCAGCTGATACGATCTACACGAATCTGCTGAGAATCTGTGGTTCAGCTGTTGAGCTGTTGACCCACGTTTCGGACCCATTTTGGAATAAACAATAAAAGTTCATAGTTGAGCGATTCGTGCTACGATTTCCTGCTAACAGCCAAACGATCTGATCTATGTGAGCTCCATTACAAAGAACAATTAAAGCCACAACAGCGCCGACAACAACCAGGAAATTAGTGAAACACAATGGCAGCAGGCCTTAAAGCCAAAGCCCCAAATGCCAAAGCCACGTTGAGCCCCAAAAACGTATGCAAATTGCGATATCAAATTTGGGAATAGGGGAACTCGAAACGAAAACGATAATGAAAGAAACGAATAAATGTGATGAACTGCGAGATGCCCTTCATCGTTCATATCAAGTCAAGTTTCTATATTGATTATAATAATGTAACCCCCATATAGAAACATAGTGCGAATGTAGGCCTCCAGACTGGACTAGATCTATCCTTGATCACAGCTCCATCAGAAGATGCTCTCATACACATACAACGCTCCACAGAGCCTGAAAAGATCTATATTGGAAGAGTCTATAAAATTAAGAAACATAAAATGCTTCGGTTCAGGCATAAGGAAGTCGAATTTTCTATGGTATATTCATTAAATTATCTGTATGCATAAATTATTCGAAAGGTCATAAATTGGATAATATATTTAGAATATATTTACCTAAAATATATATATATATATATATATATATATATATATATATATGCATACAACCTATAGTATATGAAGTCTCATGTTAGGTCTATACATAATTCTATTCCAATTTTCTAACCTCCACCTCTTAGCAATTCGTTGTTCACATAGAGTATAATGGAGCTCGATTCCCACCTGAAGCAATATTCGTCGCCAATTTCAAGGCTAGTAAAACGAAACTTGACCAACTTGAACTTGGCTAGGTGGTTTTTATTTTAAGGGGAGGGGCGTATAGCTTGAACTTCTTGAAAAAGTGCAAAGCTCTGCATTGGCCATCAATAAAAGAGGTAAAGAGGGCTGGCGTCGAGTGTGCTCGACTAGTGAATACCTCGCCTTCGACAGTTGACAGGCAAAAGTAGGGCGAGACTCCACGAGAGCTGTTTGAGCCACATTCCCAGTTCAATTCTTAAATCAGATATCAGAAAGATATCAGCTGAAGATTACAGAATTAGTTATAAGGTTAAGGAACTGCTCTGGGCCCTTACCCTAGAACCGGTCTCTGAATTAGTTTAATAAAGAGTTTTATTTAGATTGCCCCAGGTCCTAATGTTACTATATATATATATAAATCTCATATAGATTAATAGGTGCAGCAGAAATTGCACATCTTAACACCTAATAGCTATATAGAGATATAGTAATACCCGATTTGCCATAGACTCAACGGGCTTACCCAGTAATCTTCACATTGCGTATCTGATAAGCCAATATACTCTCTTTGTTTCAGTGGATGCGAACGGGCATATGTATTAACATAGGTCAGTGAGGCATGGAGCTATGCGAGTAGCGAAAAAGTAAAACTCGGCCGTGGGCGAAATTCGTTGACGTTTCGCCGTTGAACCGCTAAACTTGTTGCTTGTTGTCTATCAAGTTGTCGCTGTTATTGTTGTTGTTGCTGCAGTAAAAGTGGCTGCTGCAGATGCGCCAACAGCTACAGCACCAACACCAACAACAACAACAACAACAACAACAACAACAACAACAGAAACAAGCGCGAGTAGCGGCTCTTGGCTTGGCTCTCAACTGGTTTGCAAGTTCGCGGCTTTAACTTTCACATTGGGCGCACGCTTAATTGTGGGCTTTAATCTTGGTTAATTTGCTCCAGTTTTGATTTTCATTTAGTAAAAAAAACAAACACACACAGCAGCACGCCAAACGCGCACGAATCGGCGATTAAAGCGATGCTCGATGCCAACAGTTGCTGCTGCTGCTGCTGCTGCTGCTGCTGCTGCTGCTGCTGCTGCTGCTGCTGCTGCTGCTGCTGCTGCTGCTGCTGCTGCTGCTGCTGCTGCTGCTGCTGCTGCTGCTGCTAAAAATGCTGTTTCACGCTGTGCTCAATGGGCTCACATTTTCACAGTCTCTTAGTCCCATTCTCAATTTTAGTCTCAGTCCAAGTATCTGTGCATCTCTCTTTCTCTCTCTCTCTCTCTATCTCCCTCTCAGTCCCTCCGTCTCACAGTCTCTCAGTTTGCATCTAGGTGTATTTTTCCTTGCCATTTTCTCTCTCTGTTTCCCATCATTCTCAGTTTGTCAGTCTGTCAATCTCTTAGCCTCTCAGTCACTTTACAGCTCAATCGCTCAGCTTCTGCCTTAGTCTCAGTGGTGTCTTTCTCCTCATCTCTCTGCTCCTCCGTCTCTCAATCTGCCAGTCGCAATTTCTAGCAGTCGCGATCCTCTCAGTTCCCCTTTAGCCACTTTCTACTTCTCTCTCTCTCTCTCTGTCTCTCTCTCTCTCTCTCTCTCTATTTCTCTCACTCTCCCTCTCTCTCTCACTCTCTTTCCCTCTGTTTCTCTCACTCTCGCTCTCTCTCTCACTCTCTTTCCTTCTTTTTCTCTCATCTCTCTCTCTATTTCTCTCTCTCTCTCTGTTTCTCTCTCTCTGTTTCTCTCTCTCTCTGTTTCTCTCACTCTCTCTCTCTCTCTCTCTCTCTCTCTCTGTTTCTCTCACTCTCTCTCTCTCTCTGTCTCTCATTCTCTCTCTGTCTCTCTCACTCTCTCTATCTCTCTCTCTCTCTCTCTCTGCCTTTCTCATTCATTCATTCACACATTCTACCTCCCTCTAACTCACTCTCTCATTCACTCTTGATCTCTCGCTCTGTCTCCACGTTTTCTCAGCTTCGTTCTCAGGCTATGCACACTGATACTTGAAGGAGAATTTTCTACTCGTTCTTATAATATCAGCGAGTGGCAGATCGTCACTCGTGGTCGAAATTGTTCAGCTTAAAGCTAGACAGACTAAAGTTACCCCAAGTCTGATAGAGAGTCAAAAGTCAAGTCGTCAAAATCTCTCAACTCTCTCTCATCAACTCGCTGTTAAAAGCAACGAAATCTTACTCGCTGATCTCTGCATTAGCTGAAATCTTGCTACCTAAATTTGAAAATCTTTACCAATTCATAGTCATATATTCAGGTATTCTAAATGCTCTCTCTTTATGAGCTCATTTATGCTATCGTTACTTAACAAAAGATTTCATCTACGGCACATACGAACTCGGCTATAATGAAATGCTTATTGCCAATTGCATTTTCCGCCCCATTACGAAATCTTTCTGCTCGACTGATCTATGATCATATGGAATCAATCTGCAATTAAGCTAGATAAATTAGTGGCTCAATTGCATACTTCGTTAGCATTACACAGTCCCAACTCTTAGTTGAATGCTTTGGCCTTCAAAGCGAAGCAAATGAACCAAAAAGTAAGCCAAGCCTCTCGTAAACCCAACGCATTATTACAACTCGAGGCTCACGCAAACGTTTAACCTTTAAACTAAACATTTCAATTAGTCTCCACGTTTGCAAATGAGGTTAAAACTCAACACGTTTATGGCCAATGCACTGTGCGTCGAATCGAGGTATATGAGGTAGGGGTAAGAAAATTTTAATGGATCGTCGTATCTATACGAAGAATATTCGGCTTAAGACTGGGAGATACATGGATAAACGATATATGAAATGAGGTACAGGATATAGATATACGATATACATAAAATATACGATATACAATTAAAATATTGTAAACAATACACGTTTTACATACGATATAGATACACAATATACAATATACGATATAGATATACCATACAGCTATGTAAATATATCATTATGATGTTTTTAGCGTGTCTTACAGTGGCCTCTTCATTATCACAGTCTTATATCCACATATAGATTAAGAGCTATGGAGCCATGGAGCTGTTGGGGTAGGGTATTGCCTGCTACAGTCTAGCTGAACTTCACATCAAGTCGCTAATCATGCGAATGGGAATCGGGCTATTGGGAAATTGGGAATGATCATCATCATGTTGATGATAGTGATGCTGCACTAGCTGAATGCTGAATGCTGAATAATAATAACTAGTTACAGCCATGGCTCGTGATAAACTGTGATGAAACATAATGATGGGCTTAATATTGTTGTCACTGTTGTTGTTGTTATTGTTGTTGTTATTGCAGTTGCCACATGCGATGTGGTTGACAAATGCAGTTTTGTGGCATTCCCCTACCCATTCCCAGACAATTGTCTCTCCTTTTAATGCGCCGCTGACAAGTGTGTGCGTGTCTGTGTGTTGGTGTGTGCCAGTTTCAGTTTAGGTGAAACTCGGCCACAGTACAGGCCATGTGTAGGACCATAAGAGCTTTGGCAGCATTTAAGCCACCATCAATTTATCTTGGATCTGCATCTGTATCTTGGCTTTTGGCCAGGCCAAGTCAAGCCAAGCCAAGCCAAGCGCAAGCAAGCCACGGGGGAAGGGGTAATAAATCACTCAAGAACTTGTTGCAATTTGAATTAATTATTTGCCATTACGTTTGCCAAGTGGTTTTGCTCTTAGTCGGTCAGTTTCACTTTTAAAAATCACAACAAAAACTAAAAAAAAAAAAAAAGACAACAAATGCCGAAAAAATTTAAAAATCCGAAACGCGAAACAAAACGAAGCAACGCGAACTCCAAATCGCATGCGCACAACAAAAATTATGCGAACCGGACGCCGCCGCGCAAAGACAGCAACTGATTCGATCCGAACCGATCCGATGATGGTTAGACTGCAGCCGAAGTTGTGTGAGCCGATGCTCAAGCAGCAGCCGACGAAGTGGCACAGTGGTGCCCTGCACCTTGCCAAGTGTGCGAAAAATATAGATAAACCTATCAAACAAACGTTTTTATCTATGGCTTAAACATAAATATTTAGCATACAAATCAATTGCACTTAAATATTAATATACAAAATGATTTATAAAATAAACAAATTGTATACTTTCGCTGCGCACAAATAGACCACGTGACACTGTGCGCCATCAGAAATATGTCAAAAGCAAAAGCTACGCTTCAATAGTCACCGTCGCCGCTGCCGCTGTCAACGCAGCAAAAGCAGAAGCAAGTGCTGCACGTTTTTTTTTTTTTTTGACAGCTCTGCATTTGTATGCGTGTGCGCATGCGTGTGCGTGCTCGTGTGGGTGATCGTGTGGGTGCAGCGCAAACCGAAGCCGAAAGCTAGTGATCGGCCATCTGCAGCCGACAGCGACACCGACTACGACACTGCTTTACCGACTATAATTTCACTTGAAGTCCACTTGAGCAACGTCGCGACGGCTACGTCGCGTCGCTGCCGACGTCTAAAGAAAAGTGACAGTGGGCCAAATGAAAGACAATTAAAGATGGGCGCTTTTAACTATCTGACCGAAAGTGAAGACGGCGCAACAATAAAGAAGAGGCGATTGTGATCCCAGCTGAATGGCCATAAAACACCGATAAATTCAACATTTACAAGCCCTTTGTTACAAGCTGAGCATATCGGCTGTTCAGCTAACTAAAAAGAAGATTTATGTATGATTTAGATCTGTAAAAGCTGGAAACAAAAAGAAAATAAATCAAATTAAAATAAAACCAAATGTAGACTAAAAAGGAGAGTAAATGTCGATTAAGATTTAATTAAGGTGAACTCAAAGTCATCAATCTTCTTTAACTTCGAATAGTTCTGTAGTGATTGAATATCTTCGACCGTTGAAATGTTTAGCTTTTCGAATTCGTTGAAATCAGTGTTAAAGATGAAAGCAAAAAAAAAAAAAAAAAAAAAAAAAAAGATCTTCGAAGATGTAATCTAAAGCTTGAGCAAAACAAGTTTGAATTCTCAACTTGCTGTATATTATTCACAAATATTATATCCGAAATCAGATTGCGAGTATCAAAGTTTTCAAACTAAATAGCTTTATATATGAGCACATCTTCTACATAAGTTAATGCTGTTCATTGCCACAAAAGATCGTTTTCAAGATTTACAATTTTTATTATTTTTTTGTTCTTGTTAATTTAGTGGTGTGGATGGATTATGGAATCTAATTTCTAGGAGAACTTTAACAATATATATTGGACACGAACTAAAATACGATGAAACGAAACGAGGAATACCGAAATGTTGCACAACGATTTAGAAACACGGGAACGCTAGATATTTTTTTTTTTACGTGTGTTTTTTTGTTTTCTTCTTTTTTTGGAATTTTCATCAACGAGGATTCGTCGAATGTTGATTGGAAAGACATTGTTAGTCTTCCCATTCAAGTTGCGAGTCCTCGCTGCTTGTTGACGCGGAGAAGACGAATTCTGCGCTCGAGCAAGAGCTGCAGGAGTCATCACATATATCTACCCCCTCTAGGGCCATGATCAGTTTATCGTCGTCAGATTCAGTTCTGGTATGAGCCTTCCCGTAGACTTCCTCATAGATGACATCCTCGCCTTCGTCCTCCTCGGGAATGGTGGGCATAGCCTTCGGCATCTGCAGTCGATTCCTGGTTAATAAACACGAGCAGATACTATCATGCTGCTGTATTATCTGTCGGAAGTTCTTCATCTTGCTGGAGAATTTGTTCTACCTTTATTATGAATTTTTGTGATCAACTGCTTACAAAACTAAAAAACCAACTGAATAAAATTTTACTGGGCACTGCCAGACCCCCCCTCCCTGACTCAAACAGATGACAACAAATGCCAAGCAGACTTAGACTTAGGCTTATTTCCCTCCAGTCTAACAAAAATCAAAATTGTATAAAATTCACATGAATTCAAAATGAGGCGATCTACCCTTAAAGGTGTTATCGACAGTTATCGATTTTTAGAAACTACAAAATTTCAAATCTCTTCCTCCTATAACCTCAGAGATCAACGCACACACGCACAGACAGCGGACAGACGGCGGGACGTACAGATCGACGGACTTAGCTCGTAGCCTTGATAAAATATATTCCCTTATACTCCGATTAGAAAGGGGCCTAAAAAGCAGAACACGTTCAGACTATAGTCATGTTTTCATTAGATGCGAAGGCTAACAGTTCCCATTCCAAATATATTCCCAAGATATGCCATATTTACAAATATATAAAACATATTTAATACGTTTTTTTTTTTTATTGAGAATTTTTTAGGCATTCGAGCCGATGCCAATGTCAAATTGCTGCAGGCTACAATAGTGTTTAGGCGTATTAGTTAGTAATTATAAATATCTCTGTTGCAGATATAGTACTAGGCATAGGTATCGTTAGTTGTATTTTATATAAACTGCACTTATTTATGTAGTTTCGCTACACAAATCACACGGTTAAGTGTATAGCTAACTGCTCCTTCGGACATTACAGATAAGATTAAAATCTGGATATCAGATAGAGAAAGAGAGAATTATCCATCGAACTAGCTAACAGTACGCACCGCATAGGTGAGCGGTTGGCTAGAGAGGAAAAGGAGGGAATTTTCATGTTTTTGATTGAATGATGTAAACACTATTTACGTATATATATCATTATTCACATACAACACTACATATACATACATACATACATATACATGTATATATCGAAAGACCCGATGCAACGAATCTAATTAAACAATATGCATTAAACTATTCAATTATTTATATGTTTTATACATCATTATTTTTATATATATGTATATATATAGTATATATGCGTAGCACTCTACTTTATTCATAAATTGTGCTACAGAGCTTTGCGTTTGCAACTAGTTCTAAAAAAACTTAATGAACAACATATATATTCATTGATTATCAGTTATCAATACATATATATGTAGACACACACCTACACATATGTGTGTGTACATGTATATATATATATATATATATATATATATATATATATATATATATATATATATATATATATATATATATATATATATATATATATATATATATATATATATATATAATACATATATATATACATATATATATACATATATATATATGTGTGTATTTGTTAAGCAATCACATTATGTATTCATATTTAGAATTAAATTATGAACAATTATTGGATGAATATTTTAATTTTCATCAATTTTGCATCCAATTACGAGGTGTGTGTGGGTGTATCAATAATAAGGGGAATCTCATTTCAAGGCCATTGCTTCATTGCCTGAGTTCGGTTTCAAAACACAAAAAAGTTAACAAAAGCTAAATTAGATACTTTCTCTATATCTGTTTCGACTTCAACTTGTTCTCTTCTTCTTAGATTTATACCAATCAAATCAAAACTTAAATTTGTTTTTGTTTGTTTTTGTTTTTTTTTTTTTCTTCGTGTATTACAAATACCTAACCAAGACCCAAATTCCAAATATATTTTGATCCATTTTATGTTTTCTTAATCGCGTTGACTCTCAATCCTTGGGCTCTGGCGGAGTGGGCACTCGCTTGATATTCATGCTGAAGAACTTTGACTTGACCTGGTCAATAGTATAGTCTACCTCGATGGCCGGATAGCTAGACTGCTGGGAAAATACAAATTAGTAATGGCGCAATTTGTGATTATATTGAATTTGATTTACGTTCTGTGTGATATTCTGACCGCGCAACTGCTGCCAGTTTTCTAGAATGTGAGCATATCTTAAATACTTCTCAAACTCGTGTAACGTCTCATAGACATGGCATAGACCCAAATAATCATACTCCAGCCCGGAATAAGTGGTTCCGAACAAACGCAAACCTGTCGGAAGATCGAACATTAGCAAAAGACGACGGGAAACAACAGTTTTGCTCACTTATGTCGATACTGCGCAAGTATAGGTCCTCAGCCTGACGGAATTTCTTCATTTGATAATTGTAGAGCGATGCGAGATGGCCGATGGATAGGCCCACCTCGTAGTCATACGGACCGAGCAAATCAGTTTTGATCCTGATCGCCTTTTGATGCATTCGCTCCGCCTCCTCGAAGCGATTCATTGTTTGGTAGAGCCGCCCCAGATTTCCATAGTGTTTGGCCGTCTGCACGTTCACCTCGCCGAACACTTCCAGCGACAGTTGCAACGCGAAATTGTGCAACTCCTCCGATTGTAGCAGCAGCCCCTCCTCATCCATGCCGTCGGCAATTTTGTCCAACGCAATCTCTTCCAGCAGCAGCGCCTTCACGCGCTTGGCAGAGGCCAACATTAAGTGATTGTTGGGCACCAGATTTTTCATTATCTTAACCGCCTCATCGACGTGCTCCTGGGCACAGCTAAAGTCACCGGTGCTATATTCATGGACATAGTACGCATACGAGAGATCTTCATGGGCAATCGCCACGTGGAAGTTCATGTTGCCAAAGATGCCGCGGCGCACGGTCAGCGCCTCCTTGTAAATGTTAACCGATTGGAACACCGAATCCACATTCAGCAAAAAGAAACCGTAATCCAACAGGGCATCACCATATTTCTGATGATCGGGGCCAAAGTGCTTACTGAAGAGAGGGAGAAAGAGAGCGCGTGAGATGCGAAAGCGAGCGAGATAGAGATATTTACAATTAACATATTTCATTTGGTTTCACTTACCGAGCCCGACGCACCGCCTGGCAGATGAGCAAATTGGCCCGTGCAAAGTCGCGCTTCATCAAGCACGCCTTGGCCGCCTGTCGCAGTACATCGATCGCCACACTGCAAAGCGAATTTGATTGAATGAAATCAGCTCAAGTCTGGCATATATGTTTAGTTCTCCATAGATATATACTTACCGTGTGGGCGCTGACGTTTCCAAGTGGCGCATGGCCTGCACGCTCCACATGTGACTATTGTTATACTCGTTGCGCGCGTAGTACATGGCCGAGATTTGGGTGTAGGCCATCGCGATTAGCGGCGACGGCACCGCGTCTGTCAGCATGCTGTTTAGCTCCATCAGCTCGGCGTATGTCTTCTGGGCATGTTTGAAGTCGCAAAGTGAAGACTCTGCGTAGAGCAGGCTGCAATAGATGAATGAATATCAATTTATGGATTCCCATTGCGCTCTCATTGCTTACCGCTGCAGGCAATCGAGTTGCGTGATTATGCATTCCTGGAACGGTTGCATTCTCTTCAGTCTTTCATTGAGACAGGAGAGCACCGCAATGCTCTGTTGCATCCAGCCAGCCTCGGAGAGAAAGCTGCCCAAGCGCAGGCCCAAATCGATGGCCACGACATCCTCATCGGGCAATGCGTCCATGGGCAAGGCCTCGGCTGCTGTGGCTTGATTCTCTTTAGGCGTCATGTGATTTAGGCAACTGGCTGCAATGGCAACTACGTCCATTGTGGCAGTGGTTTTGACTTCAGCTCCCGCTGCTCCTACAGCATTCGCTCCCGCTGGTTTAACTTCATCCAGCGCACTCTCTTCTGTGTCAACATCGGGCAGGGCGTAGCGGCCCACATAGGCATCGCTCAGGCGCCGCGGCAGCGCCTTGTTGCTGGCCATCAAAGCTGCCACAATGCGCAGCAGCTTGCCGCGGGCCGATGTGTAACGGACCAGTCGACGGAATACATCTAGATTAGAAAGCTCCTCCAATAATGTGTCCTTAAGGTTTCCTTGCTGGGACATCTACAAGACAAATAAATTAAACTATGATTAAAAATACCTTTCAGCTTTAGAGGATCCTAATGCATATTCTTTATAAGCTTAGAGCTCTGTGTAAATAAGTTATAGCTCAATGATATAGGTACTTAAAGCTCTTGCCCCATATAATCTTAATAGTATGCTCGCAATGACTCGGATTTAGCCAATTTATAAATCCTACTTGACACTTCAAACTCAAAACTCTTTCGTAATTTGAGATTCATAATAAATAGCTATAAATAATAGCGTAATAAGCAGTCTCTTATTTCACAAACATTTTTTGCTGTTATCTGCAAAAAAGCTTCCCATTCAACAGCTGCTAAACACTGGCTTTATCATGATCATGGAAAAAAACAACGAACATGCTCTAGAACTTTTTCAACAACTATTAATAATGCACAGTACTGGAGTTGTAAAGACGTTAGTTAGAAAGAGAATACCTAGAATTTTGGCCACGGCAGGAATGGAATTCATGTCAACATATTGACTTTGTGGAGCTCGCTGTTGATCAAAACAATAAATTAGTGGAACATCCAACACTGTGGTCAAACAGTGAGCGAATGCTGTGAAGAAGACAGACTATAATTAGCACCTATACACACATATGCATATATATATATATATATATATATATATATATATATACATATATAGAATAGGCCGTCTTCAATTAAGCACACGTGTCATGGTTAACCAATAGTATGAACATCAACTAAGACATTACGCAACACTGGCCCCAGATCCAATCTTCGAGCCGAGATCCAATGATCCCATGCATGGACAAAGATCTTCGAGCTGAGTTCAATGGCTGTGGCTTGGAAGGATGAACGTTCGACGAAAGGCCATACCGACAAAGCGAATGCGCTATTTTTAGTCAACAATAATAACAGCAACGACAACAACAACAACTTTATTATTATTGTGGTGGTTGTTGTTGATGTCGCTGCTCATAATTTATATTGTAATTGCAGAGCTCTCTTATGACAAACAATTTCTCATTTAAGAATTTACGTCTGTGTGCGTGCGTTTCTTGTGGCATGTGAGCAATGCCGAAGTTTACATGCCCTAATGCAGCGCAAATGTTGTTTAAATTAAGATACAGTGTATAAACAACAGTTATTAAAGATATCATATCGCACAGCTATGTCAATGATATCTGCTGCCATGTGGTTTTAGACATGATTTAAGTACCAGTACACGAACCTATACATATCCACACACACACACACACACGCACACAGGCTAGGGCCAGCTGCGCGCACTTTTAACCAGAAGCTTCTACACGTAAACATAAACAGTGGAGAGCTTTACGATTCGCACGAGCTTTTCCTGCATGTGTGCGCGTGCTGCGTATGCGTTTGTTTAGCTCAAACAACTGTAAACCAAAACAAAAACAAAATGCGTCATTTGTTGTCGTACTGCAATGTCGAAGAAATTCATACAAATACACACCATAGTTGCACACATGTGTGTGCGTGTGTGTATGCTTGTGTTTAGCTGTAGCAAATGCATGTCAGCTAACTGTAAACAAAACTGAATGAGATATTGTCATACAATTTGTACGGTCCTGCTGCGAATCAGCTTTACAATAGAAGCGCAAAAATGCCATCACAGCGCCGCGATAATCGGCGTTCGCAAGCACACAAGGGCAACTATATATGTAGGTGTGTGTGTGTGTGTGTGTGTGCGTGTTTATATGTGTTACAGCTGATTTTCTGAGTCAGTTGCTTGCAGCCTCTGCTTCTGCGTGTTCCTTTGCCTGCTTCTTGCATGTTTCGTTTCTCTTTTTTCAGAACTCGCCAACGATAACGTGCGAAAGAACTTACCAGCTCGTAGACATCGATCAGCACATTGTCCGGCAGCTCTGGCAGCTTGTTGATGCGCTGCAGCGACGTCACTTTGTGGTCCATGGAGTCGACAACGGCCATCAATGACAGTTCGTAGAGGGGATCGGGACTGTTGTTATTGCTCTGGCCGGAGGCCATTTTGCTTGATTCTGTTTCCTCTTGTTGTCTTTGTTGATATGATGTCTGCACTTCTGTGTGCGTGCGTGTGTGTGTGTGTGTGTGTGTGTGTGTGTGTGTGTGTGTGTGTGTGTGTGTGTGTATGTGTATGTGTTTGTTACGTTTTTATTTGACTTGTAACTTGATTTTGTTATTCAGATTGTTTATGCGACTCACTTTAATTTATAGTTGTACAGAAGCTTAAAATAACACAAACAAAAACAAAAACAAAATAAACGCGGGTTGTAGCGAAGTTTTGGACCTATGCGAAAAGCGCGCAAAAATATATCAAATTTTAATGAACAACAAATTTAATTAAACATATTATGCTTCTAGCACACATGCCTGCCCTTCGACAGCGAAAATATGTGTATGTAACTGTGAATGGGTTACAATGTTAACATTAACAGAACAAAAGCAACAATAAATGTTACCAAACAAAATCAAAATAACTGCAAGTGACACTTGCGCTAACTTCACTTTCTTTGAGACGTTCTTCGTTTTTCCTTTTCCTTTTTTTAACAATTTTTGTTGTTGCCCAGCAGCCAGCAGCTGCGAGCAATTTCACTACTTCTTCTGGTGCTGCTGAGACTTGCTCTTTGTTACACACTCACACTCGTACGTTACATACAAACACACGCACATGCACACGGACACGCGTTCGCACACAATCGAACACGCACGTACGGTACGTACACGCACAGTACCAGCAAGTCAAAAAAACTTGCCGAATTTGATTTGATTTCTTGTTTTTCAATATTTGTGCACTTACACAATATTGTGTGCATTTAATTGCGTCTGTTGCATGTGCCAAAATTTTGTACGTCTTATTGTCCGTTTGCTTCACTGCCTGCACCGTTCGCAACTATTCAATTCAACTTCTTATTTTATGCTTCGATTTTATGCCAAAAAATACAAAAAAAATTTAATATTTGACTCGAAGATGAGAGCAGCGACATCACCAATCACCAACTTACCAAAACTGCCAATTTATCGATACATTTTGCTAACATCACGCGGTCAACCAATAGCAGGCTCTATTTTGTGCGTTAACATGCGCAACTTTGCGTTAACAGCCTGGTAACGGTGGGATTTAAATCGAAATTGGAATACGACTTTCGATAGCAGTGCAATTAAGTTTTGTTTTCTATTGTTTTTGAATTTAAGCCGTAATGCCAGTCTTATGTTTTATTCATAAACTTAATAATTTGGTTATTGTTGCTAAATATTTCGGATATACTGAGGGAGTAGAATTGAAACGGCCTAATCGTTTTCGATAGGCAATCTCTCCATCTATGTATGTATTTTGTTTAATTTGTGCATTTAAATATTAGACGTTTGCCTCTCCGGCGGCCTTTATCTCAAAACAGGTCAAATGAATCCTCTTCAACCTCAACGATCCCGAAATCGTTGGTGCTACCAAACATCCACCAATGTCGCAATATGTTGCGAATGAGCAGGAAGCGAGTCGTCACAAATTCAAAGAAATGAAAGAATAGAGCGCTGGATGTGAGCAGCGCACAGGACGCGACAAATACCTCCTGTACCGTTAGCTGCTCAGTGCTGCCCTGATTCAAATTATCCATGCAATGTAGCACCTGTACACAAGTAAAGAATCGCAGGTAAGCCTCGATCGTTCCCACAACCAATTGGCGTCCAAGTAGATGCCATTGTCTGCACTCGCTCACCTGCTGCAGTATGACATGGGCGAGCGGCATTAGCGAGGCACTGAACAGCACGTGCTTCATAATCATGCCACAGCAGCGACCGCAGCAGAATGCGCGCATCATTTGCTTTAGGCTCGCCCGATCCGCAGTTATATTGTATGTCGCATGACAGATCTCGCATCGATTATCGCGGCGATGCATGATCCAGCGTTTCAAGCACTTCAAATGTATGTAGCCCTGGTAGCAAAGGACGGTGAGTAGTTAAAATAAAGTGTTAAAAGCAACAAAAATCCTCTATTCCTACATTTCTTTACCTCACATTTTCCATACTTTCCCCTTATTATCTACGTATATATATATATTATATTTTCCTCTTTTATCCGTCTACTTTCCCTACTTTCCAAACGCTTTTATTCTCCCATCCCTACTCTGTCCTCCTGTCTCTTTCCTGAGCTTACTGTCATTGCTCTACCCGTCATCGGTCTGTCTCTCATTTCTCTCATTCATTCCTGTCTGCCATTATTATCATTCCTACGCTACTTCCCGCAGCTTCCCTGTTTTTCACATTCAATCACTTTCTGTCTTCTATCTTCTTTTGCACATGCTCACTTTTAATTTGCTCCGTTATTTTTCTCTTCTTTAATTCTATTCGCCCATTTCCCTCTTCTAATTCAGATGGAAATCTTCGCACTTTTCCACCTTACCTCCTTGGCTTCCTTTTCTTCATACCATTCTCACTAATTTTTCCTGCATTCTCTCTGCTTTCCTCTACTAGCTTTTCATCTTACTCTCACTCTCTCTCTCTCTCTCTCTCTCTCTCTCTTTCATCTTCTCTTTCCCTCTCCTTCCATCTGTTTCACACTTTCAACTTACCACGCTGCCTTTGCATTTGCATGGACAGTTGATAATCTCCATGTCGCTTCGATGCCAGCGACAGATGCGACACGAATTGCCAAATTCATTTGCCGAATGGACGCTGTCCTGGTTCGCCTGACCCGACCCCGACCCTGCTGGCAGCACGACCCCCAGCTGCGTGGCCCCGACACCACCGCCGCTACCGCTATCGCTACCGCCATCGTCAACTCCTCCAACACCACCACCACCACCACCGCCCCCCGCTGAGCAGCTGGCAGCGCCGCTAGTGCCGCCAGCCTCAACTGCTCCCGATGGCCCCGTCTCAGTCGAGGGCATGCTCAACGCTTGGGGCGTGGCGGCGCCAGCCGCAACGCTATTCAATAGCCGCAAAGCAGTTGCCTCCGATAGCGGTGGCTGCTGAGGAGCCTCCTGAGGCTGCTGCTGCCCCTCATGCTGCTGTGCCATGTCTCTGGCCCCCGTCAATCAATGCGCAACAGACACCGCTGACCTCTGCAGTTACCCTGGCTGGGGTTAGGCAATCGCGTTTGTTCTGTGGATTTGGTGTGGGTTTATGTAAAGACTTTAAGTGCGCGTAACGAACTAAATTTTGATGCACGAATTTCACACGTAATTTTGTTTGGACATTTTACACAAAACTTAACGCTCGACCTTCACAGCATGTCTGAGCCTCGATTCGACAGCCTTCGCCCATAAATTCAATCCGACAGCTAACTGCCGGCCAACTCTGTCTCCATCCATGTTCATGGGAGGTGTGAATGGCATAGGCTCAGATTATAATAGATTTCTATTCGAATTTATCTCAAATTGTTTTGTGCTTTAAGTCATAATTTTTTTCTTTAAATTGAGGTTTTTTGTCTAAAATCTGAATTTCTATTTTGTTGTTCGTATGCCAACCTTATCTTTAGGCACAATACGTACATATATTCAATACATTTTCGTGTTTATTTTCTAACCTCACTAATTAAGCATATTATTCAGCAAAAAAACAACTACGTATTTGTTTTATAGCAACAGGAATAACTGTTTCATGTCAGAAATACTCATTATTTTGTTCGCTTTAGCATCACAAAGAGCTAAAATTAGTTGGCTGAACCTCACACAAGTCAAATAATAATGATTATGATTCAATAACCTCAGGAACTACTCTTGTTGGGAATGCTGGGTCTATCTGGTACGCCCCGAAGTCGGCTAGAGTGCACGCAAGTGGTTCGAGTTTTCATGGAGCTGCCAGACTATTTCATTTCTGCTCTTTTTACCTTCTGCCTTTTATTTTCTGTGTTCTCCTAATTGGCCCTCGTGCTTTAGCACCTCATTCCCAGCTTTCCCTCCTCCCACTTTCATTATCCCATTTTATCCCTTGACACCGTCTCGTTATTCCTTTTGCCATCCTCAGAAAACAAAACACATTACAAAATTTCTTTTTTCTTTTTTTGTTGTTTATTCTTGTTCTTTTTGTTGTTGTTGTTCAATGTTAATATTAGCTGTAGATACAGTTTACATATATATTATACATTTATGTTGATATCGCTTGCCGCTGTTGCGAGTTAGTAAATAGTTCGTAAAGTGTCCACGATCGCCTTAGGTTTGGGTCGTAGTATAATCAAAATCTTCCAAAGTTTCTCGTATAGTTCAGCGGGTGTTAGTATCCATAATATTTTTCTTCTGTTTCCTCTTTCTTTATATAATTAATATTATGACAAAAAATTCAACAACTATTGCATAAGTTTTGTTTTTAGGTTTTCAATAACAAATAATAATAATAATAATTATAATAATAATAATAATAGTAATCAAAAATTCAATGAAAAAAAAAGACAAAATAAAAGACAAAAAAAAAAAAATACAAAAAACGTACAAATGTCCTTTTGCTGCTGTTCAATGCGACGAGCCTGCCGTTTGTGTTATAAAGGGGTATTCTTGTTATTATATATAGGATGCGAAATGTCAGTTAAAAGTTGTTTACAATAATCAAATTTGCATTTGCTTTTGCTTGTGGGTTAAATTGTGGCTTCAAATTTAATGATTAGTTTGTTTGCCCTTTAGCTGTTGTTGTTGCTGCTACTGCTGCTGCTGTTGCTGCTGTTGCTCATGTTGCTATTGTTGTTGCTTGTTGATTTTACTGGCAATTGCGAAAACGACGATAGATGCTCTGCACATAAACAAAGACACATTTCCAGTCGGGTCGACTCATCTCAACCATATCTTCCACATCTAGCAGAGGAGCAATGCCAGCTTTTTCGCTGTAACAGAGATAGCCAGAGATAGACATATATCGATAACAATTAACAGAAGAAGCTCAGCGCTGCTGTATAGCATCTGCGGATACTTACTCAGCCACGCTAAAGGCCAGCTCAAAGTTGTGTTTGCGAGTTTGTTTGGTTAGTTGACTGTAGTCAAATGCATCTGGCAAGAAATGATGTATCAGCGCACAAAAGGCCAAGCCGTCGGACCAGCTCGAGCTAAAG
This sequence comes from Drosophila mayaguana, assembly GCA_037075325.1. NCBI lineage: Eukaryota > Metazoa > Arthropoda > Insecta > Diptera > Drosophilidae > Drosophila > Drosophila mayaguana. The sequence goes on along the minus strand of JBAMCG010000127.1, from coordinate 6,536,113 downwards.
TTGCTTATTTGGACGTTCTGTGAATAATAAATGTCAATTACGATCAGTATTCAGATATTTGTAGCTTCATTTTTAGCTAGAGCAGGCAGAGCAGCTTTAAACTTTTATTTTTATGTTTTATTATTATTATCAGCAGCAGCAGCAGCAATTAAGCAAATAGTTGTTGTAAGCTCCAGCCCCAAAAAGCAGCAACGACAACGATAACAACAACAGCAACAATTAAGTTAAATAATAATAAGAATAAGAATAATAATTATAATATAAGCAGGTGTTCGGCAGTAACGTATACAGTTAAGTAACTGTAAGTAATGTTAAGGAGTCAAGAGTTGCGCCTCTGCTTTTTGAACGCTGCTTCTTTCTCTTTCACTTTATATTCGCCAAGCCGGCGGCAACGGCGACATTTACCGCTGCTGTGTGTATTCGTGTGTGTGTGTTTATGTGTGTGTTTGTGTGTATGCGTATGTATCATAGATGAGTGGCGCTCAGCAGCTCAGCCAGCGTTCAAGCATTAAGTTTTTTTTTGTATTTGCGCTTTTCTTGTATCTAGTTTTTTTTCCTTGTCTGTGGTATTTTTAAGGTATTTTTTAAGGTTATTTGATTTAGCGATTAGCGATTTTGTGTTAAACATTATTTGTAATATATATCTAAATGAAAACGAACGGCGGTAAACAACAAATACAAAAACAAAAAAAAAAAAAAAAAAATCAAGTCAAGATGCAAAAAAAAAAAGAAATTAAGAAAAGGTAACAAATATAACGAACTATTTTAATGGCTGTGGCTTTGCGTTTGGCTGTTCTTATCTTATCGGTATTTTTTTTTTTTCATTAAATTAAATTTTTTGTTGGTTGTTTTTTTTAGGTTTTGGATACCTCATATTCCTGCGTTTTGTGCTGACACCACTGCAGAAGTTGATCCTTGACAGTGGCGGCGCGCGCATTTAATGCCGGATCGGTAAATTTGAAATACGGTTGTGCTGAACCGCCTGGGGTCGTGGGTGTGCTTGTTGTTGGAGATGATCTGAACAAATGAGTCAAGGTTGGAGAAGGGGGCAGACGTTTTAGCGAAACTCACACAATTTGTTTATAATTGTTTGTATCTTAACTTTTTTTGTACTTTGGTTTTTTTGTTTTGGGGGGTGTTCGAATTGTTTAGCTCGTGAGTGTATGTATGTCAATGTGCATGTGTGTGTGTGCATGTGTTGGATAGGATTTGTAGGTTAGCAGGAAAAAACAAGTTACTAATATTACTGTTATTACTATGTAACGGTACTTTACTGTGTGTATATATATGTGTGTGTGTGTAATTGGAGCTAAGACAGGTGCATAGGGTGGTTTAACAGACGAAGAGTAAGAGAGAGAGAGAGAGTGGGAGGAGAAAGAGAGAGGGAGTAAACGAGACAGAGTCAAACGAAATAAGGTGCTGCGTGCGCAAGCCCAATAGGCTAGAGCAAGACAGAAAAACATACACATACATACATAAATACATGTGTATGTACATGCTGTAGAAACAATTTACAATTCACCTACAAAAGTAAACCTAGACACCAGTGACATTTAAATGCCGTTAACCATCACCAGAAAATGGGCATAAATATATAAGGCGAAACTAGTGAGTGAGTGAATACATGTGTGTGTGTGTGCGTATTTGTGTCTGTGTCTGTATCTATTGTGATCCTTCACCATCTATGTATGTGTGTCTATGCAAAAGATATGCAAACAAAATGTTAGATTAACATTCGAGTTCGAACGCAGTGTTGCCAAACGACTCCATAAATTTGCTTTAACATTTTGGCGTTTGCATATCTTTTACAATTTGTTCATGTTTATATAATATAAAATGTGTTATTATTATGTAAAGTATTTCATATTTGGAATTGTTTAACTTACTTTTGAGCCTGCTGCTGCTGGGCAGCTTTATCGAGCTGCTTGAATTTGGCCAGCGGCGAGATGTTCTTATTGTTGGCAGCGCTACCGCTCACAGTGCGTGTGGTAACTGAAAGTTGAGTTTTTAGGCAAATTTATTAAATTTTGTGTAATTTCTTGTGCTATCGAAATATCGGCTATCGGATTACCTTTTGTTGTTGTTGTGGTGACAATTGCGCCGCCATCTTTTGATTTTGTCTCGGTGCGTTCGCTGGTCGTTGAGCTTTGTTGCTTGTGCTGTGCTGCATGGCGAAAGATGATTGTTTGAGAGGCAAGTTGCGAAATGGAAGAAGAAATAATAATTACAACAATAAGTCAATGGGCATGCACACACAATAAATATCAATCAACAGCAATTAAGTGAGTTACAAAAGGAGTTATTGAAAACATTTTTGAAGGGAAAAATTGTGTTAGATAGTTTAATAATGTACTTTTTACATATAAAAAAATATTTTCAATTTGTTGTATCTTCACTAGTCTAAGAGCAGGCAAAAATATACGTATATGCGACACACGAAACGAAACACGTAGAAAATTAGCAAAATTTTTCAAATATTTTTAATAATTTGTATTTTTTAGTCAGCTGCTAGACACAGTAGAGTAAGGTAAATCAAAAATGGCATTAGAATTCTTGCAGCAAGGAAACACGCGCAGAGCCGGCTGTTCCATGCCGCGCGTTCCATCAAAAACAACAACAAGTATACACAAAGAATAGAAACAAAACGGAAAATGATTCGTGGCCGTTGGCGATTTGGTGGTTGGTGTCTGTTGGTGGAGTCGCTGGTGGTGCTGCGGCTACTGCTGTTGGTGGTGCTGTTTGCTTGCAGCGACCTCAGAACTCATTAAACTTAATAACTATAGCATGCAAAATACTCTTTATATACAAAATACAAATAAAGGAACCAACATGCGAGTAAACAAATGGAATGGAACAAAAATATATCTAGAGCCAGCACAGCTAACTGAGCAGCTAATCATAGAACAAAAACTGTAGATATATTTATGATGGATGAAACGATAAATAAGGACGCTAAATAAGGTGGGTGGACGGGAATAAAAATATATATATACAGAAAGAAAACTAAGTGAGAGAGAGAGAGAGAGAGAGAGAGAGAGAGAGAGTGAGAGAAAGTGGAGGAACAACATGGGATTTTTGTGTGTGTATGTGTGTGTGTGTATGGGTGTGAATGTACGTGTATGTATATTGTTTATAACCAACCAGCCAACGGAACGAAACGTAACGGAATGAAACGGAATTAAAACGTTTAAAGCGCTAGATAACTTTTGTACAGTTGTGTATGCTTTGGGGGCTGGGCTAAGGAGGCAGGCAAAAACTATATATGTATGTATATATATATTTCTATATCAATACATATATATGTATATATTTATGTATATGCAGTTAGGCTGGGCGAAATGTAGCAATATGGTAGTACATGGAACGCGCTGGTAAAAGGAACAACAGCAACAACAACAAGCTGGCAACGCTGTACAGTTGATGTTTGAATTATTTTCACTCACAAATCGTAACGCTTGAAGTTTGTCTTGGGCGTAGTTGTGCGGCTTCACATAAGTATATTTCATATCGATATGTTATCGATATATTTTGTTTTTCAGTTGATGGGCAGCTAGGCTAAGGGCATTGACTATCTGTGTAGGTGTGCGTGTGTGTGTGTGTGTGTGTGTGCGTGCGTGTGATGAAAAGCAAAAGAAAAACCCCTGATGTGGTCCCTCCAGCTAACTCCACAGACTCGTCGCAAATGTGGAAACGAAATGGAATTGAAACATGACTAGAAATGGGCTGGGCTGGTACGTTTTGCTTGCCTAAGCCTATGCTCAAATTGAAGAGTTATCGATAAATGTTAATCAGTACAGTTACAGTCCGACCTACAATGTGCGTTTCTTTGTGTGTGTGTGTGTGTGTATGAGTGTGTGTGTGTGTATCGATTGTTGTGTCCAGTTGCGTCTCGCTGGGTGGCTCAAACTGGAATGGTTGCTGTCTGTGTCTCTGTACGTGTGTGTGTGTATGTGTGCGTGTGTGTGTGTGTGTCAACTAAAGAAGTTATCGACTTATCGATAAATGTATCGATCTCAGGGTAAACGTAGGCACTAAGCGCCCAACATTAGCTGCTCGAATGCATCCTCCACATTGCTCTCATCCAGCAAATTGAGATGCGCTATATGCGGCATTGTGGCACTACGACTGAGGCCAATGGGACCGCCAGCTCCAGCAGAGACCGCTGCACCACCACCACGCATCAGATTGAGAGACAGACCCAGGCCAGCTGTGGACACATTACCATTCGAGCTGGAATTGAGTGAGCTGAGCGATTTGCGAGCCGCTGACAGTTTTTCGCTTGTTTTCGTTCGATTAATGGCGGATTTGCGTTGCACGCTGCTTGCTGTCGTTGTTGTGGTGCGCAGCTCCTCCAGCTGCGGCGACTTCTGCCCGGAGAAGTAGGCCGCAACGGTTCGTTGCTTTTCGCCCAGCTGCTCCTTATTGATGCCGGCCTCGTACAGCTTCGGCACGGACAGCGAATGTCCGGATTTGGTCCGTCGCAACTCGCCGGGCGATGTGGGCAGCTGTTGCTGTGGCAGTGGCGGCAACTGTTGCTGCTGTTGCTGCTGACATATCTGATGCCACGAATCACATTTGCTGAGCCGATTCAAGCGCGAGCCACCATTGAACTGCTGCTGCTGTTGGAACTCCTCCTCCTGCGAACGCCGGCTGAGCGAACTGAACGCGCTCACATTGTTGAACACAATATTCCGAGGTATTTGATCCTCGGGCGTTGGCTCGGCGGCAGCACCAACACCTGCTGCCGGCTGCGGTGTTGCTGGTGTTTCGACAATCACTGGCTTGGCGGTTGTCATGTAACCGCTGGTGGTGCCGCTGCTGGTGGTGCTGATCTGGCTGATCTGGCTGATGTGGCTGGTGCTGCTGCTCATGCGCTTGTTCAGCTGCGGACTCTGATAGGCGTTGGGCACATAGTGGTGCCGCTGTGGTGGCCCGAATTTCTTTAGCAGTGGTGCATTCTCCTTGGGCAGCGACGACTTCACAATGTCCGGCGTATCCGCGGGCGCCGACGACTTGTACTCGAGCACATTGCCCATACTCTTGCGTCGCAGATCAAGCAACTGTTGCTGCTGCTGTAGTTGCTGCTGCTGTTGCTGTTCGCGCAGCAACTGTTGCTGGTGTGCCGTGCTGCTCTGATAGCTGGTCTCGCTTATCGTATGACTGCGCACGCTCAGACGCGGACGAGCCTTTGGCTGCGGCGGCTGCTGTTGCTGCTGCTGTGGCTGTTGCTGCTGCTGCTGCTGTTGCTGTTGCTGTTGCTGCTGCTGCTGCTGTTGCTGCTGCTGCTGCTGCTGCTGCTTTTGCTGTGGCAGCTGCTGTTGTGGCTGTTGCTGTGGCAACTGCTGCTGTGGCTGGGGCTGTTGCTGTTGCTTCTGTGGCTGTGGCTGCTGCTGCTGCTGTTGTTGCTGTGGCTTGGGCGCCAACTGTGGCTTGGTGCTGCGATCGACGGGCGGTGGTGCAGTTGGTGGTGCATGCATCGGATTCGCCGTCCAACTGGTGTGCGGCGAGGTAAGCGATATATTGCTGCTGGCCGTCGAATGCTCGGAGGTGCGCCTGGAACGTCTTAAGATCACGCTCGACTCCTGCTCATCGGCCGAGTCCTCCAGCGGATAGGTGACCACATAGCTCGTTTGCGTCTCGCCCATGTAGTTGGGCTGTGGCACCGGTGGTGCTGCTGCCTTGACGAACTGCGGCTGGCGATTCGCCTCGTAGCTGCTGAGCTGTGGAAATAGTGGTTCGACTAGCGGTGCCTGGTAGAGGCGCCCGTCCGGCGACAGGCAGCCCGATGGCTTGCTAGGCGAACTGGGCGCGCTCAGTGGTTGCACCGGCAGCGGTGCACGTGTGCTGCTTGGCTTAATCTGACTCGGACTCTGACCCGGATGCGGATTCAGATTCAGATTCAGATTCTGACTCGGCCCACCGCCCAGCTGCTTCATCGTGTAGAGCAAAGACTTGGCTGCACGCGAATTCCGGCCGTAGACCTCGTCGTCGCTGACGTGGGCGGTGCGGCGTCCGGCCACTGTGACGGCCGTTTGACTGCGTGGCTTGCGCATCACCTTGATCTCGGCGCGATACTCGTGCATATTGTGATCCGAATCCAAGTCGAGGTCGTCGTCGGTGTTGTCCGTCATGGCGGGCGCCGTCAGGCAGCTGGTGGGGCTGTCCACGGGACTGGCATAGTCGAAGCGCGTGGGCAAGTAGGTGGGATTCGCATTGGTCAGCACGAGTGGTGCAGCCAGCGGGTTCGTTAGCGGCTCCATGGCGCTGCTCAGGCACGGCTGGCTGCGATAATTGGCCAGGTTCGTGGCGGTGCGCCGCACGGGCGCATAGTCCGCATACGTGAATGAGATGTTTGTGGGAGGAGGCGGTGCTGGTGCAGCAGCAGCAACATGATTTCTATTCGTATACAGCTCCTGCTCCGGCTGCATGGCATTGGGCAGCGAGGGTCGCTTCTTGAATTCACTCAGCGTTGCTGGCGGCGCCTTCGAACGCAGCGAATTGTGACGCTGCACAAAGACGGTGCTCGGTGGTTGCTGCTGCTGCTGTTGCTGTTGCTGTTCGAGTTGATCGCGCAGCGAACGCTCTTCGAAGTGGTGCGCTTTGCGCTTGAAGTCGCTGTTGTCCACGCGCGGCTTGGCCAGCCAGGGCAGTCCGATGGGCGAGGTGGAGGCGGGCGAGGGCGTGTTGCTGTAGCTAGGACGCGGCTGCAAGTGCTGCTGCGAGCTCTTGCTGGCAGCAACTGTTGCCGCGGGCTGCCAGCTGTTGGGCTTCTGCGCTATGGGCTTGTAGATATTGGCAGCAGGCGGTTGGCCCTGCTCGATGGGCCGAAAGACGGATTGGGGCGCGTGTATAAACTGATTTAACGGCGTCTCAGCAGCAGCAGCAGCAATTGTTGCTGCTTGAGCCGCTGCTGCGGCTGCTGCTGCTGCTGCTTGCTGCTGCTCGCGTTCTCGGTCGCGTTCACGCTCTCTTTGCTGCTGCATTCGCAGCTCCATTTCCTGCCGCCGCTGCCGTTCCAGCTGCTCCTGCTGCAGTCGCTGGCGCTCGAGTTGCTGCTGTCGCTCCAACTGTTGCCGCTGCTGCTGCTGCTCGTAATATTCACGCTCCATGCGCGCGCGCTGCTCACGCTCAAAGCGCGCCTCCTGCTCCAGGCGCAGCTGCCGTTCCAGCTCTTGCCGACGCTGACGCTCCAGCAGCAACTGTTGCTGCTGCTGTTGCTGTTGCTGCAGTTGCTGCTGCTGCAGTTGTTGCTGCTGCAGTTGCTGCTGCTGTAGTTGCAGTTGTTGTTGCTGCTGCTGCTGCTGCTGCTGCTGCTGATGATGATGGTGATGGTGATTGGGCGGCTGTGGCGGCTTGCCTTTGGTGGCCGTTGCCGCCGCGCCCGTCTCGAATGTGTGCTTGATGTTGCCGAACTTGTGCGTCCAATTGGACACGGATCGCGCGCCCGCCCAGCCCAGACCGCCCTGGTGGCTCTGCTTGTTGATGAAAGCCAGGAACTTGTGATCGTTCTCGGTCTTCGGCTCGAACGGCGGCACCACATGCTGCACGCGCCGTTTCACGCTCACCTGCACGGCGCGCTTCAGGCCCGGCTGGTGCTGGTGCTGCTGCTGCAGCTGTTGCTGCTCCAGCTCCGAGTCGCTGTCCCCGTCATAGTTCATCTTCAGCTTGGGTATATCGATGGTATTGGCGCGTTTCATCAGCTGTTTCTTGCTGCTGCCGTTGCCGTTGCCGTTGCTGCTGCTGTTGCTGTTGCTGTTGCTGGTGAAGCGCGGCTGGGCTGCCTCGGCAGCTGCATAGCTGGCAAAGCTAACGGCATAGTCACCCGAGAGTGGACGACGATTGCCATTGGCATTGCTATGGCCATTGGCAGTGCCGCTGGCATTGCCCGGCCTCAGCAACTGTTGCTTGGGCACAAACTGATTGGGCCTGTAGAGCTGAGTGCTCGGCGCCCCGACAATCGCGCTCGAGCTGGCGTTGCGCTCCAGCGGCAGCTGGTTGCTGGCGGGCAACGGCCGCTGCTGCTCCAGCAGCAACATGTCCTCCATGTAGCGGCGTGCGTCGGCCAGCTCCTCGCGACTCACGCCCACCGTATGGCGATTGTTCCGCTGGCGTCGCTTGGCGAAGCGCTGCCTGCCCGCCCCCTGCTGCTGTTCCGCGTCCCCAGGCCCTGCCCCCTCATCGTTGTCCGCGCCGCTATGCGCATTGCTCGCCTCGCTCTTCGGCAGCTTTTCAGGCGCACTGAGGCCGCTCTGCAGGCGCGCGATGAGCGCGAGCAGCGCCTGCCGCTGGCTACCGTCGACGGCCAGCTCCTGGCCCAGCTTCAGGCTGCACTCGAGCCGGCTCAGGGCATCGGTGACCTCGTCGAGCAGGCCGCGATTCGCGTCGCTGCTGCTGCTGCGCTGCTGCAGCGTGTCGCGCAGTCCTGCCGCCAAAAGGCGCAAATCCTCGCCGCTCTCCGTGCCCGAATCCTCCTTGGGCGGCACACTCAGCCGCTTCATGTTCCCGGCCTGCTGAGGCTCCTCTTTCGTATCGTTCGCTTGTGTCGTGTCTTTGGTCTTTGATAACTTTTGGCTACTGCTACTAAGGCTATTCGTATTATTAATCGTTTTCCTATTAACGCTAACGCTATGACTATTTCCTGTTGTTGTTTCTATAGCTGCTTCAGCTGCTGATTGTGGCTGTGACTGTGACTGTGACTGTGACTGTGACTGTGGCTGTGACTGTGACTGTGACTGCGAGTGTGACTGCGATTGTAATTGTTTCTGCTGCTGTGGCTCTGGCAGGGACTCACCCTGTGCCCCATCCACTTGCGCCAACGGCTGCTCCTTGCTGAGCTCAACTTTGGCCAACTTTTGTTCAAGCTCCTTGGTTGACTTTTCCTTCTCCTTCTGCTTCTCCTTCTCCTTCTCCTTTTCCTTTTCCTTTTCCTTTTCCTTGTCTTGCTTCTCTTGATTCTCCGACTTCTCTGGCTTCTCTGGTTTCTCTGGCTGTTGCTCCTCCTCGTCGCTGCTGTCGTCAGTTACCTCTTCAATTATCTCCTCATATTCGCTGGCACTGCTCTCTTCCTCTGCTTCTTTGGCAGCGGAATTCTCACCGCCTGCCTTAACACTTTTTAGCTCTACGAAGGGTCGCGCGCGCGATCGTTACGAATATTTGTATGAAAATTAAGAGTGTGTGCATGAGTGTGAAAGAGATAGAGGCAGAGATAAAAGAGAGAGAGAGATATTTATGTATTTATGTATTCATTAAAGAGTAAATACAGAACGAGTAACGGCAACGGTTGGGCTGGGACACAATAAGCAAGGCGTTCAAAACTGTATAACAGAACTCTGTCACGTTCATCTGTTCAACTCGTTCGTAAGCGCAACGAGTGCGAGTGAAAGTGAGTGTGAGAGAGAGAGAGAGAGAGAGAGAAATTGGAATTTCGGGAGCACAATTCAGGGCTTTGATTGGGCGCCTGGGCGGAGGCAAGGCAACAAAAGTGTGTAAACAAACAACGAGAAACAACGAGCAAAATGGGCTTTGGACGAGTGACAAGTGAGAGCGAGAGTGAGCAACGAGTGAACGTTGTAACGAGTGAGCTTTCAGCGAGTCAAATGATAACGAGTAAGCTTTCGGCGAGTGATCGAGCTCAGCGGACAGAGACAGAACGTTGAAAGCTGGAAATATAACGAGCAAATACTCAGCGAGTAAGCTCTGAGGGAGCACTGCAAGAAAATGTAACAAGTGCAGCCGACGAGTAAGCGTTAAACGCTTTCAAATGTAACGAGTGCCAGGAGTGAACGTTGAAGAATATGCTCGAATATATCGAGTTCGCATTGAGCGAGTTCAAATGCAACGAGCGCACATTGCAACGAATGAACGTTGAAGAGTAACGAGAACAATCAAAGCTAAGAAGTAAGCTTGAATATAACGAGTACAAGCTCAAAATAATGATAAGCTTGGATATATCGCGTAATTTTTGCGACGAGTGAACGTTGCACAATGCTTACTATTCACAACGAGTAAATGTTTGGCGCAAGCATTCGGCGAGTAGAAATTACGAATAATCGCTAAGGAATAGCGAGTAAGCGCTCAGAGAGTCAACATTGAAAGTTCAGCGTGCTATAGGTTCGGCGACGACACTTGGGATTGGCGAGTGAACGTTGAGAGTGAAACAGCTCAACAAACTGGAGCAAGGAACGAGTAGTGAAAGAGAGCAAAACGAGTAAAACAGGAAACGATAACGAGAACGAAAACGAAAACGAAAACGAGAACACTTTAAGAGCTGCATTGATGATGATGAGACATAAGACTTGATGAAGAGAATGATGCAAATGTGACTGATGAATGATGCATGATGAAAGATGACGAAACGAATTCATTGGCAATACCTGAACTGTTTGCAATGGCGCTAAGTGAATTACTTTAGGCTACGAGTATGCGCTGTTTTGCATATCTACAAGATACAAATACAGAGCCTCAGTCAGAAAGCTAGATAGACGAGAGAGAGGCAGTTAGAGAGTGAAAGAGAGAGAGAGAGAGGGAGTGAGAGAGTGAGAGAAACCGCTTAACAACTAATTGAATATCTTCGTTGATCGTTTTTCTTTTCTTTTTGCCAAAAACTTCTGTGGGTTAGTGCCTGGTATTTGCTGTGGTTAGAGTGAGAGAGCTAGAGAGAGAGAGAGAGAGAGAGAGAGAGCGAGAGACGGAGAGAGGGCGAGTGTCTGCTGCACTTACCTTCGCGTTCCGCCATAAGTTCGCGTAAACGTGCACGGATCTTGCGACGCTCCTCGTACGTGGACGCCTGCTCCAGCTGCAAGCAGGAAACGGAATATCATAGTTAAAGTGTGAGGCGGGGCTGGAGGCGTGACTTACCAATTGCCTAAGTAATTGCTCGTCCCAAATTTCCTCGATGTCACAAGTTGTGCGTGTAACTGGTGCTGAGGACGTTGTGGTTGTTTTTCGTGTGTTGCTGCTGCTGCTGCTGCTGATGTTGTTGTTGCTGCTGCGCTGCTGCTGCGTTGTTTTCACCTGAAATGAGGAAAGGCAATTGATTTGCTGCTTTAACTTTTCGCTGTTTTTTTCTTTGGGTTTGGTTTTTCGTTTTTCGTTTTTCGTTTTCCTTTATTTTTTATTTTTGTTTATCAACCGGAAAATTTGGTTCGCTGACGCCCACAGACGACGGCGAGAAAAGCGAAACGCCAGCTGTTTATTTGGCTAAATAAAGGCGATGAGCACATACGCCGGCAACGCCAGCCAAATTTATTTAGCAAAAAACCAGAACAAGTTTTACCCACAGATCGACCCTGATCGAACCGAATGATAAGAGGCAGACAGACAGACAGAGAGAGAGAGAGAGAGGGACAGTAAGAGAGACGCGCACACAGAGAGATCGAGAAACGAAATCGAAGCACAATTTTCTAGTGTCGTCCTTAGCCATGGCTATTGATTTGCTTCCGTCTAATTGGTGCTAGCCAACGTCAACAATGTATGCTGCTAGCATACCTGGCGTATGCGTAATGCACACAGCCACAGCCACATATTGCGCATACGCCGCATGGCCGCGAAACAAAGAAACTGAAATTGATGAACTGCCGAGATGAGAAAGTGAACAAAGAAATCAATGAGCTCGCCAGGTAACTAAGGTGAGGGTATCACTTTGAATGGATAGGGTTTGTTAGGATCATCACTCTATGAACTGCGACTAGTGTTATATAATTATCAATTGAATCTGCTTTTAGATCAGTTCGAGTTCAATTACTTATCAGAAGAGCTTAAAATGTATATGAGAATATCCTTTACTTAATCTTTACTTAAATATCTATGCCAAAATGCTTTTCAACCTGTAGAAACCAAATAAAAACAGCTCCGAAATGAGAATTTACAATAGTGCAGTACGACGCACATAATACCCTGTACAATCGTATGCCCAACAGATGTAAAAAGTAAGAGTCAGCACTGCTCAAAATGTAAAGCTCTAAACTGCCTTTGAAACCATTTGGAAGGGACAGACAGACAGACAGAGAAAAGCTATATCAATAACTATATCTGTATCACATAAGCATATACATATACTTGCACACAAACACGCACTTATAATACCCTGTACAAAACGCCCCAAAGAGCTAAATGTGCGCTACTCAAACTGCGAACAACTGCAATGCCCCTCAAACTGTTGCTAAAGTGTGTCATATGCTCACATAGCAGCACATAGCAGTGGGCGTGGCTCGGCACTACATAAGCCCCACTTGACTCCGACACTGTAGCAGTGCAGCTCCAACTGCGTCCCTACAGCTCTCAGCTTGCAAAACTTTCCACAGACCAAAAGATCAGATCACAAAGAGAATTTTTAAGAACCTCAATTCAACTTTTGACAAAAGTTTAAGCTATGCAAATAGAGCATATATATTGTAGAGGCGAGTTTATGAGCCAAAATAAAATGTCGACGTTCACTTCAGACCGAATTCACAGCTCACATTTGGAGCAGCTATCAAAATGCTTCGTCGCTTGAACTGGGTCGCGTTGAAAGAAAGTTCGCACATTGTTGTGCTTCGTATTCTTCTTCTTCTTCTACTACTTCTTCTTCGTCTTGTTCTTTAACAAAGAACCTTTCCTCGCTTTTGTATAGAATTGGTTGGCCAAAAAAAGAAGCGTAAGTTAAAGTATTTTTTTATTTATTTATGTTAATTTCAAAGACATTCGCAAAGCATTCTGAGCGAAGCCATCAAAATCGCGTATACGATTCTTATGCTAATTGGAAGACCGAATTTCATTTCTTTTTAGATCACTTAGAGCATGTAGGGCAGAGACACAAAGGAGTGAGCGGGATAGGGATGGGAGGAAGGGGGAGGGAGCATGGGCATATAAATTTGATATTTTATTTGAACCTCTCATAATGCAGCATTTCCATTTACGTGAACGTTTACGTGTATAAAAAGGGGAATTTAATTAAGTATACGCAGCGTTTGACCGCAATTGACTTGCATGCAAAAAACAGATATTAAGAATGAAACAAAAGTCATAAATTGAATTACATTTCCAAAATTTCTACAACAACAACAAACTTGGACAACTGTGCGCGTCGCAGCGACTGAGTCTGCCCATGTGCCCTGCGGCCACGCCCACGCGCATGAGTCTAGGTATTTCGATACCTAGATGCCCATTGAAAATTGTATAAGCTGAGCGGGTATATTGATACTGATGGGAAGTAGGCAAATGCAGGCAGATGAGCTTTACTCCCTCTTCATTTTCATGCTCTCGCCTGGATGCGATCAAGAAATCTTCGTATATTTCATCGGTTTGATCGAGAATCTTGATATTCAGCTATATAGACTTATAGCTGAGTTCTGTTTGGAGATCTTGATACATATATATTGTCATATTGATAAATATAAAATCTTCTGGTTTGTCTATAACTGCAAAATATCATAAGCTAGTATCGATAGCTGATCTATCGACTATCTATCGACTTTTCTTGTCCTTCCTTACATATATATACGCACAACGGTGTCTATTACCCAAAAACACATATCACATATCATATTTATAAGATATAGAGTAAGTACGCTCCACAGATTAGACAGCCAAAACCTAGCGATAAATACGAATTTCGCTTTTACAGCGTATCTTCTAGCCCATCAGTTAGATTCGGGCACACTTTTGATGCTTTGCTCGCTTGTTTATAACAAATTTGACCAAATTTGGCCAGCACAATTATTCAAAAATAACAACACGAGTAGCAGGCAACAACAACAACAATTTCGAATATATTTTCAGAAATTTTCAAAACATTTTTTTTCTCGAGAGTTGAAAATTGGGAAAATTCGTCGAGAGCGACGCCGACCAAAAAAGCAGAAACACGCGTTGCTATTTTTAGCTTGAAATTAATTTAGGCAATACACACAATCAACGAGAGAGAGCGAGAGAGAGAGAGAGAGAGAGAAAGAGAGAGGGACAACGAGAAAGAGAGAGAGAGAGAGAGAGAGAGGCAGAGAAAGAGAGGAGAGGAGGACAGAGAAAGAGAGAGAGAGCTTTTCATATTTTCGATTATACGCATTAACAAAAACGTTTTACTTAACTAAATATATAAATATATATATAATTGTATATATATCTTTGGGATATGCCCCAGCAAAGGGGTATTATAATTGGGTCAAACAAGATGTAACGGCATTTGGGGTCGAAATGCAATCGAAATCAAAATTGTATCAAATACACGCGAATCTAGATACAAAATTTCTAGACTCTAGCTCTACAGATAAACGAGATACAAATCTATAACTGAGCTTTGAGAAGACTTTGGATCGGTAACACTAAAACGGGAATAGCTATAGCTCGATCTGCGCGTGCAATGCAGGAATCTTCAAGTCCGTAGCTGCTATAGATGCTGAGATCGACACGTTCATACATACGGCCAGACAGACACGCGGACCCTGCTCGTTGCCCTAATCAAGAGCACACATTTAGTCTTTATGGGATCTGCCACGCCTCCTTCTGCCTGTCACATACATTTAAACAGAACCATTATACCCTGCTTTTCCATTTTCAATGGGTCCATGGTATAATAATTAGACAACAATTTCGTTTCTATTAAATACGATTTTGGCTGTTTTTATTTTAGCCTTAACAAAAGGCAAACAAACAATAAATAAATAAATAAATATATTATATTTAAATATATATAATGCCTATACGAACGTATATTTTCTATATTTAATTTAACAATTTAAATTTCATTAGACTTTTCAATTTAATTTTAGGTTTCATTCTTGCTTTTTTTTTTAAATAATATTTGCAATTTATTTTGGCCGCTGTGACGTGGCTTTGATTATTGTTGTTGTTGCTGTTGGCAATAGGCTTGCCAAGTTATTTGGCGCAATTCCGCCAAAGCGTAACAAACCCCACAACAAATTGCTGCTAGCAGCAGCAGCAGCAGTAGCAGCAGCAGCAGCAACAACATGCAGCAACAACAGCAACAATCAACATTAAGAAGGGGCGGGGGCCAGTGGACGGGGCGTGGCATTTGATCGCATGCAGCGAAGCATGAAAATCAAAATGGAAATTGCAGTCCGAAAGGCACAAAACAATTAAAAAAGAGTGAACAGAAAGAAGTGGAGAAAGAGAGTTGTTGTTGATGTTGCTGGTGCTGCTGTTGCTGCTGCTGTGCAACTGAGCAAAGCGAATGCAGTTGCCATTGTTGTTGATGATGTCGTCGTTGCTGTTGTTGTTGTTGTTGTCATTGTTGTTGTTATTTTTGTTCAGCTACCTCAACAAATTGGGCAACTATTTGCATTGGCTTTGACACTGTCGCCAGCAGCAACAACAGCAACAAAAGCAACAATAACAGCATTGATAACAGCAACAACAACTACATAGATACATATATGATTAATGCCTTTCAAAGTGTCGAGTAAACAACAAATAACAACAACAATTGAAATTGCTGTTAAATTTAGCCAAAAGGCGAGGGCAACAAAATTGGGAAGGCCAAAGGCAATTTCTTTTCCTATTCAATTTCAATTCAATTCCAATTTCAATCGAAAAATATGAATTGAATTTGAGCAGTGGAAAAGAGATGAACTATGTGGAGAGATTTAACAGTTAGATATGCTGAGCCAAGAGAATAATGGAAGAAAAGAAGAAAACTTCAATATAATTGATAAGAAAACAGAAACAGATCAATAAATATAGATATAGATATAGATATAGATATAGATATAGATATAGATATAGATATAGATATAGATATAGATATAGATATAGATATAGATATAGATATAGATATAGATATAGATATAGATATAGATATAGATATAGATATAGATATAGATATAGATATAGATATAGATATAGATATAGATATAGATATAGATATAGATATAGATATAGATATAGATATAGATATAGATATAGATATAGATATAGATATAGATATAGATATAGATATAGATATAGATATAGATATAGATATAGATATAGATATAGATATAGATATAGATATAGATATAGATATAGATATAGATATAGATATAGATATAGATATAGATATAGATATAGATATAGATATAGATATAGATATAGATATAGATATAGATATAGATATAGATATAGATATAGATATAGATATAGATATAGATATAGATATAGATATAGATATAGATATAGATATAGATATAGATATAGATATAGATATAGATATAGATATAGATATAGATATAGATATAGATATAGATATAGATATAGATATAGATATAGATATAGATATAGATATAGATATAGATATAGATATAGATATAGATATAGATATAGATATAGATATAGATATAGATATAGATATAGATATAAAACAGGTCTCTTTATAAGTATAGATAGAATCTTTGGACCAAAGAAGACAACTTGATTTCGTGGTTGCTGATTAGTAAGATATGTATGCATACATAGATCTCGCTCTATTTCCCCCTCTCTCTCTCTCTCATCGCTGTCTGCCCCTCTTTCTGAGGGTTATGCGTTTTATGACATATTGCTAATACCTTCTGCAAGTGTATAACAAATTAAACTTGCCTTGGGCAGGTACTGACTCACACTCGCACACGCCCACCCGAAAGCCTTCAATTTTCCAATTTTCCATGGAAAACGTAGAAGCCGAACAGAAGAACTAAAATACAATGAGAAGTGAATTTGGCGTTTGGTGCATATTTTTAGATACATGGTCCAAAATGCGAGGAAGCAGAAGCAAAATGTTTCTATGTTTTCTTTGACATGCAAAATGCGAAGAGCGAAGAGCGCAAAGACAAAGATGAATAGCCACAGCGATTATGAAATGGCAGAATGTAAGAAAAATTGAAGTAAAGAAAAGCAACAGATTTGCCACGCTTGGGAAAAAGCCTGCTGCCGTTGCTGCCGCGTCTGTTGCTGCTAACTAAACAGTTAAGCGGGAAAAACCGGCTTCCCACAGTCAAAGTCAGAGTCAAAGCCAAAGCCCAAAGCCAAAGTCTGAAAGCCCAGAGCCAAAGTCATAGACGAACCACTTGCTCACTATTACCTCGACTACAACTACTGCTCTTCTCCTCTTCTCCCATTTCTTCTTCTTCTACTTGTTTTTCTTTATAGTTTACTAGAAATAGTGGGGGAATGGGGCTGGAAGAAGCCAGCGACGACAGCGAAACAGTAGCTGTCACTGCCACTGCCGCTGCTGCTGCTGCAAAAAAAAAAAAATATATATATATATATATATATATATATATATATATATATTATTATAAACATGTTGCGCTCGAATGACTCGCACAAGCAATTAAAGGAGAACCGGTTCGGAACCGAACCATGAACCAAAACGGCCAAACAACAACAAAACATCAAACAAAAACAAATTGCATTTAACATTTCCTAATAAAAACTGAGAGAAAACGTTAGATGGGAAAGGGGTTTATCTATACTGAGACAGACTGAGAGTATCTATCAGTGGGCAGATATGTATTTGAGTCTGTCAAAGATTGAGATACATTGTATTTGTATCTAGAGAAGAGTATGATACAATATCTAAAAGCTACTTTAAGATTAAGATACTTTACTATACCAAATACTTCGCAGATAATCATAGATATGAGATACATTTGGAATATCCTGCAAGTATGTGTATTTCTTGCAGATTGAGATACATTGTATTTGTATATGGAAACGATTTTGAGATACATTATCTTCCTTTACTTTTGTACCTCAAAGTGTGCTAGATACATTTTCTAATGTCTACTTCTATCATTATTAGATTGAGATACTTTTGTATCTTAAACGATTATGAGTTGCTGCTGCAATAATCTGCATATGCTAAACTGATTGAGATACTTATTGTTGAACTGCAAGATACATTGCTACACACTATTTAGATGCATTGATCTAATATGCGTAATACAAAGAAATTTACAACTTTTTGATTCGCTTTCTGGCTAGCTGCCACAGATACTTGGATAAGCAGATTGAGATACTTTGCAGCCAACTTGTAGGTATTTGTAACTATGACACATGGATACATTGTATGCGGCATTTATATAAAGAAGACTGCGATAAATATTCAACTGTATCATAATTAATCTACAAGCACTTTGAGTTAACTTGTAAATAAGATTGAGATACTTTATTGTATCTTAGCTAGATTTTATCTGCAGCCTGAGAGACACATAGTTCAGACAGTCAGATACTTGGTACGTTTGTGATACATAAACTAACTTGCAGATAATTTTATACATAAAAGATACAAGGACCTCTGGAATGCATAACCAAATTTCATTAGGTTATTGCATTTGCAGATACTTTATATCTTTAGCACATGGAACTGCTTGTTGCCATGAAATATTCAAGATACTTTTAGGTATCTATATACTCTACAGCACAGTAGATTCTGGATAGGTTAGCACTACTTGCGCTCACTTTGTATCTTTTCAATGTACCTACAGCATACATGAAAGCAAACTTGTAGATACTTTGTACCTCTAACATAGTAAATATGCGCAGCGTGTAGACTTGCCGCTTATCTCCTGCACTTAGATACTTTGATACTTTGTGGCTATGTCAGGCATTCACAGTGTGACTCGTGCTACACTCTACATATAAAGCATGGATGGTATTTGGTGCACAAGTTGAACAGAAAATAAAAAACAGGCCACTGCGGCACGCACGGTGCAATGTGCACAGTCCATTTGTAGCCGTATCAGCCTGTGGCTGTGTGTATCTTTAGCTCTATCTCGGATCTCGAATCTCTGTAGCTGTATCTGTATCTTTGACTGTATCTGCATCTGTATCTGGCCACTGGGCGCTCCAACAAAAGAGACAGCGTTCCGTCCGTATAAATAGTGCCATCGTTGCGCTATTTTTGTTGAAATATTCCGTACGCTTGCGCTCTCATTCATGCAGCTTCAGCCCATGCCCCACCCACCGTGTTGCGTGCGCCCCACAGCTCCACCTGCTTGTGCTTTGAAATTTATTTATTTATTTTTATTCTCATTTAGTTTGTCTTGTTTTATTCTATGTTTATTCTTTTTTTATTTTGTCACTTTGTCAGGCTGGGCAAATGCTTGGCTTTTCTAGCCTTTCTAGCTGTCTCCTACATATATATATATATACATACTATATATATAAACATACTATATATATGTGTGTGTACATGTATGTGTATGTGTGTGTTTATTAATATAGACAACGCTTGTCGTTCACATTTTGCTTTTCAGGTGCATTTTGAGGTGTCATGACAGCAAATTCTTGCCACAAATTATGCGCACCAAAAATAATTGAAAGAAGAAAAATATTGAGAAAAAAAAAACAATTAAGAGCAGTTTCGGGTGTTACCGACTTCAGGATACGCCTTCACGACCTAAGCGCTGTCAGATCTTTTTACGGATTCGCCACGCCCCGATAGATTTAGATATATGTTAGCCATATTATTGATTTTAGCTGTCAGCCCGAATATATATGCAAAGTTTCTAGTTTCTAGCATAAATAGTAGAAAACGCTATATGCAGATCCAATTTTCTACGCCCCCAATAGGACAAGTTATTCGGTAAATTCTTAGAAGCAGTGGAAACCAGTATACCCTGATTTTGCATTTTCAATGGATTCAGGGTTTAAAATTACAGGGTATTTTTGTAGTTTTCTATCTATTCTTCTTGATCATTCTTAAACTAAGAAATACTTTTATTCTATCGTCAAATTATATACACTTTTTTTCTATATTTAAAATAATTGTATATATATTTTTCTATTTATTTTCCAATTTTAGGTTTTTTAATTTATTTATTTATTTTATTCATTTATTTATTTTTTTTTTTTTTTGCAAAAATGGCTTTTCTATTTTTCCTATATTTTAAATAGTGTTTAAATATTTTATTTTTCATAAGTATTTATTTTCTTTCTTTTTTTTTTCATATTTTTACAAATTTGATTTTCTCATCTTTCTTCTTCTATTTTTCTTTTTTTTTTTTTTTTAAATCTTTTTCAACAGCTGCCAATTCCAATGAATTTAGCTAGGCTAAAGAGAAGACATACTCTATCTCCCTCTAACTCCCGCTGTTCCCGTCATATTCTTCTTCATTCTCTTACCCCATACCCTTTCACACTTACGCGCTGTTTGCTGCCGCTGCCACTGCCACTGCCGCTGCCACTGCCGCTGCTGCTGTTGCTGCCTTTGCTGCTGCTTCTTCTTCTTCTCTTAGCCGCTTTGACCAAAGTTGGTTAAACACTCGCGTTTCGACTGCAACCGTTCACCGCATTACAACAACAATAGTAATAATAATAGTAGTC
Source organism: Drosophila mayaguana (assembly GCA_037075325.1). Taxonomy (NCBI): domain Eukaryota; kingdom Metazoa; phylum Arthropoda; class Insecta; order Diptera; family Drosophilidae; genus Drosophila; species Drosophila mayaguana. Next base: position 6,515,842 of record JBAMCG010000127.1, on the reverse strand, counting down.
GTAGTAAAAACAACAACGTTTGTGAAAAAAAAAAACGGAAAAAAACTCAACTGCACACAAGAAGAACAACAACAACGAGTTGCTGAGCAAGAGGAAGAGCTAGTTGCAGAAGATTCATAAATAACAACAACAAAAACTTGTCTTTTGTTGCCTTCTTTGGTTGCTACTCTGCTTTTCTTGTTTTATTTTTATTATTTAATTTTTTTTTACTATTGATTTGCTTGCATTAACTTTGAAATATTTTTGAATTTTTTTTTTGCACTTTGAGAATTTTGGGAGTTTTCTAGCCTCTCTCTCTCCTCACGACTCGTCGGTGTGTCTCGGTCTCGTCTCGTCGTGGTTTGTTTTTGTTTTTATGATCGGGAACACAAGTCGCACAAGTGATCGATGCCGCCTCTGAGTTTGTACTGAAATGGCCAACAGACGATGACGATGGCAGCTGTTGACGGCGACGTTGGCAGCGACGCTGGCAGCGTTGATGGCAATGGCCAAAGCGACGGCTGATTCCCGTTCCTGGCCAGAAGCGCGCATCACATCACGCACGCGGCACACGGCACTAAAAGAGAGCGGCAGCGCACACATACACAGAGAGAGAGAGAGAGCGGCAGAAAGAGAGGGCAACAGAGCGTGAGAGCGCGCGCGCGCATAGCGGTGAGCGCAAAAGCTAACGGCGAATGAGCGAAGAGGAGCAGGAGGAAGAGCGAGAGCGAGCGCACATAGACAATGGCTGATCGCACACGTGGGCCGTGGGTCGTGGGCCGAGGGCCATGGGCCGTGGGCCTGCACATTTTATGTTTATTTTTTTCGTTTTTTTCTCTTGCTTCTTTTTGGATTTTATATTCTACTTTTTGTGGCTGTCCAACAAAAAGGGCTCAACTGAGCTTTGGGCATACCCTGTGATTAATTAGCAAATTAAGTTGGGCAGTCGCATAAGTGAGAGGACAATGAACTCTGGATGCTATATGGAAATTGTTTGTCTATTGGAAATCCCATTTGAAGTAATGATCAACTCAACTCTGCAGCTAATTGGAAGTAAAAAATTTCTATAAATATACCAACTAAACAATTGATGGTTTTCGATTTATTTTACTGATTTGCGAATCAAATTCGTAACACTCTTAGTGCAGACAGGGTATACACAGTCATAATTAACAGAAGCTTAAACTAATACTATTTGAAGCACGCCCACAAAGTACGTTACATAAATTGTATTAAAAAAAGTGTTTACAGGGTATTTTCGAGTGAAAACTATAAATAATTCGTCTTCTTTTCTAGACACAACTCTCATCTGAGGCTCAATAATACTATAAAACAGGTGATTACGGCATAGTCAATAAATACAGGGTATTCAATATTCTGAAACGTATTTTACTCATTCTCATAGTAAACAAATTTTAAACTTGGTATTTAGTAGTCATGAGTATAAGCGAAATTCCATTCTTATTCCATTATCTTTCATAAAATATGTATACAGGGTATTTTGTAGTCAAGAATGTAAATACTATGGTAATTTTTATTGTCTACACGAGCAACTACTTAACTTCGCACTTGAGGCTGAGCTACAAAGCATTCTTCATAAATTTCATAAATTATATACAGGGTATCTCATGGTCTAGACATTGCCCCCATTGAGAGGGTGTGGTGGTTGATCACTTACCGCTTGGCTGCTGCTGCTGTTGCTGCTGATATTGCCCCTCGACAGCTGCTGCTGTCGCTGACCCGCCGGCAACATTGACTCGACGCCCTGCATGATGACGCTGGCGCCAAGGAATTTGTTGAGCAGAGCACGTGCCTCGCGATCCTCGGCGCTGTCGCCGGGCTCCACCACTGCGTGAAGCAACAGAGGGAAACAGACGTTGATCAGACATTCGACAACTAGACAAACCAATGGCTGGAGCACTCACCATTGTCGGCATTGCGCATGCGTTCGAGGACATCGTCGACACTGCTCACAGCGCGCTCCTCGCCGCTGCTGTTGAGGAAGGAGCGTGTGCTGGAGCTGGTGCGTGTGGTGCTGCTGGTTTGATGCTGACGCATCTGCGGTGCCTCCAGCTCGATGACGCTGCACACATCGTTCGATTCGCTGTCCTCCGTCTCCTCGTCGGCCAGCATCGATTCTTTCTGTATGAAACGTTCACTTAGCTCCTTGATGGAACCACGACGATTGCCCACCGGCGGCTCAATGGCTGCGGGCATGCCCTGCATATCGATGAGCTTCACCTCGCGCTCCAACTTCGTCATCTGTCCATCCGGCTGGGCGGTGTCCAGCTGCTGCTGCAGCGTTACCAACTCATCCGGATTGCTCGAATAGATGAGCTCCTTGCGTTCATGACGTGGCGGCGACTTGTCATCCGAATAGAACTGCTCCTCGATGACATAGCCTGTGACTTCTGTGGAATGAAGGCGACTTAGACTTTGTAATGCAACCACCGCACCACTCCATTACTTACCTTGCTTTGTCTCACATGGCTCCGTCGGCGGCTGTGTCTTCTTCTTGAGCGCCCTAATGCCAAAGAGGGGCAGTCCATTCTCATCAGTTGGGCCGACGCCATAGCTGGACGTAATGGAGTCCTCATCGCGTCGCTTGCTGCTGCTGCTGCTGCTGCTAGTTGTGGTTGTGCTGCTGCTGGTGGTGTTGCTGCTGCGCATCACTCTGCTGCTGCTGCTAGTGGTGCTGGTGTTGGAGCCCTTTCGCGGGGTGGGCGAAGCTGAGCCAGAGGCTCGCAATACCTTGCTACGATCTGCCCAAATGGGACTCGGCTTCTCGTTCGGATTGACCTTGCTTTGCTTGGTGGTGCGTGTGGTGGTCGTGGTTGTCGTGGTCGAGGACTTGCCCGTTGGACTCCGACGACGCGTTTGAACTGGGCTAGCGCTGCGATCGCGAGGCTTCACCGGTGGCTTGCCACTGTCCAACTGCTCAGTGCGACGACAAGTCGCTGTTGTGCTGATGGTGGCGCTGCCCTTCACCTCCGGGCTCTGACTACGTTCACGTGGTTGCTCCGGCATGCGTCGCACTGGCATTGGACTGCGGCTGGGCGTCGAGCTTTGGCTTCTCGGCTGCAGCTGCTCTGCCTGCCTGCCCTTGGTCGTTATGGTGGTTGTGGTGATGGTGGTGCTGCTGTTCGCATTAATCATGTTCTTCTTAATCAGACGTATCTGGGCGCGAATTCGCCGACGCAGCTCATAGCTGCTCACCGTCTCCAGCAGCTGCTCCAGTGTCTGCAGATCAAAGATCTCCTCAATCTCCAGTTCATCGGTGTTGGTGGTGCGCACGACCTCGGGCCGTGAGCCACGCTTTGGCACATCAAATTTAACGGCCGCATTCGGATTGCGTGGCTCCAACATTGTATCATCCTCCACCGAGGACTTACGGGAATAATGCGTCTTATTTATCTCCAGCGAATCGCGACGAATGTGCTCCAGGGAGCTCTTCGTGTGATCCATGTAGGAGGGACGACGTCCGCTTGGCTCAGTGGTAGCACTGGTGTTGGTGGTGGGGCTGGGTGAATGCTTCTCGAAGATGTTGCGACGTGAGGCGACGGTGCGTCCGGGCGATGATTGATGGGTGGGGCGGCTACGGTCTAAAAGTGGTTCAACGTGTGGTTCAGTGTCAGGGGAGCTGGCAAGGGGAGCTTTGTTAGTTGGACTATGGGTTCGATTGGTTGTTGTTGTTGTATGCTTGGTGGTGCTGTGCTCAGTGCTCGCTTTAACTACGGTGGATTTCGAATTGGTGGTGCTGTCGGGCTTGGTGGTGGTGGCGGCGGTGCGTCGTTGTGGCGACATTTGACGTGGACTGCCACTGTGGCTATGCCTTGGACTGTGGTTGAGCTCATCCACATCACTCGGTAACCACTCTTCAACACGCTTGGTGGTGCTGGTGGTGCGACGTGTATCTGTCTCGGTCTCTGCTGGGTAATCGGTGGTTGGTCTTGGCTTGGAGCGTGGCGACTCGAGCGAGGGCTTACGTGGTGCAGTGGCGCCTCGTGTGTTTGTCTTTGTGGTGGCAGTGGTAATGCGTCTGCTTGGGGATTTGCCCTTTGGACTGACTGGCTCATACTCCTCAACATCCACATCAAGATCACTATGCACCCACTGCTCGGCACGCTTGATTGTGGTTCTAGTGCTAGTGGTGCTGGTGGCACGGCGTGTGCCTGTCTCCGTCTCCTTAGGATGATCGCTATTCGGTTTGCCTCGCGGCGACTCCAATGAAGGTTTGCGTGGTGCAGTGGAGCTGCGTGGAGTTGACTTGGTTATGTTGGTGGTGCTGGTGCTAGGGGCGGTGCGTCTGCTTGGAGATGTGCCCTTTGGACTGACTGGCTCATACTCCTCGACATCCACATCAAGATCGTCATGCAACCATTGCTCACCACGCTTGGTAGTGATTCTGGTGCTAGTGGTGCTGGTGGTGCGACGTGTGTCCGTCTCTGTGTCCTTAGGGTAATCGTTGCTCGGTTTGCTTTGCGGCGACTCCAACGAAGGCTTGCGTGGTGCAGTGGAGCTACGCGGAGTTGACTTGGTTATTGTGGTGGTGCTGCTGGTGGCTGGGCGTCTGCCTGACGCCGTTGGCTGTGGACTGACGCTGTAGGAAGGTGGAGCGGGACCCACCTCTTCTACATCCACGTCCACGTCACTGACCACCCACTGTTGCTCGGTTATATGCTCCCTACGCTTGGTGGTGCTGGTGATGCTACGCTCTGGCTCGCTTGGCTTGCCGCGTGGTTGCTCCAATGAGGGTTTGCGTGCTGCAGCGGTGCTGCGTGTAGGTGAACGTGCTCCCGGACCCGAGGCTGGAACATTCTGATTGCGATACGATTTACGCTCTTCCGTTATGAGTGTTGTGCTTGGACTGGCTGTGCTGCGGGGTTTGCTGTTGCCGTTGGGCGTCGTTGGCTTGCGCTGATTGAAGACCGAGGGACGATTGAGTATGTCCTTCTGGCGCTTCAGCTCAATGGCTGTTGTATGATGCTTCGACATGGGCAATAGCTCATCATTCGACTCCAACGGCTCATCTGGTTCCTCATCTAAGGGCTGTTCCGGCTCCGATTCCTGATCTAGCTCCGGCTCGCTCTGGCGCGAGATGTGACGCTCGATGTTGGCCACCAGCCGTGGTGACTTTTGTGGTGCACTGGGGGCCAGCTTCTCGGCGGTGTCAATGAACTTGTGCACCTTCTGCGAAACGCTCAATATGCAGTCATCCTGACGCAGCTCCTCGTCGATGTCCTCAAAGTTGGGACGTTCAATTTCACGCGTGGGCGTGGTCAATGGCTGCTTGGTTATATTCTCAGCTGTCTTCAGAAAGCGATCCACCTTCTCATCAATGCTCAGCAAACACTCATCGCTGGCCGAGACCTTGGCATGCTCATCGAACTGGCGGCTAAAGGGCGTCGAGGATTTCGGCTGCTTCACCTGCTCCGCGGTGTGCGTGAACTTGGTCACCTTCTCGTGCACACTCAGCAAGCATTCGTCCACGTCGATGCCAGGCTGTCCATTGCTTGGGTTGGCTGTTGCATAATCCAGGCTCTTTGGCGCCTCCACAGTGGGATTGTCGTGAATGTCCGCCTCGATGCCATTCGGATTACGCAACTCGGATATCTGACAGCCGACATACGCATTGGCTTCCTCCTCAAAGATGGGTATATTCGTGACAATGGGTTTCTTGCGCGGCTCATCGTCTGGCTCCTGTACAGTGTCGGGATAGCGCGGCTTACCCGTCTCCACTTCAGCTGGAACCGGTGTCGGCACAATGCGATCCGGTGATGGCTCCCTGGAGCTCTTCGCTTGCTGTATATCAATGATGACATCCTCCATGTCCTCGCTATTGATCAGCTGCTCACTGAGGTTGATGGTCCGTGTCGTGAAGCATTTGCTGGGACGATTGCGATCTGTATTAGGTCTCTGAGCAGAGTTGGGATTCAAGCTGCTCATCTCTGGTTGTGTTGGCTTGGGTTTGCCATTAACAACCTTGATGACATTCTCGCTGGTGGAGCGGGTCACCTTGTCCTTGTCGCGACGGGTAACGCGCGGCACTGGTGCCGACTCCTTGCGCTCCGTCACCGGCAACTTGCGCAGTGGACTTGCCACAGGCTTTGGCGTTACTTTGCGCTCGGCTTTGGGTGATGGTGTTTTGGGCGTTGTATGATCTATGATGATCTCAGTGTGCACTGAAATGTTGCTCGAGCGACGACGCTCGCTGGGAATACGCGTGGGGCTCGTATCCGGCGAGGAGGACTCTCCGTCCACGTCGTCCGTGTGGGGTTTCTGTTTGCGAGGCGACGAGCGTAAGCGATCCTTGATGTTTGGTGAGCTGCTGCCCTCACTGGGCTTTCTATCCTTGCGAATAGTTGTGCTTGTTGTGGAGGTTGTCGTGCGTGTTTCCTCCACTAGGCTGTCTCGCTTGGCAGGCTCACGTCTTGGCAGCGACTCCTTACGTGGACTCTTGACTGTTCTGGGCTGCGTCTCCTTTACAGGTTGTTTGTTGGTGGTGCTAGTGGTGCTAGTGCTGGTCTTAGTGGTGCGTGAATTACGCCGCTCGGTTTCGATTTTGCTAGTCGAGGGTTTCCTGGAGTCCAGCTGCTTGGGCTTAGCCTCCTCCGGTTCGCTATCGCACGGCTGCATCTTCGTCTTGGGTGCCGAAACGGGTCCAGTGGGTCGTTGAGTCTTGCTAATCTTCTCCACCACGGTCTTGCCATTGCAATCGATTATCTTTTCGATCACAAAGTCTTTTGTCTCGGTTTGTGGCAAGGGCTCCTTGCGCGTGGGCGATGGTGATTTGGAAGGACGTTTAGTAATCACCACAGTTGTCTTCTCACTTATGTACTCAGCATCGTCTTTGGGTTGCTTGGGCTGTGTGCCGGGTGCAGAGCGAGGCTCTTTATCATCCTTTGGGCGTCGTGGGGATTCATCATCCCTGTACGGCTTACCAGATGTGGGTTGCTTAGTTTTAGGCTCGTCATCTGGATAAGGCGAATACTCCTTGCGTGTGGGAGATGGAGACTTGGCAGGACGCTTTGTCATAATTATGGTCGTGTCATCGCTCACTTTGATAAATTCAACGTCCTTGGAGTAATAATTAGGAGTCTGACGTGGCTTGAATTCATCTGTTGGTTGTCTGCCCGTTGCTGGACGTGTTGGTTCCTTCGACTTAGGCTGATTCGGCTCGTCATCATCCTCTGGATAAGGCTCCTTGCGTGTGGGCGTACGAGTCGTGGTAATAGGAGTCTTCGACGTACGCTTCGTTGTGACCGTTGTTCTTTCTTTTTCAACATTAATGAATTCGGCGTCATCCTTGGGATGCTCATCCTTAGGTTTTCCACTGACTTTTGGACGTGGCTTATCCTCGTCCTCTGTATCGGGCAAAGGCTCTTGGTGAGTGGTAACGATGGTTGTTTCTTCTTCTATATTAATAAACTCTGCATCATCCTTGGGCCATCTACCAGGCGTAGAACGTGGCGATGTCTTATCCTTCGGCTGCTTACCATCCTGCGATATTGGCCCGTCCTCGTCTTCCGAGCTTGGCAGAGGCGCTCTACGATCAAGTGTAGGCGACTTGGTTGACTGCTTCGTAATGATTGTTGTTGTCTCTTCCTCTACATTTATGAGCTCGGTCTCGTTCTTGGAAAGTCTGGTAGACGATGGACGTCGTGGTTTTTCGTCCTTGGGCTGTTTGCCACTCTTCGGAAGTGTCTCTACCTCATCCTTTGGCCATTTACCAGATGTAGGACGTGGCTCTATCTCATCCTTTGGACATTTACCAGATGTGGGACGTGGTTCTACCTCATCCTTGGGCAGAGGACCTTCAGGCGACTTACGCGTACGACTCGTTGTTATTGTAGTCGTCTCTTCTTCCACATTAACGAACTCCACATCATCCTTGGAGCTTGAACGCTGTGGCGTATTCTGATCTGACTGTCCAATAGGCTTTACCTCATCTTTAGGCTTGCGGTCTCCGACAGGGCGTGGTGCGTCTACACTCGCAGGTTTCGGTTTCTGTTCGCCAATCGTTTTTTCTGTGCTAACCACGGTTTCGACTTCCGTCGTCTCCGTGATATTCACCGCCTCTGGCTCTGACAATGGCTCATCGACTTTGATGACAGGCTGGGTGCGTATGACATACGTTTCGGTCACGCGCTTGGACTTATCATCCTCATCATCGTCATCGGGACAGTCCTCGATTTTAAACTCAAAAGTCTCTGTTTTCTTGACGACCGTTTCTGTTTTCTGTTTATCAGTGTCATCACTATCGTCCTCGGGCTTTGGCACGAAGCTGCCCTGCGTATCGCCATCCTCTTCCATGCCCAAGATCTTGCGGCAGCGATCTTCAAAGGTCTCGCGACGTGTCAGACCCTTCTTGCGGTAGGTGGGCTTCTGATCTTCCTCCGGCTCTGGACTCTTAGATATGAAGCCGCCATCAGGCCTTTCGGGTGACTCCCGTGAAGCTGGCTTACAGCTAGGTCTATCGATCATATCTTTGTCCTGGGGCAATTTCTTATCAGGGATTTCCTCTGACTTGTTCGGTTGATGCTGGCGTTCGTTTGTTATAAATTCGTCATTACAATTTTTCGTTATATTGGTTACTCGTTGGGTCAAAGTGCTCTTGAAGAACTCATCTTCTGGGAACTGTGTGGGCTGCTGCTGCTTATCGTTGGGGGTCGGCTTTCCACTGGGTTGTGGTCCATCTCTGGGCTTGAGTGGAGCTGAACCAGGCACTTGTCTATCAGGAGATTGACGTGGCTTATCAGTGGGCTCTTTGCCTTTAGCCTTCGGCGAGCTAGGCAATTGCTTTTCGGGGCTACCAGAACGAGGCGTTTCTTTTGGGCCCTGACGAGGAAGTTCCTTATTCAGAGTTTCGGGTAGCTGATTGGCAGGACGCGAATCTCTATCCACCATTGAGGGCAATTGATTATCGGGACTCCAACGTGGCGAGTCCTTAGGTCTAGCAGTAGGAGCACTACCCGGCATTTGCTTTTCGGGGCTACTTGGTCGAGACGTTGGCCTCGATGGTTGAGTTACAGAGCTCTGAGGCTGCGATTCTTTGGGCAGCTGCTTTTCGGGACTAACCGAACGTGGCCGAGCAGCCGGTTGCTTCTCGGGGCTAAAGGCGCGTGGCGCTTGCTTCACATTCGAGGGCAACTGCTTCTCGGGACTCTGCCGAGGCGATTCTTTGGGCCTCGACGGAAATGTGGCCGGTATCTCCTTGGGCTTCTCACCGCCTTTCAAAGGACGCTGCCTGACCTCCAAGCTGCTCTCATCAATGACAATTTGGTCATCGATGCGAGTGATGCGCTCTACATCTGCCTCAAATGTGGTTTCTCGATGCAATGGACGTCGTTCGACACTCGGCGATTTGGAGCTACGCCTAGCTACAGTTGGCACATCATCATCGTCATCGTCGTCATTCGGAATGCTGGGTCTGGGTGCATGGGGACTTCGCTTGCTGGGCTTGGCGGCTGCTGGGGATTGGGGGGGTTTGTGGTTGTTTTTTTTTTTTTGGAGTCATATAGGCATACTAGCTAAAACGTGCCACGCTCAAGGACCGGTTGCGTTCGAGTGCGTGGTGTGATATAGTGCTCAAATCGCTACGTTATTAGAGATACAGAGGTTGTTAGTGACGACTACAGCAAGAGCTACAGCTACGGTAGAAATCAACTCTTCGGCTAGTCCATATGGCTTGGCGTGGGTGGTAGTAGGTTAATAGCTCTACGGTATTAGCTTGGCAATTGAGGCGGGCGAACAGGCGTGTTAGGTCAGGCAGGCAGGCAGGCAGGCGTAACAGGCGTATATAGTTCGTATATGGAGTTAATAGGGTGCGGAGTACGGACTTTTCCGCAAAACAATAAAAAGAGGTGTCTAGATGTTTTAGTATTACCGTTAGTTTGGCTAGCCCACCCAAAATACTTGTACGTGTGTGTGTGTGTGTGTGTGTGTGTGTGTATTTCCAGAACATAGAACATAGCACATTCGCAGTTTTTTTTTGTGTATTTTTATATTGTTTTAAATAGTTTTTATTAGCAAAGATCCAAAAAATATATATAGTATAGAGATAATATATATATATATATATATATATATATATATATATGCATATATGTATTTATCATGTGTAGTTAAGGTAGGTTTATATTAAAATTGTTGTTTTTGGAGCAGAAGAAAAAGTTGCACGTTTAGTTGTTGTTTGTAGTTTTGTGTGTTGTTGTTTTTTTTTTTTTTTTTTGGGAATTTTGTTTTTTTTTTTTTTGCTTTTTTTTTTTTTTTTGTTGTTTTTTTTTTGGTTTAGGCCTTACCAACGGTTTCAGTACTTGTCACCGCCTTGGCTATGTCGGCCACCTGAGCTGGCGTTTCGTTTGTCGCATCGGCTGGGCCCAGCTTGTAGTAATTGCGACGGACACAGGGCGGTTCGTGTACGGGGCTCGTTGTTGTTGCCTCATTTGAGCTCAGCTTGCTTTTTGTTAACAATTCGTCGGTTGAGGTTGAGGGTTTCTTGTTCTTGGTTGTTAGTGTTGTTGTTGTTGTAGTTTCGTTGTTGTTGTTGTTGTTGTTGTTGTTGTTGTTAATAGTAGGTGTTGTAGGATTGGTAGGTGGCAAAGAGAATATATCGGCTGGCTTAGTAGTAGCGTACGTATACTGTGATTGGTTATCTGAAGGATACATTCATATACATAGATATTTCCGAAAATAATAGATATTATGTGTATGTGTATGTGTGTGTGTGTGTTGTATTGTATTGGTTGTATGTGTGTATATATATATATATATATTCTTTTTCTATTTGTTTTTATTTTGTTTTGTTTTTTGTTTTTTTTTTTTTTTGTTGATCTAATTCGTACCTGACACAGGAGACGGCTCGCTAGCTGGAACTGAACTTGCTGCTGGAGTTGTTGGTGCTGCTGGTGTTGCTGGTGTTGCTGGTGTTGCTGGTGTTGCTGGTGTTGCTGGTGCTGCTGGTGCTCCAGCTGGCTTATTGCCAATAATTGTTGTTGTTGTGGTCGTTGTTGTTGTTGATTTCGCCGTTGGCGATTTGGGCAAACGTTGCGGCGTTAGATCAATTGTCTCATTCGACCCCTGCACGCTGCGTGTCTTGACAACAGTTTGTTGATGCTGCTGCTGCTGCTGTTGCTTGCTGACGGTTGTCTTGGCAATGGTCTTGGGCACGCCCACGTGTCGTGTGACTGTGGTGGAGCTGATGCGACTCGACTCGGATGGCGCATGGCTGTCGTGGGAGCCCTCGCGTCCAGACCGACGATTGGTGCTGCTCGGAGAGATGCTCCAGCGCGGCGCCTGACGCTGCGGATGTGGCTCCGGCGTCTGGCCACTGTCGCGGCGTGGATGAGGATGTCCATGGTGATGGGAGCCCGTGGAGCCAACACTGTCGGCTGGCGAGCTGCTGCGCAGCGAGGCAGCAAATGCACGATGAGCTGCATCCACTTCCCGCTCCTTCTGCAGCTGGCGACGTGTCACTGTGTTGGTGGTGCTTGTGGTCTCAGTGGTGCTCCGGCTAGGTGGCGTGCGTGTGGCAGCGTTGGGCTTGCGAGTCGGCGACTTTGTCTGACCATCCTGCGGGCGCCTTGGACTGGCGTTCAACTGCTGTGGACGACGCTCGCGCTCCACCTGCGTTTCAATGATGCGCTCCGGTCGGCGACTCGGGCTGGACGGCAGCTCGGCATCCGGCTGGTCTGTGCGCACCGAAGGAAAGCCGTGTGTGCTAAAGTCCTCGACGTTCGTCGGACGTCGCGGACTCTGTGGCTGCTCCCAGCTGGGCTCGAATTCCGTTTCGATGGTGCGCTGCGAGGTGGTGCTGCTGCTCTGCTTAACATTGCGACTCTTCTCCGACTTCACCACCACGTACTCCTCGGTGGTGGGTCGCTGGCCGGCAAACTCCTGCGTGGGCTTGTTGCCACGCACCGATGGGAAGCCGTGTGTCGAGAAATCGCTGGAGCGATTTGGCGTGTTGGGACGGTGGTTCGGGAACTCCTGTATGGGATTCGTTGCCCTTCCGGATGGCGGGCCCTCCGGACGGCCGGGCTGTTGCGGTGCACGATCATCGTACTCCTGCACGGTTTCCGATGTGGTCTCAGTGGAGTAGCGACGACTAGATTTCTTCACAGTCGAATAGCTCTCCTGCTTGACGAGCTCCTCGGCCGTCTCGGAGGGACGACGCACCAACGGCTCAGCATTGTCCACCACGTCGCGTGTCTCCTGTACGCGTCGCTGGTTATTCTGAGTCTGGGTCTGAGTCTGGGTCTGGGTCTGGGTCTGGGCTTGGGTCTGGCGGACAGAGTCCGCAGAGGGAGATACCTGCTCTGTTTCGTAGCGCTTGTTCTTGACAATTGTGCCGTCGGGCAGACGCTTGACAGTGGTAATCATCTTGACATTGGGCTTGGGATACTCGACCGTATTGGAGATGATCTCACCTGGCTGTGACATCAAGTGCTGCACATGCCGTTGATATTCCGGCGATGCCTTGTCCATATCCACATAGCGCTTGTTCTCCTCGTAATGCTGCTGTGTCTCCACGTTGCGTGTGCTCTTCAATTGCTCACGGCTCTCGGAGAAGCGCTCCTCCCTCTGCTCCTGCTGCTGCTGTTGCAATTGTTGCTGGTGCAGTCGGTGCTCCTGGAATCGTTCCTCCTGCACACGCTGCTCCTCACGCTCGCGCTGTTCACGTATTTCACGCTGCTCCCTCAGCTCACGCTGCTGGCGATTTGTGCTCTGGTTGTCCAGCAGATAGCGCGGCTGAGCGACATCATCGTCGCCGTACTCAACCGTTGAGGAGGACACAAACTTGGAGGTCGATGAGGACGAGGTGGAGCTCATTTTCATTTCGGTACGCCCACCGTTGCTCTCATCGCCAAACACAACCTTCTCCTGCAGATGGGTATTGGAGCTCTCTGCCGCCTGCTTCACGTAGTTCTTATCGTCGCCCTGATGTGAGGCGCTCGAGCGCTGCTCGTTGCGACCCTTGAACTCGGCAATGCCGCCACCATTCAGCTTCTCAACACCTATCGCATAAGTAGATCGTGGTGGTTCGAGTTGGTTCGAGTTGGTGGTTTGAGTTAGGTTTTTTGGTTGATCACGGCACAGAGACATACAAACAAACAGAGTAGGAGTTACACACAGAGTTAAACACATTGACATTAGAAGTCGAGAGTGAACGACTAGCAGACACCCTGTACCCAGCTACACACATAAATGTATATATCTTGAATTAGTTATGTATATCGATATATACACATATGCATTATGCCTTTACTTTCAATTAATTCAAGGGAGTTCTATTACCACAGTATACCCTGTAATGAGCTCTCCTTGAGCTGTGTCTGCTCTGCTAAAGACTCATGGAATATTTACATATTTCATGAATATATCGATAATTATCGATATTTATTAGCATCTTCAAAATAGCAAATTGAATGAACTGCAATAGACAATATCGATCGACAACTATCGAAAGGAAATAGATCGATTAATTTACTTTACACGATTCACCAGATGGTGCCGCTCTATGTAATCGGACATATATATAGATCCTCTTTGAACACAATTTACACTGGGTACAGGGTATTAGTCCATCGAAAATTTGAAAATATGCTTCAGCTTACCATCGGTTTTGGCCAGAGTTTCGGTGCGATAGGCACGTCCATCGGGACTCACCTCCGACGAGGTCTGGACATCCCAGCCGGTGCTATTCGGTTGGGTCAGACTCATCGAATGGAATTTGAGCTCGTGCGTGGGACTCATCGAGTCGCGCACCTCCTTCGACTTGAGACTCTGAAAGTTCTGATCGAGCAGCGCATCGCCATGGCTGGTGGCCAGCGGATCCTTGCCAGCATATCCAGATAGAGTATTACCGTTCGGTTCCGACATCGCAAACGTTAGATTATCCGGTTCGTGTCTATAGAGATTTCTCAAACGCGATTCACGCAACTTGTAAAGATGCGAACGGATTTGCTTCTTGCGTTCGCTATCCTCCGATTGCTGCCACTGCAAAATATCGAGTATAGATAGAGTACATATATACCAAGAGACAGAGAGAGAGAGGGAGCGAAAGAGAGAGAGAGAGAGAGAGAGAGAGAGAGAGTATATAGAGTATAGAGCGACACGTCCTTGGGCTAATTGAACCGGCTCACTGTGGCCCACGCGCTGTTCACATTGAGGCGAAACTGCGCCTTTTATGGACGCGTTTGACGCCTCGTCTCGATCGCCAATTAGCTGGCGTAGATAAAATAAAAAACAAACCTGACTTCAACTGACTCACATATTTATATATGTATAAATATATACAGATATATATGTATGTGTATTTGCATTAGTTTAGGTGTAGCAAGACTTCACTTGCCCACATTAATAAGTTTTACTATAATTTGCTTGATTGATTCCTAAAAAGTTCTGTCATAATATCATAAACCCTGTAGAGTATAGTCTATATATAACTTTGCTAATTTGTATGAATATATTTTGTTCGAGATTTATCTAGTAAGTCTTCTGTGCACACAATTTCACGGTGATAACTTTAGCAGCTCTAGAGTTAAGATAGTTAAGTTAGTTCCAGAATACACGATAAAAGATATAATTAATGTAGCTTCTTGGTTTTACTTACATTTTAAAAATTCTTATTTCAGAAATATTTTAGAAAAAAAGCCGTATCGAAAATGGCCTTTACGTGAAGCTATACTAATTTCGCCCTGTATCATTTGTTATCGCTTTATTTATATCGACATCGATGACATGGAAATCCTTAAAACTAATATTTACAGCTCGCAGTTTCTTTGATGGACGAGCTGATGGATATATGAAAGATACGGAGATAGGTAGGCAGATAGATAAGCACATATAACTAGATCGATCAGCTTGTAAGTATATATGTATATACATATCTATATGTAATTCCTATGAAAATACTACATCCCATGCAAATTATCCTTCATCCTTAAAGAAACTAATATACCCAGCACTCTCACTAAATACAAGGTATACACAAATTGTGCCGATTTTCCTGCTAAGTCGTGCAGTTGACTGAATTTGCATTCAAGCACCAGAAAGTTGCAATTTGTCAAGAGATTTTTAATTTCGATATATATACATATAGATATATCCATTCATTACTCATTAGCATTATTATGATTATGATTATCATTGTCATTATTGTGATTATTATTTGTAAGTTAATTAAAATCGACAGATTTGCTCAGCTCGAGCGTTCGCAAACAAAATTGACAAAAGGCTTCGCTGATGTTGGTGGTGGTGCGCGGTGATATCACCCACCAAACCAAGTCGAGCCACCTCAACACAATCGAAAGCGGAAAATATGCCAAAATTAACAACAATAGAGCACAGCAACGGCAACAATAACAAATACTTTGTTAACTGTTTTAAATTTAGATGCTTATAGCAAAAAGTATTTTTTAGATTAAGGAGCTACATATATATGTATATCTGTATATAGATAGATAGGAGTATGCATATACACATAGATATGTACTGCTAAACATCATAAATCAAATGTGTATGTCGCACTGTCTCTAGTTGCTTGTCATATCATTTATTTAAAGTGTAAAGTTCCAGTGGAATTATATAAAACTAATGAGCTTGAAAGGTATATCAATTGAAATGCTTCTTAAAGTCATATACTATATATGTGTATATGTAATACTAAATCTGTAAATTTCTCCATATAGTATATTCTCTATATAGTATAAAATTTATAGTGTGTATAGTATATATAGTAATAAAATCGATTAACATTGATTTTACATTTTTCCCATAATTGTTTACTATATAAGCCTCAAGTTCAGTGCTAATTGCTTCAGATTTTCTATATCTTTCTGCCATAACTTTAAATATTTTAAATATATTTATAACTGTGTATTTATTTATAATATATACTTATAATAAATTGTATTTTTAGTTGGTTTTACTAACAACAAAAGCCTAGTCTAACTTTTCACCAATTTTCGTAATATATATCCAATAATTCTATATGATTTCCAGTGGAGGAAATAGGTAAACATTTCCATTTAACTCTGCTTAACTAGAGCAGCATTGAATTGACTACTAAAGCTGACATTAATATCTGTATATATGTATAAATAATCGTAATATACATAGTTATACATAGTCAAAAGCAATTGTTAAATTCTGACATGCAAATATCATTCAGTTTTCACATCATATGTTTCAAAAAGATTTTCGAATGAACTTTGAGGTCGAGCTGTAATCAAATGCTAATAAAACAAACTAATTGGCAGCAGGTGTCACTGTTAACTAACTGTCAAATTTGTCATCCAGACATGATAAGCTCTAAAGCCGCCGACTAAATTTATGAAATTCTAACTGAAGATATATGAGATTCGATTTGTGATTCGAGTTCGAATTCAGCTGGAAAAGGAATTAGAGAAATCGCAACAGCGGAACTTTCACTCAACAAATAAATAAATAAATTTAATTAAATGGAAATTTGCTTAAAGCTGAAACTCTGAGTTGCCATGGGCCAGGCGAGAAGGCCGATAAAAGCTTTCAAGGCGAAGCGAAAGCTTTTCGCCAAGGAACAACTGTTCGCGTGGCAATTGCTCAGCCTCAGTCTCAGTCGGCGTCGGCGTCGCCGTCAGCATCTTAAAACGCCGCTTTGCCATCAAGCGACATTTGCCAGATGACGTAATTTCTATAAAGCAGCTTGTGATAACCAGTTGAATTCGCCGCCGTAGCCGTCGCCGTCGTCGCACCTCGTCGCAACCTGTTGACGGCGTTGGCGACGTCGACTGCGCAGCCGCTAGTCGCTGCTGCCGCTGCGCCTGATGACGTGACATACACGAGATTTGGCTGATGCGAGTTCGCTACGGATGCTGATAAATTATTATTTTTTATTTAATTGTTTTTAGTTTTGTTTTTTGTTAGCTGTCGTGTCAGCTTTGGAGGTCGTCAATATTTTGTATATTTCGTCTATGCATTATAAATGTTGGTGCCAAAAAAATGAAACAAAAACAAAACTTCCAAAAATGAAAAATTTAAAACGAAAATGAAAACAAAAATCTTTTTGCTATTGCAATTAAAATTGATTCACATTTAATTGAGTCAAATGCCTCAAGACACGAAGACTTGCCCCAAAGCAAAGGAAGCGAACGATTCGACGTTAACGGAAGGGGATGCAATGCAGCAGAGCAGGAGTAGGAGGGGGCACAGCCGGAGTGGGTGGGTGTGCTGTGGCCTTGTTAAATAGATTTCAATTGACTTGGAAGTAACTCTCGCATTTAGCTCTGTTGGCTATTATAATATTTATTATAATTTGACGTTTCTACGTTTTTGTAAACGTTTCACGGGCTGCTTGCAACTATATTTTACAATGAGGATTGTATCTGTGTTTTGTCACTCTCAGTATTTCTACTTTATTGAAATCTTATATCTATATTTCACTCAGATTACTGCTTTGACTTTTGTATATGGAAACATATTACTGACTTCTTTAGCTTATAACTTAAAATATCTTGCATGCTGCTACTTTGACGTTTTACTCTCTGCTTCCTTCATTTTTCATATTCATTTGCTCATTTATCTGCCACTCGAGTGATAAACCTCATTTTCGCATTGCTCATGCGATAAACCCGCAATCGGCAATTCGCTTGCAACTTATCAAAAGCGTAAGCCAAGAATGTCAAACGATAAGCCGACGTGCAATATAATCTTTGGTTCACTGCAGCAGCGACACCTGTTGCCAGCGACATGCACCAGAGCACGCCATCTGGCGTCGCCCGTTTCGCAATTTAACTGACATTTGACATTGACAATCAGTTCAATTCGTCGAGGAAACCGTTTTGCACTGCCCTCTTAATTGATCGTGTGTGTCTCTCGAGTCTCTTTTCGACGTCAGTCGTTATTTATAACTATTTCCATTTCATTTCAATTCCGTTTCAATTCAATTCGGTTGCATGCACATCCAAGTGGGCGAGAACCAATTGCGAGGCGAGCATCGCGATTTGCCTAGCTGCGATTCGCCGGCCGCCGCGCCGCGCCGTTAATTCGCCGCTTGGAGCGAATTGTGTCATTTACATGCTCAACCTGTTGGCAGCGACGCGACGTCGACGGCGACGCCAACTGCGACACTGTCGCTTCCACTTTTTGTTTGCAATTTTCTTCTTTTTTACTTTTTAGCACCTGCGAAGCGGCAACCAAATTGAAACTATTTAAAACTGCGCATGTTTTGAAATATACCCTGTACAACTAGAGGACTATTAAAGAGGTATTTGCAACGAATATGTCTGTGTGTGTATACAAAGTCTTCCGCATATTGAGTATCGCTTCGTCTATAGCTTTACAAAATTAATCATAATCAAATACTATACGTGTTATATAGGAAATGTTATATACAGGGTATCTCTTTGCAGACAACTGCTGTAACAAAATTAACACCAAACCAAATAGTCATTAAACTGTATAAAAAATTGCATATAGAGAAAAATAGCGAAAATAAAGGCATCATCTATTTACAGGGTATCCCTAATTGGTCATTTGTGCAAAAATTCATTAGAAAAAAAAAAACAAACTGAACAAACTAAAAGCTGATTAAACTTGCAAATGTGAATGCCATAGCGAAGCTAAGCAGAAACTAATATAAGTGTAGGGTATCTCATACGTCAGGCATGCTCATATGCACATGTATATGTATGCTCATGTTCATGAATATAAGATATTTATATAGAAGCAGGCGCAAGAGCTAAACAATAAACTCGAAGCCGCATTACAGGGTATCTCTGCTTCTGGACTCTATATTCTAGAGCATTATTTATCTGTTTTTTCTTGTTGTTATTTGCTTTGGACTTATGCTCGACTCGATTTCAGACTTGAGTTCAGTTTGTTTTCATTTTCAGCTGTTTTGGTCTCTCCCGCTCCCTCCCTCTCCCTCTCTCTCTCTCTCTCTCTCTTTCACCTTTCTCTCTATACAGAGAAGGGGGCATTGGGGAGAGTTGCTGTGACATTGCCCAGGTGAATAAAACATGCGGCGTCTGTTCTTGAAATATAGAGCGTTTTTGTTTTTGTTGCGAGGCCGTCATCGCATCACGCATATTAAACAATTAAATTTACCCAAAACACTCGAAATGCAATGCGAAGTCTAAAGCTAATCTCCAATTGGAAATCTTGCCACTTCTCTTTCTCTTTCTTTTTGTTTCATGTTTGATTGATGGCGCTGTCAAGTGACATGTCAGTGACAAGTTATCGTAATCGTTATCGAGCGCCAGCTGGGAAGGTCCCTCATAGAAAGTTTCTCACATTGCTGATATATTATTATTTGGCTAGATCGTAAGATCAGCTTTTCGATATTTTTGAGTATCATTTTTGTAGATTCAAATAAATTTTGCATTCTATTATTGAAGAGATAACTAAATATAACTCAATGTTGCTAGAAACAAATCTCTCGCTTTGTATAGAACTGACAAGCTTCGGCTCTGTTCTAAAATAGAATGACGATCACCTGTCTTTATGGTTCCATAATAATAATAATAAATCAAAAATTATATACAATCATTGTTCTGTAAAAATAAACGAGCCGACAAAGTGCTATGAAAGGAAACATTGAAACGGAAATTAGAGATTGAATTTAATAGATGAATGCACTATAAACTTTCCGAGTGGGTGTACGAAAACAGAGTTACAGCATTGATCAAGCTAACACTATATCTCATACCATTATCCCTCAGGCTAAACAAATTAATTGCAAATCGAAACTCAAAGCGAAGCGAGGCCAACTGCCCCTGGGGCTAGCCGTTCAACAGGTTTCACTGTAATTAGATTCATTTAGAGATTAGAATAGCTAAATATATACATATGCACATACATATACATCTATATATGTCTGTATATAGTGAGAATCTTGTTAAAATATATATATACAAAAAAAAAATGATGACACGATCGTTCATATTCATAAATTCGCATTTCTAATCTAATTTTCAGGTTCCTTCTACGGAAGATAAGAACCTTTTGTTTGTTTACAAGCAAAGCAACGAAAAGAAAAGAACAAAAACAACAAAATATTTGACACTAGTGCCGGCAGCGACGCTCGCTGCGCAGTTGGCGTTGCTGACTAACAGTTATGCAAAATCAATCTTCGAATTATTGCTTGCCTTCAACGTGTGAAAGTTATTGGCAAATGTGTGCATGTATATGCGTGTGTGTGTGTGTGTGTGTTGGTTGTAAATTTACCTGTCTATAGATGAACTAATCACAGTGGCTCCTTCAAATGACACACGCAAAATATGTGCCAGGTAAAAGACAGAGAGACAAAAGCAAAAAAAAAAAACAAAGTTCGTTGAAATCTCCTCTGCGCCCTTTTTTTATCGAATTTCTGTTTCGTTAAGTTGGGTTCGTTGAATTGTTATTTAATTTTTTTTATTTTTTACCGGCAAACACACGTATGTATAAACACTTGAGTAATGAATGGGTGTGACTAATCCTTTTTGCCGTTCGCTAATAATCGTGCTTTTTGGCTTTTGGCTTATTGTTCTTTAAGCTCGTTTGGCAAAAATATACGTCGCTCCAAAACAAAAACAAAATTATATACATATAAATATATACAAACAAACAAAAAAATAAAACAATTGCTGTTGCGGCTGCTTCTTCCTCGACTTCGTCTTCTTCTTGTTGATTGTGTGAGTGGAGTTGAGTTTCGTTGTTTTTTAAAACCGAGCGTCAGCACGTTGTAATCGATCGAGCACCAAAATCAGACTGAAGTTCGCCCATTCAGAATCAAAGCCGCGTAAAGTGGACGGCCAGCCGGGCCGAAGCTTAGACAGCAGCCGCAGCAGCAGCAGCGCAGTCGATGACGACAGCGCAGCGCAGTCAGTGAGCAAAGATATGACCGAATACGACACAACAACAATCCGCGAAGATGACAGCGGCTTCGTCGTCGTCGTCGTCGTCATCGCCGATCATAGCATTCGATTCGGCGTGCTTGTGTGTGCGTGCGCTGCCGCCTTGGCTTGTGTGCGTGTGTGTACGTCTCTGAGTTGCCCCCACTATCAGTGCAGCGGCCGTAACACACACAAAAAGCAAAGCAAAGCAAAACAAAACAAAACAAAAACAGCGGCTCAAATATAGACAGCAACAACAAGAACAAGACGAACAGCCGCAGCAGCAGCAGCTCAGCAGAATTTTTACCAAAGGCAATAACAACAAAAATACAGCAATATGTAACGGCGTGTTATTTTTGTTATGCAGCTTGACTCAGTTAAAGCTTTTGCTCTTCTAAGTAAATCAAGCTTCAAATTACTTTATACAATTTTGGTATTGTTTATATTGAAATGCATGTACATATGTATACAAATGATAATGAAGCTGTAATGAATATAGTTACGGTCTGTGTTTATAACGAAAATAATGAGGAAAAATTGAAATAATGCTTATAGCTATATAGTATTACCAATTTCGTGGAAAAGTCCAATAACTGGAAAAAAGGGTAGTCAAGGTGCGTTAAGTATAACATATGTATTTATTTTAGTTAGGACATTCCAAGCGGACTACAGCACATTCAACTTCAGCTGTTTACAGTTCAGTTTTTGGCTAATGATGCGACGTCTCTTAAAGCACATACACACATGCATACGTACACATACATATGCATATGGTATTCAACTTCATAATTATATTGCCAGTGGGATTTGGCTAATCGATCGTGCTTAAATGGCTAAAAGCAAAGGGAACAAAAAAATACAGCAAACGTGTTTCAGTGCACAGTTGACCAATCAATCACTGCGATATTTGTAGTACTATATGTATACATACATATATATGGCATATATATAACAAATAAAAATAATAATATAAATCACTGGAATGGCATTTACATATACATATTTTGTAGGTGTTTTTATTATTATAATTAGTGTTGCTTTTGTCGCGTTTGCCAATTGCGCCAGCTTTTGTCAACAGCCAAAGACGCCCCCACGCGGCAAAAAAGCGTAACTCAGACTGAGCTGCACGCAGACAAAGCAAAAATAAGAGAAGCACAAAAAATAAGAATGAAAAAAAAAACGTTAGTCATGCAGACGCTGCGCAGACGTCGTGGCTAGACTAGCAGCCGATAAACGATAGACTAAAGGCAACTTACAATATGGCAATAGCCAATAGATAGCGCAAAGCTACATATGTATATATGTATGTATGTATGAGAGTTTTTTAATGCTGCTCACTTGCTGCTGGGGCTGCTGCTGCATTTGGCCAAGTGCCATGTGAACTGGTGGCAACTGCTGCAGCCTGTTGAGCTAGCCAGCTAACTGGAAGACAGACATATTGCCATAGCGGGTGTCTCTGTGTGCCAATTGCGGCTCAGGTTTATTGATTTATTTTTCATGCAGTTAGCGTCAACGTCAGCGCCGCAGCCCACGCGACACACTGGCTTCAAATCATGGCCGAGAGATTGGCGCAATTGTAAAGCGGCCAACGCGCAAATGTCTCAAAAAAATAAAAATAATAAAAAGCAACGAATAAATCTCAAGTGCTCCAGGCGGCTCTACAAATGACTAGATGATACCCTATTTGTATATATATAACGTACAGTTAGCTTAGCCAGCCGCAATTAACGCACGACATATCGATAAATATCGTTATGGATGAAACGGCGTATGTTATCGAATTGATTGAGAGCTCCAATGACTCTTCAAAGTGTGATTGAATGCAGCATCGATATTTATCGATACACAAAATGGTATATTATTAGCAATATTCTCATATATGCGATCAGGGTACACTTGTATAACGATGGAACCAGAGGACTATAGAAATATAGAAAAAATGTAAAGATGTAAGACTGTAAGTGTTCTTAAGAATATACCCTCTCAGCGTGCATTTGCCATGGGAATTGCAGGGTATAAGAACAGAAAAACTTGCCACTCGCTAATGTTGCCTGACTGACCGAGCATCAGGCAACAGGCATCAAGACAGGCATCGAGCTGCGGGCACAGGCTATCGCAGAGAGCTGTGCCTGAGCCACAGCTGTGGCGTCATCGGCGCAATGCGTTCCGAAGGAGCCTGGCGACCAACTGGATTTGTGGCTTGGAGTGGCGGTCAGGCGAGTTCAGATGCTGCACGAATTTGATTCATGTGGCGATGAGTCATCATCACTTTATCAACCAAGCAGCGAACGAGAGAGATGGAGAGTGAGAGAGAGAGAGAAGGAGACAGGGGCAGCGGCCACGAAAAAGATAGCTATAAAACGCAGCTCAGACCTGGTCGCTGTCGACGCCGCTGTCAGCGCCAACGTCGATGCCGACGTCGCGACGGCTGCTGCGTGGGCTGATTAACGTCTGCTGCTATTTTTGTAGATTTTACGTATTTATTATTGGTATTATTATTAATATAGATGTTTCGTTATTGTCGCTGCTCGTACATCAATTTGGCCAAGTTAGAGGCGACGTCATCAATGTTTTTCCAGCGATTTTTGTATAAAAAACTTATATTTTAATGACTTTTTAACGATAATTGGCCCGCTGAGTCTAAGCCAGCTCAGCGTAGACGGCCCACACATCAGGCGAGAGCTGGGCCACGCCAACCCCATAAATGACCCAATTTGGTCAGGTTGAACCGGGTGCCTGGGCTCGTCATCCATATATGTGTGTGTATGTATGTATGTATGTGTGTGTGTGGGTGTGTGTGTGTGTGTGTGTGTGTGTGTGTGTGTGTGTGTGTGTGTGTGTGTGTGTGTGTGTGTGTGTGTGTGTGTGTGTGTGTGTGTGTGTGTGTGTGTGTGTGTGTGTGTGTGTGTGTGTGTGTGTGTGTGTGTGTGTGTGTGTGTGTGTGTGTGTGTGTGTGTGTGTGTGTGTGTGTGTGAATCTCCACAGCTAGTTCTCGAAACTCTTCCACTCTGTCTCTGTCTGTCTGCGCTTTAAAGGCAATGACTGACGCATCCAGGCACCGCGGAGAGGCATTGAACTTGCCAACAGGTGGCTCAGAGCCCAGCTAGAGAGCAAGAGAAACGAACGAGGCAGCAACTGAGATTCGCATAGAAGGCATCATATTCAGCTAGAGCAACGCCAAAGATCTGACCCACTTATGTGCGTATGTATGTACCCAAGCCTAATATATGCACATATCAATTGCAAGTCTACATACATATACATTTATATACATACACATATGTATGTAATTTCGTTACTTCTACTTTCACATCGCTTACCATTTTCCTTAGCAGCTCCTCGTTTTGTATGGCACCCAAATCGCATTCCAGTTCCATGGCAGGCAAAAAAACTATAACAAAAGGAGAAAACCATTAAGCATGTGAGTAAAATGAAAATGTCTGATGAAGGCGGCCATCTGATGATGCAATTCACAATTGCACACCCTGTGCACATAGTATGCAGGGCATGCTTTGGATGTAACGTAATGTTTGTCATGAAAATGTACCTGAGGAAACTTCTATTGTTGTTGCTTGGATTAGAGTGCCTAGAGTATAGCTAGAGTATCTATTAGACAATTCGTTTTCACTTGACGCACTGAGTGAGTCATAGGGTATCTACAAGTCGAGCAATTTTCGAGTAATGCATATGAAATACTCTGGAAAACCCACTCTAAGATATCCCGAAGTTAATCAGTTCTGCTATTCAGTAATAGGGTATCTTTTCTTCGATCAGCTATACGTTGCAACTACATAAATTTGTTGCCAGTCCGAATTTGGATTCCTAAAGCCCCAAGTGGTCATTTGTAAACAATAGCTTCTCTGGGAATTCGAATCCCAGCTATTTGTCTGCCGATCAGTTGGTATTATGTGTAGTCAATTTTAAGAAAAGTAAAATATAAAAAAAAAGTAAAAGTAAAAAAAAAAGTTCAAGCCTCTTAAGTATTTCTGACCAAGAGAAAAAGCAAGTACAGAGTATCTGCTCGTCGATCAGCTAAATTTTTACCAATTTCAGCTTGTTCTGCTATGAAAGACATACTAGTTCAGGCTTGCTGACTTACATTTAATGCCAATAATTTTAAATCTAAGTCAAATACAGGGTATCTGCCAGTTGATCAACTGCTGTTGCACAGCATTCAAATGCTTAGTTTGGGGTAAATACGAAGTCACAGTTCAAGCATAAGAGTGCTCATAAATATATGCGTATATATACATAGGGTATCTGCTAGTTGATCAGCTGCCATCTTGAGAGTGCTCAAAAATATATGTATGGGCAATATGGAAAACAAATAAAAGAAATATATATATAGGGTATATGGTAGTCAATTATCTTATTGATCTATCTTATCATTTGTATCAAATGCAAATTCATAGTTCAGGCTCAAATACTTATATGGCTGATAAAAAATGAACAAACCCCTATATAGGGTATCCGCTAGTCCATCAATTTCTGGCCGTGGCTACAGTAACTTGTTGCGCCTACAAATGCGAATGCATTTTTCATTTTGATTCATTTGCTGCTGCTGCTGCTGCGGTTTCTCAAGTCTAGATACTTTAGCTTCAATCGTACGTACATAGTTTCATTAAAATTATTTTCAATTTATCATGATTTATATATATGTATATCAAGACACGTATGCATGTGTGTGTGTGTGTGTATGTCTGCTTGTTTGTTTTTATTTTATTGCACTCCAGCTTGGCGACGAGGCGAACCAGATCCCCACCAAGTCCAAGTCCCCAAGTCCCAAAACAAGTTGTGACATTTCCCCCGTAAATGGTTAAAAATGAAACATGGCAAATGACAACGCGTTGTTGTTGTTGTTCTCGATTGTTGTAATTGTTGCCGTTGGTGCTGTTGCTGTTTCAATTGTTGCTGCGGCGACCGCCAGCGCCAGTTTCACAATTTTGGTTAAGATCAACGCGATGTTCGGTCAAACGTCAATTTGATATCCAAAGCACGTTCTCAGTGCGCCAACTGACCGAAGGGGCGCAGGCCGTCGTGTTCTAGATGGGCGTGGCCAGGGAAGGAGAGAGCGAGAACGAGAGCGTTAGGCAGAGGGAGAGGGAGAGGTAGCCGGGGAGGAGGTGTGGCTGTTGACCATCCAAACGGCCGCAAGCCCAACAAGTTCAAAACCGCAATTGGGCAAATAGGCTGACGATTCTCAATCAATCAATCAATCAATCGAACAGTTGGCCAAGAGTTGGGGTCAGCCGCAGCCGGACAATTGCATCAAGTGCATGAAAAGCATGAAAATTAACTGCAAAATGAAGACAAAAATATTTGCTTCGAATTGAAAATCGTTTTCAAAACCAAAAACAAAAAATATCGCGATAGAGATAAAGAAAGAAATATATAAGATAAACAAGTAAGAAAACTGTAGTCGAGAGTGCTCCACTAGATACTACTCTGAACAAAACTAATAAATAATATAAGAATTTATTTGTTGAGAATTTATTTGTCTTGTAGTGATCATAATGTTCAAACGGACGGACGGATGGACAGACGGACAGGGCTATATCGACTCAGCTCGTCGCCCTGATCAATAATATATATATATTATGGGGTCTGCTATGCTTCCTTCTATCTGTTACATACTTTTCACTAAACCATTTTCACCATTGATTACCCATTTTCAATGGGCTTAAATTAAATTTGTATATTTTATATGTTATATTTTATATTTTATATTTATATTTTATATTTTATATTTTATACCTTATGTTTTATATTTTGGATTTTATATTTTATATTTTATTCGTTGTATTTTATATTTTGTATATTCTATTTTATGTTTTATATTTTATATTTTATATTTAATATTTTATACTTTATGTTTTATATTTTGGATTTTATATTTTATATTTTATTCGTTGTATTTTATATTTTATATTTTATATTTTATATTTTATATTTTATATTTTATATTTTATATTTTATATTTTATATTTTATATTTTATATTTTATATTTTATATTTTATATTTTATATTTTATATTTTATATTTTATATTTTATATTTTATATTTTATATTTTATATTTTATATTTTATATTTTATATTTTATATTTTATATTTTATATTTTATATTTTATATTTCATATTTTATATTTTATATTTTATATTTTTTATATTGATATTTTTTATTTTTTATATTGACTTTTTATTTCTTATTTTTCTTCTCTCATCTTTGACATCTTTGATTTTCATGACAATTTCTTAGCTGATCTTCAGTTCATTCAGAGTTTTCCCGACTTCTCCATTTTACATTTATTAAATATACATATATATTCTATAAGATTTTCGCATTTCGGATATTCTCTCAGCTATATCCCTCTATTTAAACATATTACTGGCATATGTACAATATAATCAAAATAATTCAGAAAAAAGAGATTATTTCCTAGATTGTGAGGACACATTCCCAACCCAACTAAGTTGTATGGCTCAAATGACATAGATCGTAAATAACGCGAAACCATCTGCATAATTACAATATATTTAGATAAATTTGAAATTTATTAATGAACACGTCTCTCGCGTCCAATAACTCAACGAATTAAATAGGTTGCTTAATTTGTCAATGATTCCATTTGATGTATCAATAGACTTGATTGGCGTCTGAGTGAGAATCGCGTAGGTAGGCGCGTGGCCAATGCCCTGTCTGGCGGCCGATTAACGATAAACGATAAATGACAAACGATATGACAATATGGACGATCATAAATTATTGAATCCCAGAATTAGCCACGCTTATGGCCATGGATCGTAAAAATAAGCAACGATATGGCAAAGTGCTTAAATTGTATTGAAATTCAATTTGGACTTAAATTTAAATTTGAATTCTTACTCTCATTTTTTGGCTGTTAAAATTGTGATTTATGCAAACGCCCACAGGTCTAAAGAGTGCAAAAGAGACAGGCATAGCAACAGAGTAAAGCTTCGTGTAAAATGATATGCGTAAATGCCTGATTGATTGATAGCTTTGCCGCTAGATGGCGCCTGGGAGCCAACAGGAAAACCACAAAACGCTTAGAACATTGTGGAACTTAATTTATCAATGCAAATGTGTGTATGTGTGTATGTGGGTGCTATGCTCTGCGCATGTGTGCGTATATGCATGCTCACCTGCTTCTGCTTCTGCTGCTGCTGCTACTTATCAGAGACGTCGACACGTCGCGGCTTTTGTAACTGGAGACTAACACAAGTTGAAGACAAACAACAACAACAATTTATATAAAAACAAAAGTAAAAATATGAAAAAAAAAAAAAAAAAACAAACACTCACGAGTTTAGAGTAAAGCTCTAAGTAAATACTTTAGCTGTATTAGTTAGTTCTAGAATACACGGAAAGGGGGTTGAATTACGCGAACGCGATCAACTGGACGGGCGAGCGAGAGACAGAGAGTGAGAGAGAGAATGGGATGAGCGCGGGGCGGGAGACGGAAAAAGGCACAAAAACTATTTGATTGACTTGCGGTTGCAGCAAATAACTGTTATTTGTTGTTGTTGTTGTTGTTGTTGTTGCAATTGCTGTTTCTGTTATTGTTGCCGGCACACGCGAAATTGAAAAAAAATTGCACACATACGCATATGTATGTATGTACGTATGTATGTGTGTTTAAGAAGAACGCACGCAAAGAAACAACGAAAATAAAATGTCCGCCAGATAGATAAAATTTGACTGCTTAGGCTTCGCTTTTGTTAATGTTGTTGTTGCTGCTGCTGTTGTTAACTTTACTGTTTGTTGCAATTGTAAACTGTGTATCAAAGATGCGCACAACCGTTTGGCACGAGCGGAGGCTCTTAACTGATTGTGCTAGGTGCAATTGTTACTGCATTTAGGCTCGACAGAGCCAGGCAGAGAGATAGGCGCCAACAGCAGCAGTAGCAGCAGCAGCAGCGCAGCAGCGCAGCAGCGCAGCAGCGTCGCCAGCAGCAGCGAAGGCTGATGAGCTGTGGGCAGCGTTCAGCTCCCCAATCCCAGTCCGGATGTGGTTCGCCTCGGCGCAAATCTCGCTGACTGCGCTGCGTCTATGTGCGTGTGTGCGTGGAATAAGAAGAAGAAAATACAAAGGCGAACACAACTACAACAGTACCAATCACAACTCAGGCATAACCTTCAAATTAGCTGCAATTGCAGTTAACTGCATTTTAGGCAGTTGCGCAAGGACTTTTCGTCTGACTTCAGGAAAATTCTATAAAGCTGCATTGAAATTTATGTTGGGGAATGCACGACTAGC
Source organism: Drosophila mayaguana (assembly GCA_037075325.1). Lineage (NCBI taxonomy): Eukaryota > Metazoa > Arthropoda > Insecta > Diptera > Drosophilidae > Drosophila > Drosophila mayaguana. Next base: position 6,486,730 of record JBAMCG010000127.1, on the reverse strand, counting down.
AGCAAGCTTGAGGAGCCCTGCACAATGTTGCAGCTTCACATTCATATACACAAATGCGCCATCTATTGCGCACTTCATGCAGCACGCAGTGTTCCTCTGCCTACTGTTTACCTGGTATTTGCATTACCTGCCCGATACACATTATCTTAAGCACCCACACACTGCTTAGAGACTGACTTTTATCTATGCTATTTGATCTCTGATAATAATAATTCACAGGTCAGTCAAGATAACAAACACTTGATTCCGCGACAGCTGAGCAAAGAACAAGACTAGGGAGCATAGCTAAAGATACGCCTCTTATACTGTATAAACTCTCATTTAATACTCTGCCTCAACATGTTGACATTCTATATAGGGTGTCATAGGACTTTATGATGGTTCTTGAATTAAATAGCGCAGAAATCGAGCTATGAAACTGATCCTTTGGCTTATCTATAAGAGATCTGTTTACCTCGCATTTAATTATACGAAAATTACTTATTTATTCCAGAATGTCCATTTCTTCAGCTTAAAAGAAGTTCCCATCCAAAGAGGCTCTCTTCAAAGGTCTTCCCATTGCCAGCTTCGCAGCCCTCGATAATTCATTCATTCCTTCGTTGCATTCATCTCTGTATATATCATCAAAAAGAGATGATATGTATAAGTAATAAGCGTTACTTTTTGAACACACCTCGTTCGATACAGTCTAAGACCTTATGCTTTGCTCTAATTCATACTGCTCCCAATCATAAAAGTATTTCAATAGATTTTTGTATTTATTTTGTGAATAACTTCAGATACATTAGTTACTCTGCTTTTATATCAGTTACAATCATATGTATATGTATGTATATATAGAAATATGTATGGATATATTTATTATTCATCCATACTCATCAGAGGTTAATAGTTGAGCTAAGTTACTTATGGAGCGGATATATCAGGATTAGGCTAGGTTTAGTTTGCCTTCGTCCTGCTCTGCTCTTCTATTCCTCTTCATCTTCTTCCTCTTCACACGCTCTTCCTCCACCTGCCATCAGTCAAAGCTCAATATTATTGAAATGATTTGTTTTTCGCATTTATTATTATTTGTGAATGGAGCTGCTCCTAAATGCTATTGGAGCTGCGACGGCGACGACGGCGCAGCGGAACATGGCCGACATCCGATTGCAGCTCATCGGAGCTCGATGTCGACGAGCTATTGTTGTCAGGGTCCCAACTCATGTTGCTCCCATCGTAGACACCGCCAGCGCATTTTTCGGTGCAGATGCGCTTGCCCTTGCCGGACGATAACCATTCCGTCATGGGGACCCTGCAGTTGGCTGTGCTCATCGGATGCACCGGCGGCTTCACATGCGGCATCGAATCGACGTCGGGATCCGGCGATACCTTCAGCTTCATGAACTGCTTGGACAGATCGCGGCAGACGCTCTTCTCGGCATTTTCCTCGTCGGGAATCACCTCCATCTCGTCCTCCTCAATCGGCGGTAGGGTCTTCTGCGTTTTGAACGATTCACGTGCCAGCAGAATAGATTTGATGTAGTCGCGCTCCCAAATTGCATTGTGGGCTTTATGCATCTTTAAGCTCATCTGTTCACAGAATAGAATTAGAAAATTAAAACTTTGCCAAATTTCCGCTCCCAATGCCGTCTGACACACGACCACAATACTGCATCAAGTGATAGGCAAGTTAGCAAAATTCAAAGCCCACTAGATGGCTGACATAAGCACACGACAGAGCAGCCGTTATCCCGCTATTTTTAGCTACTTTTAGCACTTTCCAGCACTGAAATTTTCCTACTCTCCAATTTCCGATCTCACATGTCTCATTGCCTACCCTCTTCATGACTCAGCAATCGATATGAGTTGAATCGGACTACTATCTCATCTCTCTCTCTCTCTCCCTCTCTCTCTTTCCCCTTCTCTCTCTCTTTCCCTATCTCTCCTCTTATTTACATATATTCTCAAATTTGCCTATTTTAATTGCACTCAACTTTTGATCAATGGGAAGTTAGTTCGTATCGGACAATCGGACATATATCTTGTGCTTGTATAGTAACTGTATTGGTATTGCTCAACCTATTGGGTATGTATAAGACTTCTTTACTTCCCAGCAGAATCTGGAAGCTATCATTTGAGCTCTTCCATGAGCATGGCCTTTGTTTGTTTATTAATATTTCTGAAAATCAGCATTTGATGGCTTAGCTGTGATATACCAATGGCAGACGGCTATATCGTATAGTCATATTTATCTATAAATTCCTTGACTCCTATTCTCATCAGATAGCTATGTCATATTACTGGCGTCAGGCGTCGCGTTTCCCAGTTTTCTCAGAGTCGTAAATAAGTTTAACATGAATCGGCAAATCCAAATCAGATTTCTTGAATTTTTGTTTATACCTTGAATCCGTTGAGAATGGAAATCAGGGTATACTAATATGTAGCACCCACAAGGAGGCGTGGCAGGCCCCATAAAGCGCTTATATTCTTGATTAGGGCGACGAGCTGACCCACCTTAGCGCTGTCCGTCTGTCTGTCTGTCTGTCTGTCTGTCTGTCTGTCCGTATGTGGCAGCGCGTCGATCTCAGAGCTAGAGACTTGAAATTCGTTTCGTAAGTCCATATTGTACGTGTACATATATTGCACAGATCCAGTTTGTTTCCAAAAATCGATAACTACTCCCTTTATTATGTTATGGATTGAAAACCAAACCAAAAAAAAATCAGCTATAAAATTATATCTCGTATATCTACAGGGCTAGAGTCTCCAAACTTTAATTATAGATTCATGTGTATTTTATAGAATTTCGATATTTTTTAATTTATACCACACCCCCGTCCACCCCCTCCTCCAAAATTTTCAAAAAGCGTATTTCAAATACTAGAAGCAACAACAAAAGTTATCAAGCAATTGAGTTCCCATAGTAAGCCAACACTACGGCCAGGCATTGAGGGTACCTCGCAGTCAGCTCCCTTACTTGTTCTTGATTGACTTCATTTCATTGCATTTGTGTATTCGGAAATCTGAATATTATGAATTAATTCTTAAAATCATCTTGCCGTCGCCATATACACGGCGCAAGTCGGTAATTCAATAAGAATCAGCCCCCCATTATCAACAACGTCGCTACGCCCCTACATATAGCTATATCGAATAGACATTTCATATGAAAACTAATTTTTGCATAAATATGTCCAAACGATATATGATCTAGCTATCAAACGTGTCCATGATTATTTCCTTCAATTTTCATTTATTTTTAACAAATTGTAATGAGTAGAGTCTTTACTATGAACATTATATAACTGGGGAATCATATCAGATCGATCAACTTTAACAGATGGCAGTTGTGTTTTTGTATTTAACAAGATTTCTGCTACCTTTAAAGGCAGTTACGTATCTTAAGGGCAACGATTTAACATATAAACAAAGAGGCTTACCTCAGAGAGCTGTTTCAATTGCATATGACTCCTGCGAGATTTTTGGATAAGGCAACTTCTGCTGTTGCTGCTGCTGCCGCTGCTGCTTCTGCTTTAGCTGTTTCTTTTTCTGTGGGTTTTGCGCCCTTGTCGGCTGCGTTGCCTTATCGAAATGCAAAGCGCAGCGCGAGGCAACGCCAAAAATCGGAAGGAAAAAGCTCAACGTCAAATAAACAAGTAAAAGTGATCGAGTTGAGACGACTCGACTAGCTGATACCCAGAATTCTGCAAGTTGAGAAATAGAGCGAGTGGAAGAGAGGGCGAGATTGGAAGTAATGGAAGGAGGGTAAAAGGGAGGGAGTAATGGAAAGAGAGAAGTAACAATAGTGAGAATTGAGAGTAGAGAAAGTGAGAGAGTAGAGGGAGAGAGAGAGAGAGAGAAAGTGAGGGGAGAGAGTGAAAGTGAGGGGAGAGAGAGACGAAGTGAGGGGAGAGAGTGAAAGTGAGGGGCGGGGGAGTGAAAGTGAGGGGAGAGAGAGAGATAGTGAGGGAAGAGAGAGATAGCGAGTGACTGAGACTGAGACAGAGAGAGAGAGAGAGAGAGAGAGATCGAAATAGAGTGAGATAGAGAGGAAGGGAAATAGTGAAAGAGAGAGAATGATGGAGCGAAAGAGTGAGTTGAAGTGTGAGAGAAACTAGAGAGACAAGGAGAGAAAAAAAGAGAGTTAGAAAGAGAGAGAGAGAGAGATAAAGAATTTGTAAGAGAGAGAGAGGGAAAGAGCGAGAGAGAGAACGAGAAAGATAAAGAGGAACAATGAGTAGCAGAGCGAGAGAAGAGAGAGAGACATGCAGAAGGAGAGAGACATAGAGAGCTGATGTAGGAGAGAGACAATGAGTGCCAGAGTGAGATTGAGTGAACGAGTCTAAATGGGAGGGAGACAGATTTTAGACACATTCGAAGTGAGAGTGACAGACAGAGAGAGGGAGAAGCCAGCAGATATATCAATATTGTTGATGTGCTCGACCACGCCTCCGTCATACCCGCTACATACCATTGCAGCAAATACAGAATACCCTAGAAACCTCTTTACATTGGATTCAGGGTATACGAAAGCAAAAACCCGAACAAAAAACTGAAATAAGCAAAACGAAGCAAAAACAAATAAAACGAAGCGCAAATGCTGCAAGTGGAGCTACATGGTCAGTGGGTTGTGCACTTTTGGCCAAAACCACATGACTGGATATGCACAAAACCAGTGGATGAGTCTCTGAATTGCAGCCAATGGCACTGTGCGTGTGTGTGTATGTGTGTGTGTGTGTATGTTGAATGTCAACGTCAACATTCAGTGTCAATCAAATGAAATCGAATGAAATGCTGCAAAATTCTAGGAAAACATTTTGAATAACATGCAATGGGCACAAGGAGAACAGCAGCAGCACCAACAGCAGCACCAGCAGCAGCACCAGCAGCAGCAGCAGCAAAAGTTGCTGCTGCAACCGGCATTAGGACTGCTGCAGTTTGAGTGGGCATGGCAGGCGGTAAACTAATAATAAATGCTGCTGAAAGGAGCTGCAACAGCTGCAGTTGGCAGCACAGCAACTGTTGCTGGTAGCCGTAAAGTGGACAACAATTGCAGCAACACGTTGAATGGGCGTGGCACTACACAAATGCAGCTCAAACAAACAGCAACTGTTGCTGGTCTGAGTGAAAGTGCTGACAGCAGCAACAGTTGCTGCCGCTGCCAAGGTTGTCAGCTGTCCTTGCGCAGGCTAAAAGTCACAGATGGTGAAGGCCATGTTGTAGGCGGTATATGGGGTGCGGAGGCGTGGTGCAGCGATGATGTCAGCGCGTAGGCCGCCAAGTCGAAGTCGATGTCGAAGAATGGGGCACATGTTGCTGCCACAAGTGCCATAAAAGGATGCCAGCCAACCAGCAACAGCAAAACACACACATATATACACACATACATACACATACACATACATATAGTATTGCTCAATATATATATCACGCATGAAAAATGCACAAAAATTGATTTTAATTTATTTTAAGTGATTCACAGCGAAATCGCTAAATGCAAACCTTGAATGCGCTAAATTTGTCGCTGAAAGCAGCAGCAGCAGCAGCAGCAGCAGCAGCAGCAGCAGCAGCAGCAGCAGCAGCAGCAGCAGCAGCAGCAGCAGCAGCAGCAGCAGCAGCAGCAGCAGCAACAGCAGCAACAGTTGCACCAACAGCAGCAACAGCAACAATTGCGCAATTAAAATGCAGTTGATTTGAATTCCATTTGTGTGTGAAATTTCGTCTGCTTTTGCATTCCAATTGGAGATGAGCGCGTGACACGAAAATAGCACAAACTAAACAGAGCTAAGCATTTAGCAATTGACTATACAAATATACATACATATATATATATATATATGTATATGTCTATTTATCAACTTGAGCTATGTTGTGGACGGCAGCTTGAGCAGGATATTTGGTAACGCTCAAAAAGGTTTTTAATGCTGATCATTACACTACCAATTGGATCTATAGATCTGATGAAGATCCATGTATAGACATGGATATTTGAAGAAATATTTACATGACAGGTATATATTCTATTCTAAATAATGATATAGTAACTTGATGTACAAAATTTGCTTAAGATTGTTAGGAGCACATAAAGATGTTCATATAAATAAATATACGTTTAGAAATATTAAATATGTATACAAAACAAAACTACTTTTAAAAATATTTTTGTTTTATTTATTTCGTATTGAAACTAAGTATGCAGTAAGGAATAAATTTTTGTATATAATCAATTCGTGTGTTTGCTTTAGTTTAATTAACAACTAATAGTTAAATGCTAAGCTGAATGCGATTTACGCAATGTGTTTAACTAACAACTAATCAGTGCTAAATACAACTTAGTTATATTGTAAAGCGGGCATGCCCAATAGCTGTCTTTATGTGTGTGTGTGTGTGTGTGTGTGTGTGAGTGTGTATATACATACATATACATAATCTGTATATATATAGTATATATGTAACGTATCGTATGGTCGAGAATGTCGTCGAGATGATATCAATATGAAAGCAACAATTGAAAAAAAAAACTATATATATATCATATAATGTGTGCGAATATGTGTATGTGTGTGAGTGTGTGTGTATAAAATATTAGTTACTAATAGTTCATAAACTGTTTGCGCCAAAAACACATAAAATTCCAAATCAAAATCACATTAAAGAATCATTAGAACAAACTCAAATTTTGGTTTTCGATAAAACTAATCTAATCATTCGAAAGAACTTCGCATAATGCTAAACAATAAAAACATTTACAAGGATCACAATCAAAGTATTTCAATTACAAATGGAATTATCAATTGAATTAATATTGTAAAAATTACAAATTAATCAAGTATATATGTTTTATGGTAAAGCTATTAGAAAGCAAACGAATGTCTTGAATACATTTAGAATGTGTTGAATGATTTGCAGCAGTTACACAAGCAAGAATGAATGAGGGAAAACTATTCGATTGGTTTGTATGGAAAGTAGACAAATACTTCTTTCGAATGATACACAATTACAATTTATATAGTGATATATAATATAATGTATACGCTAGGCCATCTAATACTCTCAAGTGCTTCTATGCTATGGCTGTTTACTAAAATTCAACTGAGATACGTGTTAAATTCGAAGTTGGGCTGAAGAAAACATTGGAGTCACATTTAACATTTGAGAATTTTGGCACAGCTTAACACTTAAATGCTTAATTATTGCTATATATATATATCTCAATATATATATTTATATATATAATATATAATACTAATACTAATAGGTCTGTCTTGGATACATTTCTAGTGTGGCAATACAGTTTTTGAATAGTGAAATAGTTAAATAGCGTATGGCCTTACAGATACAATGGATTTTTATGCGTATTAACTTAATCTCTATAAATGGAAGAACAGTTTCGCCTTATTAAATGAGAACAAAAAAAAAATAAAAAAATTATAGAAAGGAAATTGCTGTTGTTTCTGTTTTTTAGGGTTCAAGCAGCTCGAACGCAAAAAACAAAAATTTTTAAACATTACACAATATTCAAAATTAAAACGAAAACGAAATAAAAATTGCACACACATTGAGATTGTTGTTTGCTTTTTAGTTTTTAAAGGACATGGAAGCGAGAGTACTTTTGTTGTTGTTGTTTGTAGTTTGTAGTTGTTGTTGTAGTTGCTGGCAGCTAGATTCAATCCGTAACGCCCAGATGCACCAGCTGCTGCATGGTGCGCTGCAAATATGTGGGATCTGGAAACATATTGAACTGCGTCTTGTGATCCACACTATTCCAAATGACCACATCCTCACGCCCCGTGGTCACGGAACGCCCAATCGAGAAGAGCAGACGACGATCGAACGCGATCTTGAGAAAGCGCAACACTTTGCGCCCCAGCGGACAGTCGGGCAGATAGCAAACGCGCGGGAATCCAACGGCAAAGAAAGCGCGTCCCGGATGCGGATGTTCAGCGGTTTGCAAGCCCGACGCAATGCTGCATAAAAGAGCGATAATTATAGCCACAGTAACTGGGGAATAGGCACGCCAACTCACTCGTAGACAATCTGGATGGTGTTCTGACCCTCGTGGCCGGGCAAGCTTTTGCTTATAATGCTCCAGGACATGCTGCCAATGGGTTGATTGCCCACCTTTTCGCCGTAGACAATGCCACACACGGGACACTCGATGAACAGGTTTTGCTGCAAACGCGAGAGAGAGAGAGAGAGAGATATAGTTAAAAACATAAATGAGAGCGAGCTAGCACGAGTATTTCTATACAATGAATATGGAATATATATGAAATATGAATATATATAAACGTTTTACTTTTAAGTAAGTATGCAGCATGTAACTACTCGTCCTAAGTCAAGTTTGTGGCTTTCAAAAGCCCCTTGCAAGCCCAACTGCATTGCTTAGCTTTCGTAAACGTTTTAATGGCTGCGCAAATAATGCTCAAATTGTTGACAAAACCAACTTTGATCAGCTGAAAAGCTATAGGATTTTGTGTGCTTTGGTGAGCTTCGTTGCTGCATTGCTTTTTGGCAATTTTGCTTTGGTAAACATTCGTAAACGTTGAACGGACTGCTATCACATTGGACTCTTACTATAAGCTCTTTGTAGATCATCTGTCCAGACCTAATCAGTATAGGCCAATTGTAAGTTTACTTCTATGGCTTTCAATTATTTGTTCTCTTTCTTTTCACATTCGCCAACATTTTGCTGGTGAAAAACTTAGAAAAGAATCGGTGTGAATATTTAGATATGATCGATTACATTTACCTCCTCCTGTCTTACCTTATTAAGCTCATTCTGCTGCGCTATAATCATGCCATTGAGGCACTGCAAATGCATCAAATGCTGGCAGCGACTCAGCGATATGGCAGGATTTTGTGCCGAATGTACCAGCTCCTCCATGCACATGGGGCAGGGCTGGGCGTTTGGCCACAGCGGCGGCTCGACGACCTTGACAAAGCGCGATATCATATCGCTGGCCGGGTCCACGCCCACAATCGAACCAGCGATTGATTGCTGCTGTTGTTGCTGCTGCTGTTGCTGCTGTTGTTGTTGTTGCTGCTGCTGCTGTTGCTGCTGCTGCTGCTGCTGCTGATGATGATGTGGCATGGGCAACGGCGGCGGCACCGGCGCCCGCTCCCCCAACGACGAGGGCGGCAACGACGGCACAAACACCTCATCGCTGCCCAGCGAACAGTCGAGTAGATCGTTCACAGATATGGCAAAGTTGCGGCTCCGCAGGCTCTCCTTGCTCTCGTGACTGAGATACGTGGAGACGGTATCAACGCTCGGCCTGCGCCGATGCGACTTGACGCTATTCGTATCGGTATCGGAGACGCGCGTGCGCGAACGCGATCGATGCGAGCCCAAGCGGCTGCTGCGCTGCGACTGCAGCGAGCCCTCGGAGCATCGACTATGATGGCTATTCATCGAGGATGTCAGCATGCTCTTGCTGCTGTGCGAGAAGTGTGCCTGATGCTGCATCAAATGCAGCGTCGACCCAGCTACATTCGAGTTGCAGCTGCCAACGGCTGACGCCAGATGATTGCTGCCGCCGCTGCTGCTGCTGTTGCTGTTGCAATTGCTGCTGCTGTGCTTGGTGCTGCTGCCAAATATGTTTAGGTTGTTGAGGATCTGGCGCAGATTTGTGGTGGATATTTCGCTGTGTTTCTTGTGCGGCTTGCGTGGTTGCTGCTGCTGGTGCTGGGTATGTTGATGCTGTTGGTGTTGATGTGGCTGATGTTGATGTTGCTGATGCTGATGTTGCTGCTGATGATGATGATGTCCATGCGTGGGCAGTGGATGCTGCTGTCGATGCATAGGCGGCAGCATGGCGCCCATTTTTGGCAGTGTATTATTGTTCCTCTGCTGCTGTTGCTGCTGCTGCTGTTGTTGTTGTTGCTGCTGCTGCTGCTGTTGCTGCTGCTGCTGCTGTACATAGTCATGGCCATTGTTGTTGGCCTTCAGCTGCAGCGCCTGCTGTGGCGTCAGCTTGACCAGCGGATACGGCGCCTGCTGTGTGCGCCGTATGCTGCGCAAGGGGCCGCTCGGCTGCCGCATTTGCGTCAAGTTGCAAAAGTTAATGGTGTATGGCAGGCTGATGTTGGTGTTGCACAGGTCCAAGGTTTGCTCGCCCTGCAAGGAAGCATTATTATTATATATCTGATAAACCTATATATATTTGATGCTCAAGAACTTACGCGCGCCCACGCATCCTCAATGATGCACTGCACATGCATGTTGTATGGCCGCCAATCACAATTGTTGTCCGCGCTGCCCCCGCCGGACCACTCCCACTTGGTGCCCTTGCCCGCCGGGCTGCTGGGCGCATAGAGCATGCGCCGCACGCCAATTGTTAATAGACCGCCAGCCTCTGATTCGGTGTCCGACTCTTGAGTCATGGTCCGCACATTCACATAGTATTGCTCCAGGCTGGGATCAGCGTCGCTTAGCATAACACGCGTCAGTTTCTTGGCATGCGCACGCTCCAAGTGCTGCGACACAGCCGGCGAATAGGGTAACCATTTGCCACCGCGCGACTCAAATTCCCAGACGCAAACGGCATGAGTATGATTGATGGCTCCGCCACCAACGCCGCCTGCAGCAGCTCCGCATCCACCACCAGCCCCATTGCTGGCCATTTTGTGTATCTTTCTGCACTCACTTCATTTTGTAATTATTATTGTCTATTTTCATTTTCATTGATAACATCAATAATATTTGCGCTTATTTAATGATTTCCCTTTTAGGCTCGTTCCCAGTTTTCTGTTTATGCATTCAAATTCGGCTGCGATCGTTGCTGACACTGCGACACTGCGACGAAGATGGAACACAAAATAAACAAAGAAATTAAAAATGGTGGCCCTGCCTGGGCAGGGGAGGAGTGCACCGCAGCACCATGTCAATCAGTACCTTTTGCTGCTTGATATTTTCTATTTAAATGTACCACTTGCACCGCACTTTAACTAAAACGAAATTTTAACTGATCTTTAATTAATTTATATGCTAATTTTAACATTTGGGCGCAAGCGCAAATGGTAATGCAACAGGTAGAATAAATTATAGTTAGTGCAGTGTGACCATATTTTCAACTGCATTGCATGACTTTTCGAAAGATTTAGTATTTTCTTTCAATAAGTACATTATCGAAACCCTGTGTCATGCAGCTCTACATGCGCCATCTGGTGGCTCTAAACTGAAAACTACGTGCACATACAACCCTGGCGTTAGCAAATGTCAACTTTGACAAGAAAGCAACTTCCGCCGCTCTCGCCATTCCTTTACCTTTCTGACGGGCAGACGTAAAGCTGGTCTTTTAAACGACCCGCAAAATAATCTGCTTTTTTTATTAACATCGTTGAATAAAACTGCGTGAAAATGGTTGTTAAGAAGGTAAACAATGCTACCCAACCAAATGATATCAACATTTGAATTGGCAAATGTTGCGCGACGTGAATTATCTGATATTTTTTTTTACAATTTTTTTATTTGTGTTTTGTTTTGTGTTATTGTGCCATACAAAATATACATGATATGCACATATGATGCGTATAGTGCTGCTGCTTCAGTGATTATGTGTGTGTGTGTGCTTCCTATTAAAACTGAATCAATTTCTCGTTTCAGCCCAGGCCAAAGAAGAAGCCAGTGACCAAGAAGGTGGCCCCAGCTCCATTGGCTGTGAAGAAGCCCGTGGTCAAGAAAGTTGTTAACCAGCTCTTCGAGAAGCGTCCCAAGAATTTTGGCATTGGTAAGCAAGCAAATTATATTCCACGAATTCCTTATTTATTCTTTCATTTGCCAATTTACAGGCCAAAATATTCAGCCCAAGCGCGATTTGTCGCGTTTCGTGCGTTGGCCCAAATACATTCGCATCCAGCGCCAGAAGGCTGTGCTGCAGAAGCGTCTGAAGGTGCCACCACCAATCAACCAGTTCAGCCAAACCCTGGACAAGACCACAGCCGTGAAGCTATTCAAGCTGCTGGAGAAGTATCGTCCCGAGTCGCCGCTGGCCAAGAAGCAGCGCTTGAAGAAATTGGCTGAAGCCAAGGCCAAGGGCAAGGAAGTTGAGCCCAAGAAGAAGCCCAGCTATGTCTCGGCCGGCACCAACACTGTCACCAAGCTCATTGAGCAGAAGAAGGCTCAGCTGGTTGTCATCGCTCACGATGTCGATCCCCTAGAGGTAAGCGCCCTCTCCCTATCTCTCTCTCTCGAACACTCGAACTTAATGGTGATCTTTCTATGATGTTAATTTGAATTTCTTCAACTGAAACGTGTTATTTATATAAAAACACGTTGTCTGTGGTAAATTGACAGCTGAGTTTGTTCGCCCTTAAAACGGGAGAGAACCCCTTCGCTTTGAGCACGTGTTATTTGATAAGGTAGACTAATTGTTTTATCTTTTTAGCTGGTGCTCTTCCTGCCCGCCCTCTGCCGCAAAATGGGCGTGCCCTACTGTATTGTCAAGGGCAAGGCACGCCTGGGTCGTCTGGTGCGCCGCAAGACCTGCACCGCGTTGGCTCTGACCACCGTCGAGAATAACGATAAGGCCAACTTTGGCAAGGTGCTGGAGGCTGTTAAGACGAACTTCAATGAGCGCCACGAGGAGATTCGTCGCCACTGGGGCGGTGGTATTCTGGGCTCCAAGAGTTTGGCTCGCATCGCCAAGCTGGAGCGTGCCAAAGCTCGTGAGCTGGCCCAGAAGCAGGGTTAAGTTAGAGATGCGCAGCCGATGCACCAACTATTTTGTATGCCTAAATAGCATATGGACGTCGATTCAAGTAGAGAGTTGATCCCAAATCCATGCGAAAACAACAACAAATAAACATTTAAGTGTACAATTTTTAACTATTTTTTTACTCTCTCAACATGTGTATAAAACTGTGCTAGTGCCGCTTGAACGGGCCAAGTCCAATCGCTTGGCGTTCAATAAACTTGTAAGTTCAATTGGAAATTTCAATATGTTTATTTGCTTAAAAAAAAAAAAAGTTGGCTCAGAATTTTTTTGTTGAGTGCTGTAAAGTGTTGGCAATTGCGATTAGTAGTGCGTTTTTGAGTTAGAAGGCTGTTAATCACATTTGAGAATTTGTGAAGCCGGGTTGTGTTGAATTTCAAATGTACGTTTACTTGACACCATGAAAAAGCCCAACAGCTTTGAAAAAGGACTTGGCACCAATACATATATACTTTGGATTGATGAAATAAACAAAGAAAAATTGTTGAAATTCAACTTTTGCATACTTAATTTCTTTGCCGGCAAGCGAAACTATTTTTGCAGCCACAGCAGTCTGCATAACAGTGCCACTTTGAGTCTAGCAGCTGTTAGTGTTAAATAAGCGCCAAAATTCGAATTGGAAAGATAAAAAGTATAAGTATATTTTTTTAAAATAATCAAGTAAAAGTTGAATCAGTTTAGTAGGTAATATCATATTTTGGAACGTTCCGTATTGATGGCTCGCAGCTTGAAGCTCTGAATTGCCTCGTTCAAGATGCTGAGGACCATGTCCACCTTTTCCAGTGTCGCATTATCGCCCATCAAGCCAATGCGAAAGACTTGCTCCGCTGTGGGGCCCAACCCGCCGCTGATTTCCAGATTGTATCTGCCGTGGGTGAAAATCATATTCAAATTATAACTATATAAATAGAGATTTTGCTGTTCACCCACTTCCGCATTGCGTAGTACACCACCTTCCGCCAGTCGACGCCGAAGGGCACTTTCACAGTATTGACCGTGGGCAGGCGATCCGGCTCGTGCTGCACAAACATCTCTAGGCCCAGCTCCTCGATGCCCAGCTGCAGCCGCTTCGAGCACTCCAAGTGCCGTTGCACGACGTTATTCAGGCCCATCGCGCAGAAGTGAGCCAGCGCCTCGCGCAGGCCGTAGAGCAGGGTCGAGGAGATGGTGTGGTGGTATTTGCGAGGTGTGCCATAGCAGCCCCAGTATTGGCCAATGAGCAGAACATCGAAGTAGTAGACCTTCGGCTTGGTCTTCCGCTGCTTTATGAGGGTCAGGGCGCGCTTGCTGAACGAAATGGGCGTCAGGCCAGCCGGACCGCCCAGCGTCTTCTGTGAGCCCGTGTAGGCCACGTCCACCTTCCACTCGTCCATGAGAAAGTGGGTGCCACCCAGCGAGGCAACCACATCCACGACCAGATAGCAATCGTATTGCCTGCAAAGATCGCCGATTTCGCTGATGTGGCGCTGCAGGATGCCCGTCGAGGAATCGCCCTGTGCCACAAAGAAGACGCGCGGCTTGTGTGTATCGAAGGCAAACCGAATCTCCTCCAGCGTCAGCGCACGTCCAAAGCTCGCCTCCACAAAGCGCACATCGGCGCCATAGCGACGCGCCATGTCGCCCGCCCTGTGGCCCCACATGCCCGAGATGCCCAGCAACACAACGTCGTTATCCTCGATCAAGTTGCACAGAGCCGCCTCCATGCCGCTGTGGCCCGCTCCACTAATGCACATTGTGGTGTCGTTCAATGTCTGGAATATGTACTTGATGCCCTCCTTCACCTCGTCCATGATCTGTGCCGAAGAGCGGAAGAAAATTGCTTTAGAACTGGACTCTTAATTCGCTATTCTAATTCAGAATATAGGCTAACGGGAACGGGAGTATTCTAATTGGATTCGAACCATATACTTATTGGAGAATTTGTTCAATCTTTAATTTATATATACCCCACTTCTTAATGCGTACAGAGTATCAAAAGATTTCCGATGAAATTACCATGATAAGCCTAAATACATTGTTTGTCTGTGAACTGAAAATTTCCAATGTGAGCATTAAATTAACGTACGCTGATTAAGTACAAGCACTAACTATAGAATGGAGAAGCCAGCTAACAGCTGAATTGAAATGTGAAAGGAGTAATGGTATTTCATGCAAAGTGGCCTGTTAAGTTGACAATGCGACGCCACATTTTCGGGAAACTGATGCGCGTATGGTGATCTCTGTTTGGAAATGAAGCAACTTTGACTCTGCTATCTGTTTTAAAGCCAGTAAACAAAACAAAAATGAAAATTGCGCTCAATAAACAGCTATTTTTAGATTATAAAAACACGCTCTATAAGCTACTTCGTGCAGATTATGTCTGCCGTTAGGGTTTAAGTAAACTATGTTTTATTATTTACTGTAAGCATTACTTATATCAACAACTTAGTTACCTTCCCTATATATGATTCATTTTATTACATTGCTTTCAATGTTAACTAACGTTATGTTAGTGCCTTGACTATGTGTGCTCTGTTAGCCAATTTGAATTCGAGGATAAATCTGTATGGGTTGTCTAAAAATGCCGCACATTATTTGTTCAGCTATGATTCAAGTTCCGTAAAAATCATAACGAATTTCCGTAAATAGAACGTCATAATTAACATATTATTGCTACTATCACAAACTAAAATCAGTTCCATGTAGAGCACTATTATATGTACATATAAATATTAAAGTTTTGTAAACACACCTGTAGACACTCGGGATGCATGTGGCCCAGTACGGGGTTGCTCATGGCCTCCAGGACGCGCTGCGAGCAATTGGATGGACCCGGCCCCATCAACGTTTTGCTGGGTACGAAAAGCGATTTCTTGAGGACAAGTGGCGGCGGCACCTCCATTTCACTAAATGTTTTAATATGCGACTAGGTAGTGTTAAATTTTATTTTGAAACTTTTCCACTATTCGTTTGGGTATTTATGTAACTTGAAAGTTTGGCGTCTTATCACGGTTTATATTGTTTTACTAGTTTTTCTTGATAGTTGCTTTACGTTGAAATCTAAAGATCTAACTGAAACGCTTTGAGTGCAGCTCGGCTGGCTTTATACCGGCGCAGCGTTACTTATCTATTCGAATAGCGCCAATGAACGCACTTGAAGTGGGGGGAAAAAAATAACAAGATGAGCACATTCTCATTTTCTCTTATCAAGATTGCTCTCAGAATCTTCTTTGAATATACAGGAATATACATGCATATATATATATTACGTACATATATATATATATATATATATATATATATATATATACGTAATATATGTATATCAGCAATGGCCATCCAAAGGTTATTGTGAAATACAATGAAGTTGAGCTTCTGGTGTCTGCATGAGCCGATACAGTGAACACTAGCCAAATCGGATTCATTCATTCGGATTCACCTGTTTTTATAAACAAAATAATATGATAACACACACATATAAAAGCATATACATATATATATATATAATAACATTTGATAACAGCCTGTTTTAATGCGTGTTAATTACAGCCGGAAATAATTTTAGATGTCACGTTCTGATCGCTGTTGAAATTATTACATTTTAAAACATTTCCCATAGATTTTTACATATCTCTAAATAGTATTTAATAGTTACATTTACGTTTAGCAAATTTATGCAACTATATTTACATTTGAATTTTACAGTACTGTACAACGGCGAATAAATATCGCGCCAATTTTGGTCTTGCCGTACAGCAGTAACCCGTTGGCGCTGCCAGATCTTAGTAATGATCTTATAACAAGCTGGCAAGCTTAACAACACGTGCCAGCCGTAAACAAAATGTATTTCATGTAATTTTATTTGAACCTGTTGAATAAGTTAAATACAAAAATGTCTCGTATTATTGTTAAACAGCTGCCCAAACAGGTAAGTGGACAATTGTAAATTGCGTAGGTTTAAAGTTCATGCATTAAATGAAATGTCTGCCCACAGATAAGTGAGGATAAGCTACGCAATATATTCGGCACCAAGGGAACAATCACAGATCTGCAGTTGAAATACACGCCCGATGGCAAATTCCGGCAATTCTGTTTTGTGGGCTACAGCAGTGAGGCGGAGGCGCAGGCGGCTATCAAACATTTCAACAACACCTGCATACAGACGAGCCGTGTACGCGTGGAACCCTGTGCAGCGCTTGGCAGCGAGGAGAAGCCCCAATCCTGGAGTAAATATGCCAAGGATAGCAAAAAGAATCTGGAGAGGTTAAAGGCGGCACAGCCAGTGACGAAAAAAGCCAACGAGAAGAAAGAGAAGACAAACAAAGTTGATGAAATTCTGGCCAAGCACAAAGATGATCCGGCCTTCCAGGAATTTATGCAGGCGCACGATAAGACGCGTGCGCTCTGGGCCAACGACGCAGGCGTTGTTACGGCTCAGCCCGACAAGGAAGCTGTGGACGCACAGCCAGACAGCAATGAAAAAGTGAAGGAGACAGATGATGATGATGATGATGAGGAAGAGCAAGTAGAGGAGGAAGAAAGCAAGCCGGTTAAGCTCGCTGAAAAGCCTATTAGTGACATAGAGTACATGAAATCTCTGATGGCAGGCAAAGCCGAAGCGGAAGCCAAATCAAGCACAGAGCCAAAGAGTAAAACTAAAGTTAAAGCCAAGCAGGATAAAGCCGATCTGCAGTTGTTCACCATCAAGATTCAGAATGTGCCATATAAGGCCAAGCGTTCGGATATAATCAAGTTCTTCAAGCCCCTGAAACCCTACTCGGTGCGTCTGCCCAGCAAAGTGCATGGCTTTTGTTACGTGGGCTTCAAGACGGAGCACGACATGGCCAGGGGCATGACGAAGAACAAAAGTTTCATATTGGGCAAGCAGGTATTCTTTACCGATTTCACCGAAAAGAATCAGGTGACCAAGGCGAAGAAGTCGGGTGAAGCTCTGGACGCCAATAGCAATTCGCTAACCAATGTCAACGCCAAGTGGCAACAGCAACAAGACAGCCTGAGCCAGGAGGAGAACATATCCGAGTCGGGCCGTATATTCTTTCGCAATTTGGCATACACCACCACCGAGGAGGACGTGCAGAAGCTATTCGAGCCATTCGGACCTCTGGTCGAGGTCAATCTGCCCGTGGACAAGGTGACGCGTCAGATCAAGGGCTTTGGCACGGTTACCTTCATGATGCCCGAGCATGCGTTAAAGGCGTTCAATGCGCTCGACGGCACCGACTTTCATGGTCGCTTGCTTCACCTGCTGCCCGGCAAGGAGCTGGACAATGCCCAGGAGACTGTTGAAGACAACGATCCGAACATATCATTTAAGCAAAAGAAAGCTCTTAAGCTAAAGCAGAACGCACAGAAGCCCATTGGGTGGAATACTCTGTTCCTCGGCGCCAACGCCGTTGCCGAGATCCTGGCCAAGCAGTTCAAGATGAGCAAGGAGCGCATCCTCGACACCAGCGAGGGCGGCAGCAGTGCAGCCGTGCGACTGGCACTCGGTGAAACACAAATCGTTGTCGAAATGAAAAAGTTTCTCGAAGACGAGGGCGTACGTCTCAGCGCCTTCGATGAGCCCGCGCAGAAACGCTCCAAGACTGTGATACTGGCCAAGAATTTGCCGGCGGCCACCGAGGTGGCTGATCTGGCGCCCATCTTTAGTAAATTTGGTCCCATCGGGCGCATTGTGCTGCCACCCAGCGGCGTCACCGCACTCATCGAATTCTGCGATCCCTCGGAGGCGCGACAGGCATTTAAAAAGTTGGCCTACAGCAAATTCAAGAATGTGCCGCTCTATCTGGAATGGGCGCCAGAGGACACGTTCTCCAAGACACTGAGCGGCGAGGCAATCATACCTAAAACGGAGCCCAAGCCCGAGTCGGAGCCAAAGTCAAAGACGGAGCGGGAGGAGCTGGAGTTGGAGCAGAAACCAAAGCCCAATCCCGATCCTGTGGCAGAGGATGCTGATGATGAGCCTGAGCCAAATACTACGATATTTTTGCGTAATCTTAACTTCAAGACTGTGGCACAAACGATACAGGAGCACTTTCAGCACCTGGGCACTATACACACCATCGAGATAGCCAAACGCAAGGATCCACAGAACCCCAGACAGCTCAATTCCCTGGGCTATGGCTTCATCCAGTTCAAGCGGGCAGCCGTTGCGGAACAAGCTCTAAAGGACATGCAGCTGACCAAGATCGACGGCAATCTAGTGGAGCTAAAGCGCAGCGATCGCGTTCTCAAGTAAGTCATCCCAGGAATGAGGTAAAGCTAAAGTCTTTAATGAAATGTCATTTCAAATAGAACCCAAGATGATGGAGCGCGTCGCCGCCAGGTGGCACAGAAGAAGCAGACTGGCACCAAGATTCTAGTGCGAAATATACCCTTCCAGGCGCACCATCACGAGGTGCGCGACATCTTCAAGTGAGTGACTAAATTGGTAGCCTATCAAATGGGCCACATATTAATGCTTCCTTATCTTAATCTTAACCTGGGCAGGGCCTTTGGCGAGCTGACCTCGCTGCGACTACCCAAGAAGATGACGCCCGGCGAGGACTCGCATCGTGGCTTCTGCTTTGTCGACTACACCACCAAGGCGGATGCGAAGCGGGCCTTCGATGCACTCAGCGCTAGCACCCATTTGTATGGACGCCGTCTGGTACTGGAGTGGGCCAGCAACGAGGATCAGCAGGATGTGGAGGAGCTGCGCAAGCGTACTGCAACCAAATTTGATGGCAGCCAAGCGGCCGTCGAGGCCAAGCGCAGCCGCCGTGCCTTCTTCGATGTGGACGGCAACTTGCCTCCGCAGCCGGAAGACAACGAAGACGAAGAATGAGGGAGTTACGTATATAGTCCTATATAGATGTTATTGCAATAGATATATCTAAATGTGTATATAATATATAGAATTATATAGATCGACAATATAGATTTGATTGATTTTGAATCGAAACACTTTAAATTACTCCAGTATGAGCTCTAAGATTATTTGGAAACTTTCCTTACAAAGCTGAACAACTTTATGGATAGATTGTAGTTTGTAACACGATTACGAAACAAGAATGTGACATTCGGTATTCAAGAATGTGACAAATGTGCAAAGGTTGGCCTGCATCATTTATAGCCCTCTTTCTTTAACAGATAACCACAATTTGACGATAGATCGACTCGAAAATAATTAATGTATATGCATAACATTTAAGCAATCTCTTAAGAACTTTGGGAAAGAACTGAGAACTCACATAGCACATAGCGAATATGCTCTTTTCACTGCATGAGCGAGTATAATATATTTATTATATATTTATATATTATATATTTAATTGTAGAGATTTTCCCTTACATTCCTCTATTCGAAAGACAACGCTAAAAACATTTCTAAATAGAATATATTTTATTTTACGTTTCTGTTTATATAAAAACCTAAGTAATTAATACAAAACAAGACGAAAAAAAAACAGAATATTTTAAGCATACACATACATATATAATCCTCATCAACATTATCATCATCATCATCATTTCCATCATTATAATTTTTACTTTTAATTTGAAATCTGTTTGCGTTTTTAGTAATATAGTACTAATTAGTAATGTGTGTGTATATAATATATAATATATACAGTATATATATATATAAAATATATATATACTATATAAATGTGTAGGTGTGTGTGTGCTTGTGTGTAATATTGAAAATATTTGCCATTTGTTTGTTTTCTTCTCTCAAATATCAATTTTATCCTTGCAATAAGCGGGGCACAGTGCAATCTATATATACATATATATATATATATATATATATATATATATATATGTATATGTTATCTTTTGTATATATGTATAGGTAAAGCATATAGTTTATACTATAAATATATGTATGTATGTAAACGAGTAGACGAGCAAAAGCAGCAGCTAAAAGCTTTGATGGGGGAAGTGTGCCTGGACTAGGACCAGCAACAGGATCAGTGTTGAACACTTGTCTACGCATGTATACATTTTGTATATGTGTGTGTATATGTATGTGTTTGTATGTGTGTGTGTGTTGGCCTGCTATTCAGCTAACAAATCGCCTGCAGCACAAACAACGCAATTCCTTTTTGCCAGCTATGCGTCTGTTATATACAATCATCAGCCAGGTTGTGTAGGTTCTGTAGTTTGTGTTTGTTGTTGTTGGTTGTGTGTGAGCATTTGAAGCATATAGCATATATAGAGTTATACATATGTAAATATTTGTTTGCTTGTGCTATCCATTCATTGTGTCTAATCTTTTTTGATGCGCGCCTGGAGGAAGCAGTATAGTATGCCCGCCTGGGCCATCACATCAACGGTGCTCGCTGCCAAAGGATCCTTTTGCTTGACCTGCGTCTGGCCAGGACGAAGTAATGTGGGCCCAAATACCATGGCCAAATTGTGCAGCGACATTTTGTTATCCGCCTCCTTCTCGTGCACCCTGTGGAGCATTAGGATTACATTATTGATAAATCAATCTTAAGTACATTCAAAGTCTATTTTCTCTCTCACCTGATTAGATGATCCAGTATCAGATTGATTGAAGCTTTATTAGCCGGCGGCAGCTCCTCAAATATCTTGAGCAGCTCGTTGATGCGTGTGGCTTCGTTGTTGTTTGTTAATGTGTTGAATGTTTCAAAGAAGCGTGGATAGAGCAGATCCGTGAACAGCGCCTCCGGCAGCTCACGCAAGAATGTCTTCAGTATGCCTGTCACCGAATGGATGTCCACCTCTCGCAGCAGCTGCTCTGCCTCGTATGCGTCTGCATAAAATGTGACATATTAATTACCATGCATGTTTACGAGTATTTGTGGTTGTTGACTTACCCGACTCGAACGCCTTCTTCAGCTTGGCCAAGTCGGAGGCAGAGCCACTAACGCGATAGCAACCAACCTCCAGCATTCCACGTCGCTCCACTTCCCGAATGCAGGCACTGATTATGAACGGAATGTCGCGTTTCTCGCGCCTGCAAAAGTGGAAATTCAAAATGAACGCGAGAAACATATAAAGCTTTTAAGCTGATCCTGATTCGACGGACGATGGGCAGAGATGATACCCAAGTTGCTCTCCCCCTGTACTTCACTACCCCTATTAGACTCGCCATTACTTGAGAGTGAAACTTACTTTAATACTTGACTCATTTTGGCACCAAAGAGCGCGCCTGGCTTGGTGCTGCCGCGGCATTGCTCGCCGGGCACAAAACGGAAGGTGGCGGTCAGCTCCAGGGTTTCGCTCAGCTTGAGGTTGCGCGTCTGCGTAGTCTCCGTCAGCCAGCTGCGGCTCAACTGTGGCACAGCAAATTGAAGAAGAAAAGGATATTCAATCATACAGTGGATGGCAATGCGCTCCCTTAGCTCACCTTGAGTATGTATTTGGCACGAAGCAGTGGCCGCTCCTTGGCCTCGTAGAGCAGCACACGCACATTCTGGCTGCCCTCCAGTTCGAGCATGAAACTCTCGTTCCACATGGGCGTCTGGCTGCGACATATCATCTTAGTAGTTGCCTTGCGGAAGTAATGGCCATACGAGTCCACCTCGATGCATATGTACAGATCGGTCGGCTGCTCGAGGCCCTGCAGTCCCTGCACGCCCATATGCAGATCGCCGACGAGCAGACTCTCGTCGTTCGTGTTACGCATCAGATAGGAGCCCATTTCAGTCTTCATGCCCTTCTGCATGGCCACAATGAAGGCGGTCACCTCCAGCGAGTTGATCGTGTTGGCTCCAGGCAGAGTACACTTTTGCTAAAGTTGAAATGGGATGAGAGGCAGGAGGTTAATATAGAATAAAGACAAAAGGAGCTTTCTCTCTTACCTTGAGCGACATTATCGAGTCTATCCACTGTGTGCGCTCGAAGTCGGAGCTGAGAAAGAAGGTCATTGTCTTATTGTTGGCCTTGTTGCCCAGCCGCAGCACCAAATTGGGCGTGGCCAGCACCAGCTGCGACTCCAGATCGGCCAGTTTGCGCCGATATTTGTCGCCGGTGCGCACGCCGTTCGCTTCGAGCGTTAGCTGATCGCGCACCGATCGTAAATTGCGCTTCACTTGCGATATGTTCGCGGGACTAGATTCCTTGAGGTCCGCACTCGTGTCGGACTCCTCGAACACGGTGACATCCTTGAGCGGTATATACCATTTGAGCTCGTAGTCGATGCGATCCCGTCCCAACGCCTTGTACTTGGCACACGCAATCACATCGTTGAAGAGGAACAAATGCCGCAGCTTGCGATGCCCGTCGACCAGCTCTACAATGAACGAATTGCGCACCATGCGACGCAGATTGCGATTCGATTCGGTGGGCAACCGTTGATTGACCACATTGAATTGATTGAGGAACATTTGTATGATCTTCTGGGCCTGTCGCAGCGGCTGGTGATCCGGATGATTTGGCGGCGTCTCGCGCAACAGATCATTAAAGACGAGCGCATTTATCTGCACTCGAGCTACCGGCTTATGCAGCAGATCCTCCAGCGTCAGCGACTGTTCCGTCTGTAGGTTCACCACGATTGTGGAGACGATTTTCTTGAACTGCGGATTGTTGGCGCTGCACTTCTTCACCGTATCGATCGCCTGGCCATAGTTGTGCAGAAATGCGCTATACAGATCGAACATGTCAGCCAGGCGCTTGAAGGGCTCCCCAATGAGCACATCGCCGCCCTCATGCGCCATAATTGTCTTCAGATCGCTCAGAAAGGCGGTGTGCACCTTGTACAGCTCGTCGATATTAAAGAAAATCGTATTCTCCTCCTCCTTCTTGATCACAGGCTGTGATGTGTCCAGCGTTGCGTGTATAGCGCGCTTATACTGCAGGGAGAAACGAGAAGCGATTAGCTATATATGATATATGATATGATATATATGGAATACTCACCTGTAACATCTTATTCAGACATTCCACATAGATCGTCTCGCTTTGTATGATGGAGCTCAATATGGAGCGGATCTTAGCGCCACGCGCGTTGCCCGATAACTAGAGGAATATAGAAGGAGACTTATTAATACATATATCTCTCGATTCTGTGCAATCTACAACTGTGATTATGTCATCTACAAAATGATTGCATGAGAGCTTAAACTATGAATGTGCTTTAGCTATAACCCTTGCACCAGTAATTATAAACAAGAAACTGTATACAAATATACATATCAATATATGTAGGTGGAGTGGAACGAACGACAGAGAGAGATATATATATGTTCAGCTAATGCATATGAATAGAGTAGGATGTATTTATATATATATATATACATATATCATGTTCTGTTTGAATTTGCTTTGTGAAGAGTCTGCTCGAAGAGTAGCGCGACTTTTGAATTCGTATACTCGATATTTGACTTTTTATGGTGTTATATTGGGATTCATATCCCTCACTTATGCCTAGTAATCTCATCTGTTTTCAATGTTCGAAATTTTCATGTTTGACAACTGTGTTTTGGCTCCTCTTCCATTTTTAGCTTTTCGGAAATTTGGAGCAAAGAAAGTGCATAAATATGATCTATATCTTAACATGTCATCGCAGTATTTCGCAGACCTAACTTTTGCGACTTCTTCCTAACTTTGAAGAGCTGAAGAGGCCCATGAAAAGTCAATTTTATGATGACTAGAAATGAAGGCATCGCAGAAGCAGCTGCACAAGATCACAGATCGAGTTTTGGAAGTGAATAATCTCTGATGAGGACTACGTTGAAGCCCAATAAGTTGTAAAAACAAAATCAAAATTCATGTTACTTTTTGAACAGAGTTCGTATATAGAGGAAGAGAAAGGGAGAGGGAGAAGTATATATGTACATACAGCTAAAACATATAAATTATCTTGGATATATATACATACATATATATTATATACACATACACATACATATTATATACATATATTATGTTTTATACTTTATAGCAAAGTTATATTTACATGACATAGACAGAGTCAAGTAGAGAGAGAGAGAGAGAGAGAGAGAGAGCGAGCGAGGACGAGGTATATAATACAAACGCACTATATATAACAGATCTATTAATGCCTAGATATTTTTTCCATTATTATTAACACAGAGATATATAATATATGATACATATAGTAAGTAGGTTTTGTATACACTACTTACAGAAATTAGCTATGAAAAAAAAAAAAAAAAAAAAATATAATATATATATATATATATATATATATATATATATATATATATATATATATGGATATGTGTGGGTATATGTAGAGTATATATTGTGCATAGGATTTTGGTAACGATAAACTCAACATAAAAAAAAGAAATACAACAACAAGAACGAAACGGAAAAACATTTAACAGGCGCATTCCAAAACAACAAAAAACGAAGCAAATATAGATATATATATAGATCTATGCATACATGTATATATGGTGTATATATATATGTATGGAATATATGTACAAAGGATTATATATATACATATATATGATATACAGATGTCATATAAAAAAAGCTAGGCTAAGCCTTGAATCAAGCGGATTTTTTTCCGGTACTCACGAGTATCGCCGAAACTAAGTTCTGTTCACAAAAATCAAAAAAAAAGTTTAAAAATTAAAAATTAAAACAAAAAAGATCGAAGATCAAAAAGAAAGAAAGAAAAAGAAATCGAAAATTTATGGTTAGTAAATAGTCAAATATTAGTTATACGCTTACAATAGAAATTATTAATATTATTATTGTGATTATCATTTTTATTAATAATGTTATTATTGTTTTAGATAAATATAGTATAACTGGCGCAAATCTCTTAATCATTCTGAGCAACAAATATCGTAGGCTATTGATCTTATAACTAGATGATCATAGATTTTATAGTAAACTGAGATCCGATTGAATCTACAGATCCATTAGTTCATGATCTAGAAAATCAAAAATGTAATATTTTCACGACCTTTATGAGACCTTATGTAAGCCTTGTGAGTTATAAAAGATTCACATGATCAACAAAGCCTACAAAAACCGTAAGATCTATAAAAAGCTATAAGACCTGAAAGATCTGAAACATCTAGAACATATCTGAGACAGGATTGGTCAGGTTTGTGAGATGTACGACATCAATACGGTCAATACAGAATATAAGATATGAAGATTTGTAACATCTAACTCATATAAAATAACTAAAATATCTATCAGATCTATCAGATTTTCAAGACTTATGCTGATTAACTGATGAGATCAATTAGATCTATAATATATAGCTGCGAGATATAATATTTCTATGGGACTAATGGGATCCTTTTCTTAACTCTTTTCTTCACTCTTTAACACTTTAAATGGGCGTGTTGGAATGATTGATTGACTGATGAACACCACAGAAAACTAATTTACCTGCGAACGCATGACTAAAAACAACAAGTTGGAAACTTCACTCAAATTCCCAAAAATCTCAAATTGACTTAACATTTCGAAGGCTTTTGATCTTTTTTAACTCAGATTACAAGCATTATGAATCACGTTTCTTCTAAAACTTTCCGTCAAGTTCGGTGGCGGCAACTTTTAAAAACTTCAGATCTCAAAGCAAACTGATTGGAAATGCTCAACTAAAGCAAGTTCCCTAAGAAGAGAAGATGTTCCATTTTCATTCATTTGGCTTGATTTTCAAAGGGAACTTTAAAAGCTCAAAATGAATCGATCGACACAGCTGACGCATGCAATTTCGAAGCAATTAGTCAAATGGAACATGTGCCCAGCACAGGTGTGGGCAGAATGGTCGAGATTCAATTATGGCTTAGTCATGTCAACCGAAATGCTTGCATCAGCGGCAATTGGATTGCAATTCGACAAAAGCAATTAGCTCTGAGCTGTGGATTTCCTAGTCATATATCTTAGACCCTATAATAGATATATAATAATAGTCAAGTAAGTGGGCCAAGTAGGTCAGCTAACGAACCTTGCGTAGGGCGCCCGGTGTCTGTGATGTGGATGTGCTACTGTGCTGTTGTTCGTCATGCGAGATGGTTCGTAATATGGGCGGACCCTCGTATTCGCCATCGCTGTCCAGTGAACTGGAGCGCGTCTCGTTGCTCTGGCTGATGGTGGAGAGAGACGAAGTGGGTTAGGATGAGGCTAATCGATGCACTGCATTATCCCATTTGACACTTACATAAAATAATCAATGTTCACATAGTTGGACGTACGGCCTGGAGATTCGGGATCCGTTACGCTCGTCTGACTGCTCAACTGAGCCATGGGCAAGGTGCTGCCTGGCGTGGACAGATCGTCGCGACTAGACGAGGAGCCGGTGCGGCCAGGCTTTATGAACACGTATTCCCCATCGCCATTGTCCAGCGGCACGCTGTCATAATAGGGCTCATTGTCCGTCTGCTGTGCCGCCTTGGCGCTGTCCGAGCTGAGCGAAGACACCGACTCATAGCTCTTGATCTGGACATAGAAGATATACGTGAATGAATTGAGAAACAGCGGAGACTTAGTGTTAAGCTTTTACCGCCTCCGATATGCCTTGTGATGCGAGTGACTCCTTGGAGCCGACGCTGCGCTGCGCACTGGCCGGCATCTCCGCATCGCTGGCCTGCAGTGAGACGCGCGACTTCTTCTCCAGGCTGCTCGTCGAGCTGCTGTCTGCTGCCGCCAACTTGGCCGTTTTGTTCAGGCTGCCCGTTGGCGAGGCGCCGACGGCACCAGCCGCCGTACTGCGACCGGCTGGTGTCAGGGCACGTCCCGGTGTAGATGCAGTGCGTCCCAAGCTGCCACCATTGCTGTTGCTGTTGCCGTTGCTATTACCGTTGCTGTTGCTGTTGGCTTCGCTGCGCTTTGCTCCATGCTCGAGACTGTCCGTCTTGCCAACCATTTTGCGTCCCAGCTCCTCCATCAGCTCTGGCGTGTTCGCCAGCTTGCTTAGCTCTGGCGTTGTCTTTCGATTCGCTGCATATTTCGACTCTAGATTCTCCGAGGATTTCTGTCGCAAGATATCCGATGGCTTTATATTCCGCTCCAGCGAACTGGCCGGACTCTCGCCGGAACTGCTGCCCGGCAACGGCATTGCACTGCCCGCATAGGGCGTCTCACGCTTTGGCGACGATGACAATAGCTGCTGTTGCTGCTGTTGGCTGGGAATGGTGGGCGGCTCGACGCGTCGTATGTTCTTTGGCGGCGGTCTGCAATGATATGTGATGTGAGTGAGACAATAATGTGGTTTCCTAGCAGTAACTATATTTCATTATATATCTAATGAAGCTGTACCAAATCAGTAAACTATATCCATTAGTAAGACCCCAAGGTTTCCTTTCATTTACCATTTGCCCTTCCTTTGACTTATCATTTGTCTAGCACTCGAATTAAATTATTAACACATGTATAACCTGGCTGGGGCATTTACTGTCGACCTATAGATCTTTCCATTTATCTATCTAGCTTAATTATCTTTTTTGAGTCAAAACTCTGCAATTTTTAATGTGGAATCAATCAAATTATTTCTGAAATTCAGCTTTCATCAAGTAAAGCTCATATACGAAAGTAAAAGATATTTATGGACGCATTATACAATATTTGTATGTTCCAATACATGGAAACAATCTAACAATTTAGTCAGATTAGATCTGTCCACGTTAAGAAGTTGTTCAAGTTCAAGATATTTTTAGTCTACTTTTTTTAGGAGACAAGTTTAGTTAACATAAAAGATTTAAAAGAAACTAAAAACAAGAAAATAAAAATTGAATTCGTCCAGAATCTGTTTTAGACTCTTAAGAACTGCTATCCTTTCGAGCTAATTATTTGACTATAGGGTATACAGTCACACCCAAAAAATTAAGGAAAATGAAAAAACTGCAAATTTGTCTCTATTCAAATTTAAATGTCTACCCTTATGGTAGTCCCCTACATACCTGGGTGGCATTTTCTTTTTGGCCTCCAGATGTGCGGCATACGATGAGGCGGACATGGCGGGCGATGTCATTGATGGCGACAATGGCGGTGCCGTCGCCTCCGCTCCAGCCGCCTTGCTCCGCTCCGGATAACGGCCGAATGTGGATGGTGGCGTGGGCGCGTTGTCATTAAGCCCCAACGCCGAGGCGGCATCATCGTGATCTTTGTCCTTGGCCTCCTTCACCTCGATGACGGTGACGAAGTTCGATGTGCGCTTCACTTTCTGCTCCACATGTGCCCCGCTCGCCTCCGCCTGACCAGCTGTCTCCTGCTGCTTGCTGTTGCTGCTGTCGTTTGACCTTTGTTGTTCGTTGGCTTTCTGAGTGCCACTGCCAATGGAGGCCGCCAGCTCAGTGATGCACTGCTGAAGCGCTCCATTGGCATCCTTCTCATTGCCGCTGTCTTTTTTATCCTCGCGCTCAAAGCTGTGCTCCGTGAGACTGCGCTTGCCCGTCGGCGGCGCCGAGCTCAATCCGCCCCCGCCTTCATTCTGTGTGTGTGTGTATTTGTTGTCGGTGCTCAACGAGAGCCTGTCCTTGTCCTTGTCTTTGTTAGTCGATGACGCAGACGATGCCTCACGCAGATTCAAACTAGATTTCTGCAATAGAAACAGAGAGAGAGAGAGAGAGAGAGAGAGAGAGAGAGAGAGAGAGAGAGAGCGAGAGAGAGAGAGAGAGATAAGTGTGTGAATTAATTTGAAGGTCGATGAATGCAGTTGAGACTCTTAAGACCTCATTTAGACATATGAATAGGAAATAGGATAAATATGAATACTCATCTATGCTATGCTACAATATATATGGGCTGCGTAGTATAAGTATAAAGTTATATATGTATATAAGTATAAATTATAAGTTATATATGTATATCTACACTCATGAAAGCAAACTAGAATTTCAATTAAAATCTCTCTCAAGTGAGTTTCAAATGAGTCCAAAGCCAAACTAACCGAAACCAAGTACAGCATTTGGATATTATAATGCGCCCTATGAGTTGTAACGGCACTTTTAATGACAGCCCAGTGAACACAGATGTGTTGGCCAACTTAGTCAGCATAAGAAGAATGGAAATGCCCAAAACATGTGGCTTTGCGAAAATTAATTGACATGAATGGTAAAGTGGCAGCTGAGTAAGACGTAACAATTAAAGTGTTGAATAGATTAAAGTGAAATAAATGGACTAGGAGAGTAGAAAAAGAACTTAATTACTAAGAATGCTTACTAAGCGAAATGGAAGCAACATGCATATACAAATTTTTTTAGCCTCTTGCTAGCTAACAAACTCTGAATTTAATAAATACGTAACTGTAATCGAAGCTGCATTATACTCAATCAACGCCGAATTGATCTGGTTCAAATGTCAACAGGCACAACTTATTCAAATTGCATGCAACAAAGTTCACAGATCCTCTCTCCTAAGTAACTCACTCTGCAGAAACCGTGAGCTTTCTATAGGTAAACATGTTAAATGCAACTCCCAACGCCCACCCATTCAAGCTTGCAACACTTTAAAGAGTTAACAGTTAGATTGAATGCACTCCAAAAGTCAACAGGTTCAACTGAATCAAGTTCATATTGCAAGAGCTCAGAGATCCTCTGTCTCTCTCACTCTATTAAATGCCGAAGAACTCGCCAGAAATTGAAAGCTTTTCGGAGCACTGAATGCCACGCCCCAACCTTACCCCGACCCCTTTATCACGCCCACGCCCTGGTCATTTGCTCAGGCAGAGCACGTAACGCATTTCTATAACACGTTGAGCGGTTCCATTAAAAGCGACAACAACAACAAGTGGCAGAAGCAAACAACAAAACAGACACAGAAAGAGAAAGAGAAAAAGAAGCAGAAAAAAGTCAGACAAATAAGCCAAACTTTGCGTGGAACGTGTGCGTGTATCGGAGCATATACAAACATACATACATACATATAAACATATATATGCTGTACATATTTTACGCCTTTTTTCGGCAAAATTGTTTTTGGCAGCGAAAAAAGTGAAAACTACAAGATAAAAATTAAAAAGAGAGCAACTTTTTAATTCAATTTTTTTATTTGAAGCCAAAATAAAGAAAATTGGCAGCAAAAATTGAATTTGTTGAGCTTATTTATTTGAACTGTGTGTGTGTGTGTGTGTGTGTGTGTGTGAGAGAGAGACGTGCTTGACGTAAAGTGTGCGCCTGTGTGTGTGTGTCTGTTTCGGGGGTGGGCCTGGGCCAAGCAGCAGCCGGCAACAGCTGTGCATGTGTGTGTGTGTTTGAATGTGTCCAAGCGAAGCGAAGAAGAAAGCGTGCAATAAAAGTTGACGGCGAAGGTCGGACACACACGCGCCACAGACACACGCACACATTCACACGTCCACACGCACTTGGCGGCAGCAAATTCATGCGAGATGTTTGAGAGCTGAGCTCAGCTTTTGGCTGCACTCTTTCTCTCTCTCGCTCTATCTTTCTCTTTGCCCCTAGAGCATTCGTGTGCGCCATGTCGATACAATTATTTAGCATACTTTCAATCAACCAACACACACACATACGCGCACACTTAGCTCAACAAAATGTAACGAATATGAATCATGTTTGGCGGCGCCAAACTCTAAAACAACAATAAGAAACAATCATCCGCGTTCAATTGTTGTTTTAAAATTGTAAAATATTCCGAGAAGAGTAAATTTTAAGTGGTCCATAAAAATGTGCAAATATTTATGCGAGTAAACAGTAGTTTATATACATACATACATATGTATGTACAAATGTGCATAACATGCATATACGAACTGTATGACGAAAATCTATTTTTAGACATTCATATTTATCGCATATTATTAAAATTTACTTTTATTTATCTAAAACTAAACCGCTTTAAATTTGGATGGCTCAACATTGCAGACAAATATTCTTCACAGTAAGTATAACATAAATATTCTTGTCATAAAGAAAGTATTTAACTACTGTCAATTGTTTTAATTTTCTTTTGGACAGATCCCGTTAGAATTGTGCTAAGTGCTCATCCCTCTCTCTCGTATGCACGTTTGCATTTGCATATACACATGCATATACATATACTTGCTTACTAATGTTAAAGCGTGTGCATTTCTCTGTAACAGTAGGTTTTACAGCAGCTTATCTGGCATTTAACAGATATCTGTTTATTACAGCTTTTGTTCTATGTTAATCATGTGCAATTAAGAAAACAATTGCTAAGCAATTTGTTTCTTTTAGTATGGCTTGCACATGAAGTATTTACTTCCTATACAAAAATTTAGTACATATATTCGATTTGTCTAACAGCTACACATGTAGGTATTATGTTATTTTTTACTTGAGCGAAATGTAAAAATACATAAGTTCTTAATTAAATATTTCCATTAACCCAAAACAGCAAAAGCCAAAAATGTTTCCCGTCTAAAATATGCTACAGTTAACTATTCCCCTCTCCCTCTCTTTGTCTATGTCTCTTTCTCGCTCATTTTCTTCGATTTGCTTTTGCAGTGCACTTTACTAAGGTCTAGTGAGTCGCTGCCTTGGCTGAAGCGCTTTTACTGATACCACATACACAAGCTGCTTATCAATGCGAAGAATGGCGCAGAGATTTGGATTTGTAGGCGACGTCAACGCCGTTGCGGGCCTAAAGAGAACTGTGGAAGAAGGGCGCTGCGAACAAACAGATATCTAAGCACATACATACATACATACATATGTATGTACATGCATATCAACATATAAATATGTGTGAGTGTGTTTTGAAGTGTTTCACTTTATGGTTTTTGCTTTACTCTCTTAACGGGTCCTTAGTTACTTAGCTACTTGATGCCAATTAAAATGTATAAAAGAAGGTATATTGATTCAACTGGACTATGAACACTCACTATATTTAGTTTGAAAATGTAATATCTTTATTTAATCTCAGAAGATCGATATAACTTTAAAATTTCTAAGATAAATAATTTCATTATTCTGACACAAACTTGTGGTATGCCTGGGATTACAGGGTATTTTTTTGGCTGCTCCCTTCGAACAATATTGTTTTTGTTTTTATTTGAAGTCCCATAATTTGCGCTTTTGTGTGAGTGCGATAAGTTTATTGATTTTAACTTGTGATAAATACAACAAATTCATTGTGCTTTGTTGTTGCCGTAGACACACACACTCTTATTCACACATGCATAGCTATAGATTGTGTATGCTGGCTGAATACGCACCCCTCTGGTCCATAATTTGAACTTCTCTTTGAAGGAAGACATGCTCCTTACAGCAGCGCCGTCAGCAGCAGCGCCGCTGTTTTCGCTTCTTCCACTCTCTTTCGCAAACAGACACTCTCTCGCTCTCTGTTATTGTTGTTGTTGTTGTGGCTGTTGTTGGTGTGTAGCCCACGCAATTGCAGTTGCAAAAGCGAACA
This sequence comes from Drosophila mayaguana, assembly GCA_037075325.1. Taxonomy (NCBI): domain Eukaryota; kingdom Metazoa; phylum Arthropoda; class Insecta; order Diptera; family Drosophilidae; genus Drosophila; species Drosophila mayaguana. Next base: position 6,453,755 of record JBAMCG010000127.1, on the reverse strand, counting down.
AAACGCAACGACACGACGCTTTATACACGACACGAGACGAGGGGAAGCAATTGATAGCCGAGCTCCGCCCTGCGGCTGGCTGGTTGCAACAACAACAACTGTAATTTTAAGGCTAAACGGCAACGGTGATTGCGACGACAACGGCGACGCTGACGGCAACTGCGACGTAGAAGTCGGCGTTGAAATTGACCACGAAATTTGAGTCGACCGAGCACGTTAAAAAAAATAATAAAAAAAAGACAACGCACTCGTACGCCTAAAATTACGGTTTAGGCCCAACAAATAAATTAATAAAAAACACTCGCACTTTATACCGTTGGAATTATTACTTTTTGCTACACTTCATTTACGTAATTTGTGCACTTTAAACTGTTTCGCTGGAAATCGAACTCTTTTTATAATGCAAATGCAGAGAGATTGCATGAAACTGCTTTCAGTTCAGCTCGGTTTAGTTCAGTTCTTTGTTGCTTCACATGCGTAGCCCGTGTTGGAGGCGTTGATTGCGATTGGGTCTATAGGGTGGAGTGTGGAGTATGCGGGTGTGCATGTATGTGTGTGTGTGTGTGTGTGTGTGTATGTGTGGGAAGGGGTCTATACGCCACCTGGACGGATAGCTACAACATTGACCGCTTGACGTTGGGCCCGCTTTTGGATGTTGTTATTCACCGAAACTAGTGACTACTGCCGACTGGCGGCGACTCGCGGCTGCTCCGGGTGTCAGAATCAGTCGAAGTCAGCGACGACGACGACGACGCGTTAACCGAAAGAAATACAGCAACAACAACAACAAAAAGAAGCAGCTCACATACACTCATACAAGCAACATGAATAGAACAACTGGATGACTGTGTGTGCGTAGATAACGGGCAAAATTAAAGATATTGAAGTAGTAGAACAGACGAACGTACATATGTACATACGTATAGTCAAACGAACGGACTGAGTTGTCCGTACGGTGTACACGCACGCACGCACACGCACGCACACAATACACTCAGACACAAAGAGAATGCATGTGGGCTACAAGTGGTGGGGAGTTGGGGGATTGCAGGAGCCCAATGTTAGGTGGGCAGCGTCATCAGCGGAAACTGTTGAATATTATTTGAAGCCGCAGATGCCTAGATAACGGCATATACAAAGTACATCCGCAGAATGAACTAGTTCCAGGTTAGCAGTTGAACTGCTAAATCCAATCGAAATTCGCATCATTTGTGTGAGAAGAACGAGGTTCCATTAGGTGTAAAACTATTTGAGCACAGACCCCCTATGCTCAACATTTGCACTTATTCAACATAATTAGTTCCGGTTTCTTCTAAAACTAGTTCACTTCGGGCACTAAAAGGACTTGTTCAGAAAAAGTAAAAAATTGCATTTCATTTAACAACACTTTAAAATTACATAAGCTCACGTAAGACACAAAAGAACTAGTTCCGACTAGGTGATAATTGATTCAGTTGTTAATCAGCTAACCAATTACAATTACAGGGGCTTTCATGGGGTGTCAATGGCTGCGTTAATACGACGGCGCTGCTCAACAGCTGCGCTAGCTAAACTGATAACGACTGATAAGGGGCGAACGGGCACTGAATGGCTGTGCACAGGGTGCCCGCCTACATTTGCCAATTGCTGTGCGCCTGGTAAATGCTAACGGTTACCGCAATCAGCAGCCGTTTCTCTTGCCGCAAGATCAAACAACAATTACAATATTGCGAGCAATAACAATGCAAATATAAATAATAATACTAATAATATTAATAAATAGTAATAATAACAATATATATGCATATATATACTGTATATACATATATTTAAAGAGCATTACAAATACTTACGTAGTCTTTGTCCACGCCAGCGCCTGGGCCTGCAGTTGCGCCATTGGGAGCGACGCCGACGCCGACACCGACACCGCTGCTGCTGCTGGGCGATTGTTGCGATGCCACCGGATTGTCGGTGGCTGATTCGAATAGGGTTGTGGGATCACCGCCAGATTCACGATATTTCTCAACATCGGAGAGCAAACGTTCCAGATACTCGACATAGAGCGTCTCCTGTTCCAACTCTTTGCTTAAATCTGTGATTTTTTGTTTGTGCCGTTCGAGGCTGCCTCGCACATCCTGTTCCCAGTCGTCGGATAGGGAGCTTTGTGGAAACCGTTGCATCCACAAGCGTTGAAAATCATCGAAAACGCTCATTTTACAGCGTCGGCGGCCAGCAGCAGCTGCACCAGCTGTGTTCCCCCCTTGGTGATTGTTGTAACTGCTGCGGCGGCTGCTGCTGCGGCTGCTGCTGCTGCTGCTGCGCTGCCCACTTTGGTGAGACCGAAAGCTTTGACTGCGGCTTAGAGCTTGAGCTTTTTATGTAAGAAGCGCCAGTTGTGCGTTACGTTACGTTGCGTTGCGTTGCGTCGCCCTGGCCCGCCTGTAAAGGTGTGTGGTTGTGTATGTAAGTAAGGGAGTGAGCGAATGCATGTGTGCGTGTCTCTATATATATGCATGTGTGTGAGACTGCATGCAGGAGAGCAAATGCGCGCTCTCTCTGCATCCTGGATCAACAACAAAAACAACAGTAGCCGTAGTCAACGAATCATCAACGGCAACAACAACTACGTCTCGACAGCAGCAGCAACAACAACAATAGCAGCAGTGAGTGCATCACGACTTTTGAAAGGTTTTCAGTTTCAGTTTTGTGTTTCTGTTTCTGTTTCGGTTTCTGTTTCTGTTTTGTTCTTATGCTTTGCCTGTGCTGTTGCACTTGTATTGTAGTTGTGCATGTATTTGCTTATGTTTGGCTGCGTATTGCTGTTGTTGCCACTGCTACTGCAACTGCGCTGCCCTTTCTTATGCATTGCGAATGCTGTGTCTGTGTGTAGCTGCAACGGGAGATACTTCATTTATCTATTTTTTTTTTATTGCTTTTAGTTTTGGTCTTAGCCAAGGCCATTAAGTTGTTGTGCATCTCTACTAGCTACGTTGGAGGCGCAGACGCATTCATTTTGTTCAATTTTCACGTACACACAAACACACACACATGCAATTTTAGTGGCAGCGCCGCTCCTGCTGTTGTCGTTGTTGTGACTGCGCCCTTGCCCATGCCACAATCGCACTTACATATGCAGATCCTTTCTCGGGATCGACCGAGGCGCGGTTCAATTTTTATATTGTTTTATATGCCATTTTATTTTTTATTATTTAATTCCAATTAGATTTCGCTTCGTAAAAAAAATAACTTCGCACACACATACAACCGACAACACATACGGGCAGATGAGAAGACATTTGCATATACATATGTATGCATTTAGATTAGGGATGTTAAAAGTACACCGATGTCTCTACTACATATCGATAAGTATGCGTGATGCGAAAATACCAAATCGGGCAAGCATTTTCAAGCACTGGCTACGGCAATTTTATCGCTTAGTTTATAGTTTTTCAATATTTTCGAAAATATTAAAATACAAACTTTAAAATCGTTACAAAATATAAGACAAGACAAAAATTAATAAAAAAAAAACCAACACTCAAATAATACGATTAGCATCGAACTGTCGTTTGTTTTTGTTTATTTTACGGAAAGCATTTAATGTGAAAACATGAATATAAATATTAAATAATATGTTTTCGATATTTAAATTTATTAAGATTTATAATCTGAAGTATTTGGAAAGTACCTGATACCACCGATTCTCATCGAATAATTAATAAATCTATTTAGTTGTTAATATTAAATTTCAAATGTCCCTCGAAGTTGCTGGGGGAACTTGGTAGCTATCGATAATAAATAATCGTTGACCTTCCACCTACGTAATCAGTGCTGGTTAATGAAAATGGTTTTTGTCACGGTCCGTAATCGTTACAATTAAAATTAAATAACCTACTTTTGTTGAGAGGCAAAGAAATACAAGGAAACCACCCTAATGAAAAATATATGCACACAGTGTTCATAAAATATAATGCAATAGCCTGAAATATTTTCCTAAAAATAGGCCACAAAACTACATGAATACATCTATATATTCTAATACTAATAGAATATTGGTAGACAGTTTAACAACTGTGAACCGATTAACGAATAATTCTAATAAGCAAATCAAAGTTGGCCTTAACTTTGGGCTTGCGTCTTATCGGCAAGTAGATAAGGCATACATCCATATATACCTCCCTCTATTTGGGATGGATTTGATTAGACACAAACATCTGGTATTTACGCATTTGTCGGCTAAAATTCTTTTGGGTTTTACCATTATCTTTGTCGGATATGAATGCGAATTCACTCTTTTGGCCCATATATAAGGCCAATAACTGCCACTAGTTTCTCCTCATGAACGAACAAACTTATTTGATTCAAGCGCATAATTTTAACAATTTATTTGTTTTTTTTGTTTAAATAAATTAAGTAATATTTAAGGTTAACAAAAAGAAAATAATAATATTAAATATAAACAAAATGTCGTAAGTGAAAATGTGGCACAAATTTGGTGTACTAAGTTAAATTTAAGAGTGTGTGTGTGCTTCCCATATATAAAGAACTATAGTGAAAGACCAATAATTAATTAGTACACACAAAGAAATAAAATGAAAGATAGAGAAACCAATCTTGTTTTTGAAATTTGTATAATTTTTAATAACAAATGAAAGCACCTAATAACTGATCCTAAGAGCGTTAAAATATTTGTGTGTCTTCAGACTTTCAATCTTTTATGAACATATCGTATTATTTATGATATATCATATCAGATCACATCATATTGCATCATCATATTATATAAGTGGCTTCATATAGTCAACTCCGATTTCCTATGCATCACATTAGTGCTATGTCCAATATCTGATGTACTATATCCTCAGATCATATCACATCGCAAATATATATCACATAAGTCGTCCTATTTGTTCCATATCTTTGATGCGCATATCCTTGACTCAATCCCAAATCTTGGTTTACCATTCGCTCAGGGATTGCTGCAAAAAATATGCCGTTGTTTGGATACTGTTGGTGCTGACGATTGTGGGCTTCACGCTTGGCCTGATCTTTGGGCTGAGCAACGAGACGGAGCGACGTCGTATTGGTGCCGTTGCCTCCAATGGCGTTGGCTGTGCCGAGATCGGTGGTACCATATTGGATGAGGGTGGCTCGGCAGCCGATGCAGCCATTGCTACAATGTTGTGCGAGGGCGTTGTGCTGCCGCACAGCATGGGCTTGGGTGGTGGATTCATAGCCACCATTTACACCAAGGAAACCGGCCAGATGGAGGTGTTGATTGCGAGTGAAACGGCGCCAGCTGCAGCTACTGAAGACATGTTCATTGGCCAGGAGAATATCACCGGGGCACTATTGAGTGGTGTGCCAAGCGAGATCTACGGTTACTGGAAACTGCATCAAAAATATGGCAAGTTGCCCTGGAAGCATCTGTTCAAACCGACTATCGAGATGTGCCGACGTGGTATTTTGGTCTCGCACTATTTGGCTGCAGTTTTGGCCAAGAATGAGGAGCATATTTACAATGAGATCTCCATGTCAGAGGTCTTTATTAATCCCGCTACTAATGAACCATACAAGGAGGGCGAAATCATGTATCGACATATTTTGGCAAATACGCTGGAAATTGTTGCTCTTGAAGGGCCGGAGGTTATTTATCGTGGCGGTCGTATTGGCCGGATGCTCACCGAGGATATAAAGGCCACAGGTGGTATTATTACCGAACAGGATCTAAAGGATTACGAGTGAGTTCAATTTAAATTTTGCATTTATTTATAAATCGACGAACGAAACCAACGATCCAATAATTAACGACTGTTAACTAAACGTTTAACAGCACTGGTATTTTGTTACGAGAACTTATCGATGGCAAATGACTGTATTTGTGATGTAGCGCTGCCAGTTTGCCACCTAGTTTTTTAATTTCTGGCAAGAAACTGTTATTAGGAAATGCCGCTAAATAATAGTGTTAATTGAAGTATTCACATTTAATAATTAATAGCAATATAATTTTAAACGACAACACTGTTTTGCACGCTCAATGAATAATAAGCATCATTTTAGTAATTAATCGATAAGCCTTATTTAGCATAATGATGTGGCGCTGCCAGACTGTTGGGTAGTTTTTAATTTTCACTTATTGGCGGCGCGGTCATTTGTAATTTAAAGAATTGTTATAGTCAAATTTAATAATACTTCTTTCTTTTTCCACTGTAGTGTACGCTGGGAGAAACCTATACGCGCTCGTTTTAACAATGGCCATGAGCTGTTTACCTCGCCGTTGCCCAGCAGCGGAGCCGTATTAGCCTTCATCCTGAATGTCATGGAATCCATGTATGTGAGCAGCAGAGACAACTATTGGCATCGCTTAATTGAAACTTATAAGCATGCGTTTGGGTATCGCACAAAATTGGGGGACATACAATTTGAGCCCTCGGTGCGGGAGATCTACGAAGATCTGATCGATCCGAAGTTTGCAGCCGAGATTCGCAAACTCATCTCGGACGATCGAACGTTTGAAGATATTTCCTACTACGGGGCTAATTTCAGCAATGTTGAAGATCATGGCACGGCTCACATCTCGGTGCTGGCGCCCAATGGCGACGCTATCTCGGTGACCAGCTCAATCAATGGGCCCTTGGGTGCAAAGGTGCGATCCCGTCAAACGGGCATCATACTAAACAATGAGATGGACAACTTCTCGACGCCGGACGTTATGAATGCCTTCAATAAACCCGCCAGTCCGGCCAACTACATAAAGCCCGGCAAGCGTCCTATGTCCTCCTTCTGCCCCAGCATCGTACTCGACGATGGCGGCAATGTGGCGCTGGTGGTGGGCGGTGCCGGTGCCTTCAAAATAACCACCTCAGTGGCACAAGCGATTCTCCACTATTTCGTACTGCGCGAACCCATCCAGGAGGCGGTCAATGGCGGCCGGTTGCACCATCATCTGATGCCCATGGTGATCGACGCGGAGCCGGAGGTGCCCAAACATACCATCAATTACTTGCTCAATCTCGGTCACAAGATCAACTTTCTTACCAAGGACAAAGCCTTTTCCGCTTTGACGGCCATCGGCTACATGGAAGATGAGCCGGATCCCGTTTGCGACCATCGGCGCATTGGTAGCGCCGTCGTCGTTGAGCTCACCAATGATAATTGAACCGAGATCTCAGCATAAAGCACACACACCTCTGTTGTAATATCTCAATTAGTTATCAAGTATCTATTTTTATAACAATTTGACATACATTTTATAATCTTTTCTATTTATGCACACACATATGAAATTTCGGAGTTCAGAGAGAGCAGAAAGATTCTTCTTTGTGCTTATAATAGAGATAGAAAGAAAGAACCAGAGAAAAATACAGCAAACAAATAGAGCGAGAGAGAGACGGAGCGAGATTGAGAGAGAGAGAGAGAGAGAGACGGAGCGAGATTGAGAGAGACGGAGCGAGATTGAGAGAGAGAGAGAGAGAGAGACGGAGCGAGATTGAGAGATAGTTAGAGAAAAATGCCTATATAAATATAGTAAAATCAAAATGTTATAAAATATAGATTTTTCTTTTTACACGCATTCAATACAGACCCAAAAATGTAGAAGACCAATAGTGAATAGAGTAAAAAGTGTATTAAGGGAACCCATATTCATACATATGTATGTATGTGTATACGAAGAGCTTTAATTAAAGGCAGAGTTAAAATAATATATCCAAAAGAGATACATAAAATTCAATTTATTTTTTAAATTCATCATGTATATATATAATATATAGACGATAAATATATATAAATATAGACTATATACTATATATATATACACGCACTTATATTGTTAACAGAAATTGCATTAGCAATATAGGCATTCCATGATACCGTGATACCATGATTCGTATATAGGAACAACTTACAGTTATATATGCCGCAACGGGATTGATAAATGTATAAAAAACAAATTGAGATATTCAATTGGATTGTAAGTGTACACTAAATTTGAGTTTGGCTTAGCAAAAATATAACATCGATATTTACAATCTAAATTCTTATTTCTTATCTATCCACTTTTCTATCTTTCATTTGTATATACAATTTTGGTCTTAACTACGGCACCGAATTAAGGTAACTAAGATTAAAGCAAGTAAGAGTGCTCTAGTCGAGACTGCTCGACTAAGAGATACTCTGATCCCTACAATGAGCTGATATTCGCGCACGCATAAGCACGTGCTCTGCTAGCTGCGCAGTTAATGAGAATTTTGTTGATGAAACTTTTAGACTGTGATCACAATTTTCAAATGTGTGTAAATTCCAAAGCATAAGTGTCTAGTACTTAAAATAAGTTTTTTTTTACAATTTGGGTGCGAAAGGGGCGTGGTATCTAAAATCTGTAAATAACAAAATCTTTGTATTGATCAGATGTATATACACAGTAAAACTAAAGTCTCCAGATCAAAAAGCATTCAAATTACGCCGAATAAACACACCGATTGTTCTCGGTAAAAAAGAAATCGGATGAGTTACCGAAACGGCTATATCGAATATATATACTTTATGGGGTCTGCGATGCTTCCTTCTGCCTGTACATACTTTTTACAAAACCATTATACCCTGATTTGCCATTTTCAATGGGTTCCGGGTATAACAAAAACGAGAGGAAAGTATTGCTCAAGAATTGATTAATTAACAAACAAATTAACAAACTTAAAGTTAAGCCGACGCCAGCAAAAAACAAACATAAATTATTAGCCCCAGTGGAATCTCGGAGCAGCAGTTCCAAGCTGAGCTGGGATTTTGAAGGCATTTCCAAGCCGGTGATGTCGCGTCGGAAAGATGTAGAAATGTGGCGCCTCACTGGTGGACTTGAGTTCTTCCTTTCTAGTCCTCGATGCGTGAACAACGATTTTTGGGATTTTTAAGTATTTTCCAAACTGGTGATGTTGCGTCGGAAAGGTGTAGAGATGTGGCGCCTCCATGGTGGAAGGCACAACTCAGAACTCTTGAGTTCTTCCTGATTTGAGAACATGTGATTTGCCTTTCTAGTCCTCGATGCGTGAACAACGATTTTTTGGGATTTTTAAGTATTTTCCAAGTTGGGGATGTGGCGTCGGAAAGGTGTAGAGATGTGGTGCCTCCATGGTGGAAGGCACCACACAGAATTCTAGAGTTTTTGGTAATTTGATAAGATTTGTCTTTCTAGTCCTCGATCCGTGAACGATTTTTGGGATTTTGAAGTCGTGTCCAAACTGGTGATGTCGCGTCGGAAAGGTGTAGAGATGTGGTGCCTCCATGGTGGAAGGCACCACACAGAATTCTAGAGTTTTTGGTAATTTGATAAGATTTGTCTTTCTAGTCCTCGATGCGTGATCGATTTTTGGGATTTTGAAGTCGTGTCCAAACTGGTGATGTTACGTCGGAAAGGTGTAGAGATGTGGTGCCTCCATGGTGGAAGGCACAACTCGGAATTCTTGAGTTCTTCCTGATTTGACAACATGTGATTTGTCTTTCTAGTCCTCGATGCATGAACGATTTTTGGGATTTTGAAGTCGTGTCCAAGCTGGTGATGTGACGTCGGAAAAGTGTAGAGATGTGGCGCCACATGGTGGCAGGCACCACACAGAATTCTAGAGTTTCTGGTAATTTGAGAACATTTGTCTTTCTAGTCCTCGATGCATGAACGATTTTTGGGATTTTGAAGTCGTGTCCAAACTGGTGATGTCGCGTCGGAAAGGTGTAGAGATGTGGTGCCTCCATGGTGGAAGGCACCACACAGAATTCTTGAGTTCTTCCTGATTTGACAACATGTGATTTGTCTTTCTAGTCCTCGATGCATGAACGATTTTTGGGATTTTGAAGTCGTGTCCAAGCTGGTGATGTGACGTCGGAAAAGTGTAGAGATGTGGCGCCACATGGTGGCAGGCACCACACAGAATTCTAGAGTTTTTGGTAATTTGATAAGATTTGTCTTTCTAGTCCTCGATGCGTGATCGATTTTTGGGATTTTGAAGTCGTGTCCAAACTGGTGATGTTACGTCGGAAAGGTGTAGAGATGTGGCGCCTCCATGGTGGAAGGCACCACATAGAATTCTAGAGTTTGTGGTAATTTGAGAACATTTGTCTTTCTAGTCCTCGATGCATGAACGATTTTTGGGATTTTGAAGTCGTGTCCAAGCTGGTGATGTGACGTCGGAAAAGTGTAGAGATGTGGCGCCACATGGTGGCAGGCACTGCACAGAATTCTTGAGTTCTTGCTAATTTGAGAACAAGTGATTTGTCTTTCTAGTCCTCGATGCGTGAACAACGCTTTTTGGCCATCTTACGCTTCTTGTGCAAAGCCTCCATGCGCATATCCTCCAGATCCTCCTGTAAACCTGTAGGAGAAGAGAGACAGTTAGATCTGACTATCCACATGCATATATATAATTATCAGTATACTTACCTAATTTCTTACTAATAAACTCTTCACGCTGCACTTGAGCGAAGCTGGACTCCATTTCAGTATCGTCGTCGTCGACATCGCGATAGCGTCGCTTATCATAGCCAAATATATCGCGAATATGCGATGAAATATCCTCGTTGCACTCCCCATCGTCAATAAAGTCATCCAATTCGGAATCATATTCCGAATCATCATCATCGTAGATGCGACCTAAATGCGAAAATTATATATGTATTTATCATTCGTATGCATTATATATGCCTAGAGCCAAGTTAACAAATTTGACTTGTATTTATATACTTACTCTTATACTAATCTTATTTAGTATAAGTAGTATACAATACTTAAACGGTTTTGACTGAGAAATTAAGGCAAAAGTCAAAAATAGCTTAGGAGCTACAAAAAAAAAAAAAAAAAAAAAAAAAAAAATAAAGTAAACAAAATAAAAAAAAGATAAGAATAAATATAAATGTTCTATAAATTATATAAATAAATTGAAGTAAACTGTACAATTTAATATTTTAAGGAAATTTTAAGCGTTTCTTTAAATCAGACATTTTGTCTTTGGATTTTTGACATATTAAATAGTAATAACAAGTAAGAACGTTGCAGTCGGGCGTTACCAACTGCGGAATACTTATTCACAGTGCGTATGTATGATATTATGGATAGCACTTCATATTTTTCTTTTTCTAAGTCGAAAATGTTTATAAGTTTAAATTTGTATTGCTTAAATACTCCTCAAATGCTAATACGTATATGCATATATAAATATAAACATAATTCAGCATTTTCCAAGGATCTCAATTGCGATTGATTTGCCTTTGCATTGTTTTTGAATTTCTATCGCAACTTTGGCTTTCCTTTGTCATATGGCGTTCTAAAATTGTCATTTCGTTTTAAATTACGTGACACGGTGGCGTTGTAGGCAGATGCGAAAGCCGTCATTATTTTAATTTGGCTGTGGTTCGAGTTCAAATCCTGCGGAAAACTTTTTAAATTGAACTTTTATGTTATTATAATTTCGTTTATATTTTTTTAATTTTATAAAAATGATTCATTCCGTCTTATGAATATCTAGTAAGCTTATTTATGTTTTTAAACTACAACGAAATTTTGCACGTGAGCTAATACTACGATTATATAAAGATATATGTCTACGCCCACTAGGGGCGTACAGTATACAGTATAAAAGCTAGAAGCTTCAAATTTGGATATTTGAGTTACTGCTAACTTCCTCTATCGATGACCCAAAAATAATTGTTGCGCCACTTTAGGGGCGTGGCATATCGAAAAATACCTTGTAATTTTCACATTTTGTGAGTGTAAGCATTCCGATTTTGCATGCGTGAGCCATCTATATATATAAATAGGCTTAATAGGCATTGATAACACAGAAGAAAACATTTTTATGGAATATAAAAAATATAAATTAAATTATAATTCTTAAAAACAAATAAAAGTTTTCTGCAGGGTTCGAACTACGACAATCTTCGAAATTATAATAACAAAATTTCAATAAAAAAAAATTTTTTCCGCGGGATTTGAACTCGCACCACAACCAAAATAACTTTAATAAGACAGCCTACGCCTCTGCCTACAGTGCCACCGTGCCGGTAGCAGAAATACTATCTAAAACGAAATGACATTATTGTTAGGATGCCAAATAGCAATAAAAAGCCAGATTAGCGGCTGGAAATTAAAAAACAATGCAAAGAAAAATCAATCGCAATTGAGATTCTCATTCTTTTAAAATGCTAGAGTACACATAAATGTACATACATACACACATACAAATGAGCACGTGCATAAGTCTGAAATGCTTGCAATTGTGTGTGCAGACTTACGTACTATATATATATATATATATATATATATATATATATATATATATATATATATATATATATATATATATATATATATATATATATATATATATATATATATATTTGTTTCTTCTTAAATAGCCCTCAAATGCTTATATGTATATGTATATACGTAGGCATTTGAGAGCTATTTAAGAGGAAACAAATTTAAACTTATAAAAATCGACTAAAAAAAGGAAATTATTAAGTGTTATTCATAATATCATGCATACGGACTATGAATGAGTATCCCGCAGTTGGTAACGCCCGTCTACAATGTTCTTACTTGTTTCACTGAATATAAAAATACGTTTTCTTAAATGTACAAAGCTTACTTAAATTGCAATAAACTTAGGTAAATTATATGACGAATTTCCTGCAATAAATACTCTGCTTAGGTAAATTAATTACACTTACGTTTCTTGCCAGTTTCCACAGCCTTGCGTCCTGCGGTCGGTGGGGGGCGACGGCCAGCCGCTGCAGCTCCTCCGTTAGCTGCTCCATTGGCTCCTCCCGATCCAATAGGTTTACGTTGTGCACGAGTTTTGGAAGCATCACGTGGTGGAAATTCACGAGTTTTTGATAAGTCGCGTGGTGGAAATTCACGAGTCCTGGATAGATCACGGCGCGACCCTTCACGAGTTTTTGATAAATCACGGCGCGATCCTTCACGAGTTTTTGATAAATCACGGCACGACCCTTCACGAGTTTTTGACAAGTCACGTGGTGGACATCCACGAGTCTTGGATAGATCACGTTGCGATACTTCACGAGTCTTGGATACATCACGTCGCGACACCGCACGAGATCTGGATACATCCCGCGGCGGGAATTCACGTGTTACTCCACTCTTATTAGCAGCAGCGTAAGGATTACGAGATTGAACAGCTGCGCTGCCCTTGGCACTAGTCGAAGTAGTTGAAGCAGCAGCACCTGCTGTTGCTGTACGCTTGGCAACATTGTTGTTGTTGTTGTTGTTTCCATTTGTTGCCTTTGTATTAGCGCTGGAGCTGTTAGGCACTGGCTTCTTGAGGCTATCACTAGATTGCTTGGCTTTGGACTCAACTGCAGGAGCTGCAACAGCAGCAGCACCAGCAGCAGCACCAGCAGCTGTGGGTGCTTTATTCAGCTTTGGTATACGTCCATTGAGAGTTAGGCGAGCTGGTTGGTTGGCGACGCCATTCTCTTTGCGCTGCTCCTTGGCCTTGGCCTCGGATTCACGCTGGCGCTCGCGCTGAGCGCGCTGCTCCTTATACTTTTGACGTTCCTCTAGCTCTCGTTTTTCGCGAGCGGAGAGCAGACGCTCCGGCTCTTTCTTCTCTGGAGCGGCAATGTTGACCGGCTCGTGTTGCTTCTGCTCGGCCAGACGCAGCAGCGCCTGAAAGTCCATCGGCGGTGGCTGTGGGGGTCGCTTAGCCTTGGCCTTCTTCTGTTCCTCATCGTGCTTCTTGCGTTCCCCTTCACGACGCTCGGCCTCCGGATCATAGAGCTTCTTCTTGTCTCCAGTATTGTTAGCGCGGACCGCCGACGGGTCCCTCTCACGGCGAGAATTGCCATTGCTGTTGCGTTGGCGTGTATGAGATTTGGCTTCCTCGCGTTCGCGTGTAATAGCCGCCTTGACGCGCTCCTTGGTGCCAGACAGATCGCGCACAGATTGTGGACGGCTGGGTGCAAAGCCCTTATCCTCCTGCACGTCCTTCACCTTCTCAATGTATTTCTGATAGAAGGCGTTGGCCTCTGTCGACACGTAGCCATAATCATCGCCTTCCGGCTGATCAGCACCGTTCAGTGCCGAATTATCACAGTCCTTGGCATCCTCTAGTACTGATTTGTTAGCTGATTTGGTGACTTTCAGCATTTTACGTATTTTGTTCTTTGACTTCTCGTCACGCATGGCCAGCAAATTGTTCAGCTTCTCGCGTTCCTGACGCTTGCGTTCTATCTCCTCAGCTTCGCGTTTCTTCAGGAATTTTTGTATATTGGTCGACAGCTGTTTGCTTTCCTTGCTTTCCTTTTTAGGTGGAGCATATTTTGTGCTATAAAATTTTCCCTGTTGAAATAAAATAAAACTGTTAGCCACTGTTAATGGGTGAGATTATCTAGTCCACTATCCACGAAAAGCAAATGTTTTTATTTATCTATTTTTTTTCTTTTGGGGTCATCGATGCCCCAATTGTATGATTGAAATGCATTTTGTGAATGTAAACATATTGCAACAGTTCGCCGTCGTTGCACCTTATTACCCATACTTTGTAGCCGTACGTTGTTTACTATTTACTGGCTGTTATGATTATTAGATATCTGCATCTTACCCGTATTTGAAAAGTTTCTAATATTTTTCTAGCGAAAAGCGTTTGTAAACTCACTTCTTCCTTGGTGACTGCATCGTTGTTTTTCTTGGCAAAGTGCAAAAGTGCACCAAAATCCATAGTTGGTTTAAATTTTTATTAAATTTTCTACTATTTTTTGTTTTTTACTTTTCAAAAGAATAAAATCGTTTGATTTGTAATGCTTTGTTCGAGACGTGTGTCGTTGTCAGCTGAAAACTCTAGAAAGACTAAGGTTTAGTGACGTGACGTGACGAGCAACGACACTTGATTACGATGAATCGAAAAAAGTATTTAAAAAGTGTTAAAAGTGTTAAAAGTATCAGTATTCGATAGTAGCACTAACGATAGTTATCGATAGTCTATTGATAATAATTGCTCTAATTATTTTACTCTTTTGATATCAAATGAATCTATTGCTTATAGAATTGCATGGATTATATGAATTTTGATATTTGTATAACAAAATATAGGTAATTATCAAATATATTAGTTGTCCTCGTCAGCTTCACTATTTGCTTGGCACAATCTATTTAAATTATGGCGCCTGTATTGAAAGTTTTAGCCAGTGCTTGTAAATGTCAAATGTAATCGGTATATCTAACTCTTATTTCGCTATTATTGTTTATATCACAACAGCCACAATGAGCGCCTTAAAATTAATGTACAAATTATATGCCAACGCTGGTAGAAGTAGTTTAACAGGCGCCACACGTTTGCTACAACCTGCACAAAGCTCTGTCCAACGCCATTACCATTTGCTGGCCATAACAACTTTACCAAGTAACAAATTCACGTGTCCGCAGCGCGCATTCTTCAGCGATAAACTTGAGACAAAAAATGTAAATATGAAAGTACATGAGTGGAACTATATACTGATAAATAAATTTGCATTTACTACAGAAAGATGAACACAGTAAGCGTGTGGCCACCAATAGTATACCACTGGCTGAACTGCAGACCAAGATGCAGCTAATCTATACGTGCAAAGTCTGCCAGACCCGAAATATGGAGACCATATCAAAGGTGGCCTATAATAAAGGTGTTGTTATTGTCACCTGCAAGGGATGTGCGAATCATCATCTAATCGCCGACAATCTTAACTGGTTCACTGATCTCAATGGCAAACGGAACATTGAGGAAATACTGGCCGAGAAGGGAGAATACGTTACAAAAATTGTCAGCGATAGACACGAATATTTGTCGAATAATTAAAGAAGAAGACAAACGGGATCTACTTTCAGTTTAGCTATAGACGTAAGCAACTTTATTGAGCAGGTCCGTGAGCTGCGCGAGCACCGGCGATGGCAGCGACTTTAGCTGCGCATAGAATTGACTGCGACACGGCGATTTGGGCTTGAGCAGCAAATGTGTCAAGTAGAGCATCTCTTCCAGTGGCAGTTCCATGGTGGAGCACGGAAAGTCATCAAACTGTAGATGTTGCAGCACTCGCTGATGCTGCCAGTAGTCTTGCAAATAGCTGCCCAAGGCGCTAGCGAAGCGCACGTGCATGAGCCAGCAGTAGAGTCGAGAGAGATTCCCGGAGCAGTTGCCGCTGGCAACGAAATTGTAAATGTTGTGGACAAAACAAACGCTGGCTGAGCATGCTGTGCCGCCCTCGTTCATCATATCACAGATCATTTGACGTAGCATATAGCAGCGCGTGTATAGCAGACTCTCCTTGGGCTCACGGAATAGTTGTAGCCAGAGATCACAGTTTCGGATGAGTTGCATGGAACGTGCGAGTGCTATTTTGATGTCCTGCATTGTGCTTAGACGGCAGATGCGTCGCACCAACTGACGCATTTGCAGAGTGTGGACATTTAGTTCCATTGCTTTCGCGGCATCCAATGTCGCATCGCTAGCTCTGTTCCTGGCCATGCCAGACCAATCCATATCTTTAATTATAGACCACTCCGGCTGCAGTTCCGCATATGCCTTGTGCATTTGATATAACAGTGGCGCATGTGTGTGGCCATTGCGCGTCCCATTGATAATGTTAACGCACAGCTCCTGGATGCATTGTTTCCGATCTGTTTCAATGTTATTGTAGAAGCGTCGTATGATCGCATGCGCTTGAATGCATTGCAGCACCACAGCCTCCACCAGTTTGTCACCATGCTGAGCATGGCATTCAAATAAATATAATGTCGCCTTAAACATGCACTCGATGTCCGTGTGGCTGAGCTCTAGATGCTTTGGCTGTCCCATTTGCATTTGCTCCTGACAATCAAGTAGCCAAAGGATCAGCTTGACGGAATGCTGTACAGCTTGATCTAACGTTAATTCACTGTCCACAGTCAGCTCATTTCGTATATACACATCCATTGTTCTAAACTTCCTTTTTAAATTGTATTTACATTAAATTCTTCATTTATGCAGACTCTGTTAATAGCCTTCAGTTATCGATATCGTTCTGATCTTAATTAACAGTTCTGTTAACCCGATGATTATATACGGTGATGCCACTAGTTAAGCGCGACTTTTTTGAAAAACTACGGCCCAACTCTCTTATTTAAAAAAAAATCCCAAGATATCCACAAACTTTTGTATTTTTTGAAATTTATTTTAATATATACATACATACATACATAATACATATATACATATATATATATATATGTATAGTTCGCCAATGATTCATTTTCTTAGGCTCTCTGTTGTTCTTCTAAACATAAGAATAAACATATAATTTATAACGTAAACTTATAGTTATATCAAATACCTCTATGCCTTTCCTTTTTTTACTCGTGCATATTTCATTATTTTTATAGTTTTTTCAGTTTTATTTTAAAATTTTTTTTTCCTATATTATATATATAAACAAGAATCAAAGCGTAATGTGCATGTTTCGCATTTGCTTTGCTTCATACATATCCACACCTTGAGGATATGGTTCGACTTAAGAAAATAGAAATATATTAGTTATATTTTTGTTTTCGTATTAGTATTACTTTTTTTTTCCAAATATGGATGAAAAAAATTATAAGATTAAGAAAACAGCTCTGAATACATTGATGTTGACTGATATACTTTTTTTTTCCTCTCTCCCTCTTTTAGTTCCATATTGATGAATGTTGTTCATCTTTGTGTGTTTCTTCAGTTTTTACTCTTTATCTTCGGCTTCATTCTTTTTCAAAAATAATATATATATATATATATATATATATATATATATATATATATATATATATATATATATATATATATATATATATATATATATATATATATATATATATATATATATATATATTTTTAAAATATATATATATTATAATTTTATAATTTTAAGTATTGTGTATAATAACGCACGAAAATGATTAATTCAACATGTTTAATTTTATGATATATATATACATACACACACACATATATATATATATATATATATATATATATATATATATATAGCATATATATATACTACATAACTATATGTACTATGTGTATATGTTGGCTGTTTTTGTTGTGGTGGTCGCCGTTATAGCACATTTGTTGTGGCTGTTCTAAATAGTTTTCTTCGCAGTTGCTTTCTTTTTCTTGTAGGAATTCTTGAATTTAAATGAGAGTGTGCGTGTGTGTAAAAATGTATCCGCGTGTGATGAGTATATGTGTGTAAATTTAGATAATTTCTTAATTTTTCTTTTCCCTTGATGTGGATATTCTCGGACGGCACAGCTTAGGCAAAGCCAAAGCCCTCTGAGCACTCGTGTATGGCCTTAAGCAAACAGCTGCGCAGCTTATCATACGACTTGTACATGGGCAGATCCAGTTGGTTAAAGCTGCAAGAATAATCGAGTATTAATATCAATATTTATATATTTCCAGTTTGAGGCACACTTACCAGGTGTGTGCGCATGGCAAACGATCTGTTGAACGATCATCGCGATGTATTTGGAATTTTTGTATGCCATTCATGCCCTCTAGAGAACCGAAGCCCTGCAACGGTACTTTCGAGGTGCCAGTGACAAACTGTAGAAATTTCGCGCGGTCTGCCTGATCGAAGCTGCGCAAAGCACGCCAAAACCATTGAATCTGCAATGTAAGAAATAAAGCAATGTTAGTACTTATAAATGTATAGTAGGAGTATATCACAGCGCACCTGGGCCGATTTGGATGTGTACTTGTGGTACTCAGTGTTTGCCTTTAGATCTTCAATATCAATATCCGGCAGGCCGGATATGAGAAGCTCTAGTTCCTGCTCATTAAATATAGATATTAAATGCTTTGGAATTATATCATAGAAGCCTTCAAGGAATGCGTCCAATCTGCAACGAATCGAATAGTAAAAGGTAAATATCAAATTTGAATCGCTGTCATCGCAACTGATTGAAATTAGATTCCCACTACTCACTGCTGACGTATGGAGCCGCTCATCTTTAGCTGGCAAACGAGTTGAACATATTCGAATTTATTTTCCTCGGTGACGGCAATGTCGCGTCCATTTGGCTTGAGATCACGGATTTGTGTAACGCCAAACTCTTGCACCTCTGTCGAGAAGGTTAACTCGTAGCCAAGCGTTGATATATCATTTTTCATCAGATAGTCCAGCCCCTTATAGAACTCATAATCCTGCGATTCCATATCAGTATGTTTCACCTGTTTGCCCAAAATGTGTTTATAAAACGATCGTGTGAAGTAGCATTCCAGCAGCTTATTATCATGCACGGCTTTGGCTGCGAGCATCCAAAAAGAAAGAGAAAGACAGTATGAGCTTATGGAAAGACAGAAGGAGAGAGAGATATAGTGAGATGGGGCATATTACTTACCTATGACGCGGCCGACAAACTTAAAGTAGCTCAAATGATTGGGATTCGCATGACTCGATGGATTTATCATATAGGTAACGCGATCGCCCGGCGATACGCAGAACAAGGCATACATGGGATTAAAAATCTCTCGCGATATTATCACATACCATTCACGGAGCAAGCCGCCAGCATCCTGGCCCTCCTCATCTACAACGGCAAACGATTAAATTCAAGTTTCCAGCTGCTTAGTTTCCAGCCGTCATTACTCACCCTCGAATACAATATAGAAGCGATTCTTCCATTCCTCGGGACCCAGACGATAAAGCACACGGAATGAATCCTCAAAGACGGTAATACGACGTACGCTAACTGTATGCTCCTCGCGGCGTATGCCCTCGTCCAGTCGCTCGAGCTCGGTTTGGAAATACTTACGCTTAACATCAAAGTCGAGGATGCGCGTATGATCGACCAATACGGCGAACGGGCCGTCGGACAGATGTGTGGCCGACTGGCGTAATATTTGATTAAGCACCGTGCGATGTTTCTCCGCGAACTGCAAAAACTTTTGGCGATCCTGCTTCAGTTGGGCCTCGTGGGCGGTTAGCGCCACCTGCTGGCCGGTAGCAGCACATGTGGAGCCATCCTGCATACGCGATTCATCTGTAAGGCAAAAGGATCAATTAGCGTTGTGCGAACTGCATTTAAGCTCCGCTCGACTCACCCTCAAAGCTGTTTGAAGTCTGGGCCTGGCTGCTGTTGCTGCTGCTGTTAGTGTCGTCCAATTGTGGAATATGTTCGGTCACTGGGTGTGGAGCAACGCGCAATCCCGAGCCGCTGCTAGTATTAGCTGCTGCTGCACTGCCGCCGACACCGCCACGTCCGGGCTTCCTGGGTGTTACGCGATGCGAAGCGTGTATGAGAAAGAAGGCCTCGACAGTCGGCTGCAGCACCAACACGGCAAACTCATCCTTGGACTCCTCCAAAGCAACCAGGCACTCGCTCAGCGTGTGCCACAGGACGTCCAAGCATAGAATTTGGCTAAGCGTCGGCTTGGCAGCTGAACTCTTCGAGCCATTGCCATTGCCACTTGATGTCTTTTGGTCGATTTCCATGCTATTGCTGCCAATACCACCTGCACCTGCACCTGCAGCCGCAGAGTTCGGAGCAACTGTTGCTGTTGCGCCCGCGTCACCAATAATGTCAATGATTTCGTCGGTATCGTCCGTGGGGCTGTTCTGCACCTCGTACATGTCACGCACCTGCATAAATATCTTCAGAGTGCGCAGGAAATAGGGCTGAGCCGACGAGCTCGACATTAGTTTCTTCATCGATGGCAATTGCAACTCACAGGTTGGTTTGGCATTCTTTGGGGCCGATATGATCACCGATTCGGATGTGAAGCGATCCTGCATCGTGCCCTCATGGACGGTTAAATTGGTCAGCAAGGCAGCGCTGCTGCTGTTGCTACTATTGTTATTGTTGTTGTTGGTGTTAGAGCTAATGCTGCTGTTATTGTTGTTGTTGTTAGTATTGTTGTTGTTGTTGCCAGTGGTGGCACCAGTACTGGTACTGGCGCCGACGGTAGTGTTGCTCGTGCCCGGTTTGTTAACGTCCACCACGTGTTGGCCAAGTGTGTTGTAAGCTCTGATCTCATTAAGCAGCGTCTGTATGGCTTGACGCACCTCCTCGGCCAGGCCGAGAATGGCGGCGGTCAAGTACTGTATAAATATGGCATTCGATGCCTGAGAGCACTGCGTGAGATTCACTATCAATTTAGTAACGTTATCCAGTCCTTCTGTGGTCCCGCATTGGTGGGTCAACACCTCAATCACCAGTTGCAGTTGAGAAAAGTTCTTGGCATAGATTTTGCGACGTGGCTTGTGCGATTGGACGGCCGTCGATGGTGTTGGTGGCAGTGGCTTTGACATTTTGGTGCCCCCCACTGCACCGGATGCCATCTCATCATCCTCATCCTCATCGGCATCGTCGTCGTCTTCCTCGTCATCGTCCTCCTCGTCGTCGACGTCGTCGTCTTCATCATCATCGGCTTCAGGGTTGGGAGCCGCACCTGACTCAGCCTCCTCTTCTGTGTCGTCCGAATCGTTCTCATCATGTGCAACCAGACGCGGCAGTGGGCGTGGTTGCTCGCATTGTGCGAGCGGCACCAGGGCCGGCAATTCATCATCAAGATGCTGTGTTAACATCTGTGCATCCTGCTGGGGCATTTGCTCATCCTGTTGCTGTTGTTGCTGCTGCTGATGTTGCTGGCGTTGTTGTTGCTGCGACTGCACATGTTGCGGGTGCACCTGCATCTGCTCCTCCTCCTTAGGCAGATCAACGCTCAGGGACGCCAACAGTTTGACCAGCATGTCCGTCAAGTGCGGCGAACGACAGATTACCTTGTACGGCAGCATCTCCAGCAGCTGTCCAAATGGTGAGTCAGTAAACGATAAGAAGTCGCTAGTGTTGCTCTGCCACTTCCAGGGCGGCTGCGAGATCAGTGGAAACTGCGAGACATTGGCCAAACGCACTGGCGTCTGCCTATCTATATTCAGCACCACATCCCAAAAGCTGTGCGCGTTGGTTTGGTAGGCGACGGCGGTGCCGTCATTGTTATTATTGGTAAATGGAGGCGGCCTAGCAGCGCTGGCAGCTGCCTTAGCGGCAGCGGCCTTCGATGTGGACGGTGCCTCATCCAGCGGCTGTGTCTTTGGCAGCTGCAGCTGCAATTGCTGATGTTGATGCTGGTCATCCAGAATGCCGCGCAGACGATTGGCCATTTGATAGCGATGGTAGCGTGACCTATAATCGCTGTTGCCACCGCTGGCCGCAGAGGAAGCGGCTGCAGCTGCCGCTGCTTCATCCAACCGTGGCGAGGCACCGACAGTGGGCATGCCGAAGACGGAGTTGAGCATCCGGGCACGCAACTTCGGCTCACGATTGTAAGGCAAGAAGCTGAACGGATAATGTTTGGCCAACACGAACAGCAAGTCAAGGCAGTTGCGCACAATCATTTGGGCTGCTTGCGGATTGATGCTGATGCTGCGAGCGCTGCCCTCGTACATGCGATTGATTAGGAATATATTGCTCTTGTAGCCAAAGGCGGCATCCACGCGCAGCTTCAGCCACTCGGGCTTGCTGCCCGAGTTGGCAATGCCGAAATCTGAATTATCCTCGTTTGTCTTCTGTATAATGCTAATCAGGGCCTTAATGATCCAATCACGTGTCGGCTCATGATGACATAGGTTGCGTATCACACGGTGCAAGCGCACGCTGTTCACCTTCTGGTCCTCCACGAACAGGAACAGCAGTAGCGTCGCCAGCGAGTCCGGATCGAGTAATATATTCTCATCCTCCATCATCAGCAAGGCCAGCGGCTTCCCTGTGCTCGGCGCAATATGATGATGATGCACAATTGTCGTGTGCTGATGATGTTGCGGTTGGGCGTTGCCACTGGCGTCATACCAGATGGCGCTGTGCCAGCGCGCCTCATCCAGATTCTGTAGCGTGGTCTGGAAGCGAGCTGCAAAAGGAAAACATGAATTAAATCAGGTTTGTTATCCAGCAAGATTTAAATTTGCGATTGATCTATTAAGAATGTGTATACTATATGTCAATCCAATTGGGTCTATCAATATCTATATCCTTTTGGGGATACTTACAGAGCGCATTGCTCGGTGGATGGGCGTCCATGCGAGCGCCGTTGCGTGACTCCCAGTCACGGCGCAGGAACTGTGCCTCAGCCGCCAGTTCCGGCGGTAGGCTGGCTATCTGCGACTCCTCCATATCAGTTAGTATCTGTGTGGGTAATTTCAATATAAGTAAGTTACATATAAACAGAGCATCATTCATATCGACTCACAGCTTGACGCAAATTGTCGGGTAGATTCTGGAAGAATGCGGCAGTATCGACCGGGTCATCAGGATTGGCGCTCTGCGCCGCTTGACGTTGCTGTTCGATACGCTGCTGCATGAGCACCTCCGACTGTATATTGGGCGGCAATGCGGCTAGGAATTCCGGATTCACTTCGACCAGCGAATCGTGAGCAATCTGTATTGCATTTTGTTGGGCACGCTGGCGTATGCGCTGCATGCGCAGATGCTCCTGGATCACCTCCTCGCGCATCTCGCTGGGCAAAGCGGCCAGGAAGGAGGGATCCACACCCTCGGGCACCTCCAGGTCCCCCAAAGCGGCACGCACCTCTGGACTCATATCGGTGACAACGGCGGCGCTTGCTGTGGCGCCACCACCCCCACTAGTGGTTGTAGTTGAAGTCGATGTTGCAGCTGTCGCTGTGGATGAGGCTGACAAAGCAGCTGCAACAGCAGAGTCTAATCTATTAGTAGCCTCATTGTCATCATCCGCGCCCAAGCTCGAATCTGTTGCAGACTGCGGATTCCTGCGACTGCGCAATTCCAAAGTTACGTTGGGTGGTTCTAAGTCGGGCACATCGGGCAACGGTTCTGTATCGACGGCGGCCACAACAGCTGCGGCCACGGCTGATAGATTTGCACTGTTGAGCTGATGATAGGGTTCCGGGGCGCTGCTCAGCGTCTCTGCAGCCTCCTCGTGCTGATCGTTCACCATGAGCTGAGCGGCCAGCTCCGATATGGATACAGCTGGTGGCGGCGGGTTGTATAGGGTGGTGGGATCTGTGGCATTCGAAAAATCTGGCGCGAAATCCTGATCAGAGTTAGACTCCGGATGCTCATCTTGGTCTGGTTGCTGCTGCTGCTGCTGCTGCACGCGTGGCTGGGGTTGCAACGGTGGTGGCGGCGGCGGATCGGGGAAGTTCAAATTGCCCGGCATCATATCAAGTGGGAAAATCATGTCAGCATTCGACATGCGCACTGGCGATTCGCGCCAGCGGTCATCGTTGGTCTCATTTCCATCCTCGGCATCGAGCCGTCCAGACAACGAGACACGCTGCAAGCGAGCGACGGGCATCTCTCGGCTAGAGCGACCCCCACCGGCGGTGCGCGATGAATTTGCAATAATATTGTTGTTGCGACGTGTGGAGTTCTGGCGTGGCTCGTTCATCTGGAAGGAGCAGGAAAAATAATGATATATAACATATAAATACTCGACTCTAATATTCATACATGGAACTCCATGATATCAGCCACCTCGGCGCGTGTTCGTGTACGCGATGGCCGCCCACTGCTGGACAGATGGGGCATTGGTGGATGACGTGGCGGATGCGATGGCGGTATACCACCATTGCCACCACCCATGGCCGATGGCGGGCCCTGCGCACTAGGAAATAGCTGAGGTGGTGCCTGCTGTTGCGGCTGGGACACCGACTGCTGCTGTGATGGCTGATCTGGAGGACTGACCGAATCCTGTTCATTGGTCAAATCAATCTCGGCGTAGATATTGTAAAGCGCCTGATGGCGAGCGCCATTGTTGCGTTGTCGCGGACGACGTGGCTCCACGCTGACAGCTAGTCAGAAAAAAAAAATGATATATATATATATATATTTATATATATATTTACAAATAGAGTAAACTTACATGGTGGAGGAGCTGCTGTTACAGCGGCTGGAGCAGTGGGTGGTGCTGCGGCTGCATTATTGCCGCTGCCGCTGCCGCTGTTGTTGCTGTTGCTAGCTGTGAGAGCAGGCGGTGCTGTTGAGTTTGCCGATGGCGCCGTGGGCAGCGATGCGGCATTCACGAATTGCATTGATGGAATCAGTCTGGGTATGGAGCTACGGAAATTGTTGGTGGCAGAGCCTGGCGTCAATGCCGCTGTTGCCGCCGCCGCCGCTGATGCTGCAAATCCTGCTATTTGTGCAGACGGTGGTAGTGGCGGCGTAGCAAGTACACTGGAGCTGCTGGTGCTGTTGCTGCTGTTGGTGGTTGTTGTCGATGACGAATTCGTAAGCCAACTGTTCACTGTATTCACGACTGTGGAAGTGTTACTTGTCGCATTTGCATTAGCGCCGCTTGCAGCTGCGCCTGAATCAGCACCCGTGCTGGCAGCTGCAGATGCAGTAGCAGCAGCAGTTGTGGTATTAGATGTCGCAGAGGCAGCACTCAAAGCAGCTGCAGCCGCTGCTGCCGAGGCCACACGATTAGCCTCCTCCTGCTTGCGAATCTGATGAGTCAGCTTGAGCTCTTTGATCAGGTGCGGCAGCAGAAAGTGTGCCGCATAAAGACAGGCGTCGGTTTGGCTCTCCATGTCCAAGGCTTTGGCTTCCTCCAGCCACCAGTGCAGAGCTGCGGAGCGAAAGAGAATTGTTAGCGAAAGCTATAGAAGAATGTGATCCGTCTTTGGGACGGACGCCACTCACCATCCTGTGTGAACATCTCCATTTGTGTCTCTTCGGTAGGATTCTGGTGCGTTGGCATGCAGACGCAGTACTGCTGGTCCAGGTAGAGCAGACGACGTCGCACACCATTGTTGCACATCGAGGAATTGTTGGCATGGTTGGCAGCCGCATTGGAGCCGCCAGTATTGCCGGTACCGTTGGCGGCGCCACCGTTGCCGCCGGTGCTAATGACTGCCGCAGTCGGTGGTGCTGTGGATGGCTGCTCGTCGAGCAGATTGCCTATGTTCGGATTGTTGCCGGCACCGCCGCCAGTATTGCGTTCTAGCTGCACCATGGCCGGTGGCAGGAATCCATTCACATTGACGTCCCCATTATTGGCGGCATCCGTACCACCGCCGCGGCCAATGAAGTTGAAGTCGGGCGCCATCCACGAATCGGATGAGGAGCGTAAAGCGGCTGCCACCGAATTGTGGTTCGAGTTGTTGCGTCCAGCGGCAGCTGCTGCCGATGAGACACCGCCATTCACATCTATGTCCAGGGGCAATGCGATCGAGCTATTCATGCGCACACGGAAATTCGATGGCGGCTGTGGCATCAAGTGCCCATGTCCGTGTGCATGGCCACGTAAAATTTCGCGCATTTGTGCTGATTCGAATCCGTCTGCGGCGTCGCCCATCTGTTCATACAAGAAAACATTGGCATCACGCGACGCCCGATCTAGGCCATTGGCAGCGCCTGCACCAAGGCCACCACCATTCGGTTCGATGGCGGCGCTGCGTCGTGGTCGATTGTTAGAGTTGGCTGCGGCCGAGGTGCCCGAGCTGTTGGCGGTGCCGTTCACTTGGGCGAGGACTTCGTCGATGAGAGCGGCATCGTCGGCATTGCGTGCACGAGTGTCTTCATCGTCATCGTCATCATCATCATCGTCATCATCATCGTCGTCCTCGTCATCATCCTCGGCATCGACGTCAGCATCATTGGATGCCGTTTCGGATGACTCCGGCTCATAGATATGATCAAATACTTCAATATATTGACGCGGACGCTCTTCATCAACGTCGGTTTCGCTATGCTCGTCTGCCTCCTCATCGGCGGCTTCATCATCATCATCATCCTCCTCCTCAGCATTGCGTTCATCGTTCTCCGTCGATGCTTCTGAGTCGGAATCACTTGAGCTGACATCACCCAACAGCGATGCATTCATGTCTCTCGCAGTGCGTGGGCCACCACCACTACCTCCACGTCCACCCCCACTGCTGGCGCTGGCAACTCCGCCGCTGCCAGCACCACCACTGCCGCCGTTGCCGCCGCCGGTATCTGATGAATTGGAGGCGCCATCGCTGCCACCCCCACCACCGCCGGCGCCGCCGCTGCCGCCGCCACTGCCAGTGCCGGTCAGGCCATTGTCGTTGACGGCGCTGCTGCTGGCATTGCCACTGCCATGGCCACCGGTGCCGTCTACATCCACGTCAGAGTTGCTGCTGCCACGCAAGCGTGGATCGCCAATGTTACCAACGGCTGAGCTGTTGCCCGACGAGCTGGCGCCTATGGTCCCTCCAAGGACCTGGCCGTTCTCAGCCGCTTCAGATCCTATGGCACCGTTGGCGTTGGCACTGCCGCTGGCATTGCCGTTGCCGCCGCCGCGCGATGCCAAGAAGAGGCCCTCACACTGAAGGAAGTCGTCCCAGAGTTGATCGAAATTGAGCACCGGACGCACCGCTGAGCTGTTATTTGCTCCGCCGACTGTCGGCGGCGGTGGTTCCGCGGCTTCGGTGCCATTGCTCCGCTCATCGCCGCCATCGATGGCAGCTGCATTATGGTTATTGCCGCCGATGATGCCGGGCCCGCCGCTGTTGCCAGCGCCAGGGCCGGACGAGGCCTGCGGTGCCGAATCTTCCGAGTCCACGGCCATCTCATCCGAATTGAATATGAACTCGAATGCATGACGACGGTCGGACAGCACATTCCGTATGATATCACGCAGCACATGCTCGCCGCCGCCCATTGCACCTGAGCGCTCCGCAGCGGCGTTGACGGTGCGTGCCGCTAGACGCGGATACAGACGACGATTGATGATTGCACTAACTGTATTGCCGCCACCCATGCCGTTGGCATTGCTGCTGTTGCCATTGCTGCCGCCATTGGCGGCCGAGGTGGCACCGCCGAAGAGGATGCGTTTGGAGCCCAGCGTTGTGGTCGCCACATTGAAACGCAACAGAATCTCCATCGGGCGCAAGATGGCGCCCAGAGTGCTCAACGTATTGTGATTGGAGAGGTCCTTATATTGGGCCACCTTGGTCAGATAGGTCATGACGCCCTGACGCAGCAACACTCGATACATTGTGTTCCGATGCATGTGCACCTTATCGTACAGCATGGGCGACTCAATCAGGTTGGGGAACAGGCTCATTAGCACCTGCAGACGTGTGTGCTTCTCCGCCGAGTCCGGCTGGGCGAGTGCTCGTGCCACCGCCGCATGCAGCTCCTCGGCCACCTGTTGCTGCACGCCAATTTGCTGATAGCAATCCGAGAGCGAGCAAATCAACACACGCGCCATTGTGCTCACCTCGGGCACATGCTGGCGCTGGGTAATCGGTAGGAAACGATCGAGCATCACGGCCAGGAAGGTCTGCGACTCGCTGCCAATCAATGGACTATCGCTCGGCGCATACACATGCGCGAGCAACACCCGCGGCACCAGCGACTGATAGGCGCGTGTCGCGTCCGCCAGCAGCTTCAGCAATGTGGCACGCGACAACGTTGGCTTGTTGTGGTTGTGTGCACTTGTCGGTATATGCCAGGTGCAGCAGCACGGCTCGTACTTGTCCGAGCTGGAGGTCGTCGATGTCGAGCCACCGGCAATCGATGATGTGGTTGAGCCACCTGCTTTCTTCACGTTGGGAATAGTGTCCTGTAACGAAGGAGGCATTCGATAATTAACATCTAATTTTAGCTTGAAGTAAAATGAGTGCATTGATCGCAAGTGCCCGACTAGGAGATACCCCCACGATACCCTGCACAGAATAAATAATTTAATCATATACGACTTGCAATGAAAAATACCAAATGACAAATGCCCCGACTAGGAGATACCCTGCACAGATATGATATTTCAATCATATACGATTTGATTTTCGTTCGATAATTAGAACTTGTTTAGCTGGAAGTAAAATTAGACCATCTAAAGTCCCGACTAGGAGATACCTTCACGGTATTCCCACCGAACTGATTTTTCTATCATTCGCGAATGCTCTATCACAAATACCCTGCACAGAAATCATATTTCAGTCATATACGATTTTCATTCGATAATTAGAAGTTGTTTAGCTTGAAGTAAAATTAGTGCATCGTAAAAGCCGACTAGGAGATACCCTCACGATATTCCCACAGAACAGCTTTTAGAATCACTCACGAATCTCAATTGACAAATGCCCCGTCTAGGAGATACCCCTAGGATACCCTTTACAGAAGTGCCACTTCATATCCCTTTCGGTTAACAGCTTCTGCCACATCTGGCTCGAAACCAATTTACTTAACCTACTCGAATATTTGAGGGATCAACTTACCTCTTCTTCGGAATTCGCCATGCCTCCAGCTGTTGTGCCTGGCGGTTGATCGGGCAACAGGAGTTCAGCAGCGGAATTCTGCTGTGGCTGGTCCGCCACATTGGCGGCATAATGACAGCAAGGTTGCACCAATGCCAGCAGCAACTCTTTGAGCACGGTAATGGATGACTGCACCGTTGAATCATCGGTAAAGTCAGTTTTGGGTGTGGTTTCCTTCTGTGTTGTCGATGAAAGTGCGCCTGTTGCAGACGGCACTGGCTGCTGCCCAAATTTTGACTTGACCATGACGCGACCGTCGTCTATCAGACCGCTGGTGCTATTCGCATTAATCATATACTCGGCCTTGAGCATCTCCTTGGCGGCGGCCACGAAGATTTTGGGGTCGCGTGACACCGCTGTCGAGACCTGGGTGAGCACATAGATAAGGTCACGATGACCGACCGGTACAATGCCAGCGGCACGCATGCCAAGCACACGCTCCATGGCTTCCTGCAGCACGGGCGGCGCCTCCAGGACATGTCGCATTATGATGATCGCATAGGTGGGAAAT
This sequence comes from Drosophila mayaguana, assembly GCA_037075325.1. NCBI lineage: Eukaryota > Metazoa > Arthropoda > Insecta > Diptera > Drosophilidae > Drosophila > Drosophila mayaguana. The sequence goes on along the minus strand of JBAMCG010000127.1, from coordinate 6,424,006 downwards.
CCCATGAAGCTGCACGACTGCTGCAAGTGGAGCAGCATGCGCACACCGCCGCAGCGTATGAACACCTGGGCGTTCTCAAAATTACGGGTAAGGCGCGCACACAGACGCAGCAGCGACAGTTTTGTCTCGTGGTGCAGCAACTGCGGTGTCTGCAACAATGCCACAATGCTGGTAATGATGCGGCCGCAGTCGAACTTGCTCAGGCCCACATTCTCCTCGTTGAGGACAATCTTCTGTGTGCGCTTGGGTATGCTCGTCAATGAGGAGGAATGACCGGTGTTGGTGGTGGTGAGGCTGCTGCCGCTGCTACTGCTGCAGCTATTGCTGTTGGCAGCGGCAGCTGCCGCGGCCCTGGCCTTAGCTGCCGCCGCAGCGCTCTTCTGACGCGACTTGCTGCGCGTTGTCATGGCCGGTGGTGGCGAGTGGTTTCTACTCAAGGCATCATGGGCTGCTGAGGCTGCTGCCGTCCCCTCGCCGCCCTCTTGCTTCCTCCGCGATGGGGCTGGTGGTGGCGGCGGTGGCGGCGGAGCCAAGGGCTCATTGAAATTTATCAATTGACGCAGCGGCACGAGCTCGTCGGTTTGTATGGTGCCATTGCCGTCTGGCGATGTGCGATTCACACGATTCAGTATGTTTTCCACTTTGTGAGGTGCAATAGGATTCTGCAGTTGGGTAATCGCCTCGCAGATCTTCAATGCCGGGAAGACGGGCCGGTGACTGCCGGACGCATCGCTCACCTGGGTCATGCAGTTGAAGCTAACGGTGCAGCGCTGCCGGCCAATATTGATGTGCAGCCAACGATCGCCAGCGGCATAGGCGCTGCGAATGAGCTCATTGTTGGCCTCCGAGTAGGCGTTCCATTTGCCAGTCGAGGCGTCATACCAACGCCACAGGTCACCGCTGACCGCACGCATGTTCGACTTACGCTGCAGTATGTGGCTGATGCTATCGATGGCATCGATCAGATCGACCAGGTTCTGTACCCAGCGTGGTACCGAAGCACGCGTCTGTCCGTCCGGCAGCTGGGCCTGCTCCAGCATCCACTGGCTCATGCAGTCGAGCAGCTTAACTAGAGACACCATTGCGTCCTGTGCAGTGATGGCCTCCACCAGAGGACGATGCATATCGCTGTAGTTCTCCTCCAGCAGCAGCGTGGACGTCTTTAGGCGTACAAATAGGCGTGTGGCCGTCATTCCAGTCAAGCACTCCTCCAAGCGACTGGCTTTCGGCTTGGCGCCGGCTGCTGATCCCGTTCCAGCTGCAGCTGCGGCTGTTGTCGGCTCGAACAGCTGCAGGGTGAAGTCCACCCATTGAATGATGTTGCGCACAAAGTTGGTGACGAATACCTGGCGATTCAGCTGGTTGAGGCGTCTATAGAGCACGGCTATAAGATCAGCCGCACTATTCACTGTGTCCGGTATGGCCTCCATGAACTCAAAGGCGCGCGATACGGCCTCGTCACAGAAGCGATCAAATACGTATGGTGGCATCAATTTCAGTTGCCTGTAGTCATAGCCGGTTGAGCTGGGTTGCGGCTTGACCGATGACTGGGAGGATGTAGGTCCAATTGTGGCGGCATGTCCATCAGTGGTTGCGCCGCCGGCACCTGTGGTCGAGCTGGATGTGGACGCATTGGCGCCACCGCTGCCCGGCAGCTCCATATCGATGTCCATGTCACCGGCAACAGCGGCATTCGATGCCGAGCTGCCCTGCGACAGGCTTTGAGTTGATCCAGGGCCAGTCGTTGTTCCAGTACCAGCACCAGTGGCAGTGCCAATGGCAGTGCCAGTTCCGGTGAATGTGTTAGCACCGGCTCCAGCTTGTCCTTGAGCCGAAAGTGAGAGGGCGCTTGCCTCCGGGTTGTTCAACAGATAGTCTGTGGCCTCCTCCAGCGAGGCATTGCTGCGCAGAGCTTCGATAATATGATAATGGCGGAAGCCCATGTCCGTCAGAGTCTTGATGTGGTCAGGATTGAGGCCGTCGTCTGTGCTGCGTATATAGAGATTCTCGAATTTGATCTCTTTCATGCGCGTATGGTAACGGTCGAGCAGCATCTGATGTGACTTTATCAAGTGCTTCAGTATCAAGAGAATCGTCTCGAACATGCTGGTGCCGTAGTTCTGTATGGGACGACGGCACCAGATACGGCGCAATGCCTGCATGGCCAGCTGATGTATGTGAATCAGATAGAATACCGGCTCAAAGGGCACACAGTCGGGCATATAGTTGAAACGTGGACTCATCGTGTATGGTGAGTCGAGCATTGCACGAGGATTCACCATCTTCTCGAGCAACTGCAGCCAGGCATCCAGGAATTCTCCTGTGCCCTCAGGGCAGTCGCGTTTATCATCCTCATGCGGCTGCATTAGATCATCCAATGGTGCCCATTGATCGAACTCGAATTTCTGTGAGACATTGTCCAGCGACAGGGCCCAATAGAACATCTCGAAGAACGCCTTCAAGCCATTCTCGGCGCAAAACTGTGAGATCATCAAGTGGAAGGCGCTGCGCTTATCGTCGAACAGCATCGGACCAGTGAATCCGACGGAGCAGATGAGAAACGTTAGCTTCAGCTTGGGCACCGGCTTGGGCAATATGCTCTCATGACTGAATCCATTCACCAATATAGAGCTAAGGATGCGAGCGATTTCGCGCGCCTCCGGCGTAGGAACTTTGTTAATGTTACTAATGAGGTCATTGATGCGACGTTGACGCGCCTGCGGCGAGCCCACCGATAGCTTGACCAGAGTGCCCAGCAGCTCAGCCAAGGCTCGACCCAAACGTGAACTGGCCGCCAACAGAGACTTGATATAGCGGAATTGTTCTTCGGGTGTGTATTTGGTACGGAATTCGGCAGCGCGCTCCAATTTGCGTGACAATTCGGCTTCGGTCATTGGATCCGCTGTGCCGGCAGCTGCGGACATTTGTGCAGCGATCTCGTCCCATATGAGATCAGGATGCTGGGTGGGCTCATCTGAGCACAGATTCAACAAAATGGTGCTCTCCCACACCAGCGATATGTACAGCTGGACCAATTGCTGCAGCAGCTGCACGCCCGTCTCACGATTGGCGCCCCAACGCTTGAGGAGCACAGTTCGCATTTCAGTGGACGCGTTGCGGCACAGATGCACCAGCATCACCACATAGCCATGCACGAAGCTCATGTTGTGCAATATGGGCGTGTATTCAGCATTGGCAAAGCCGTCCTCCAACCGCTGGCAGCACACGAGCTCTGCCAGCAACACGCTGCCGCCCGGAAAGGTGAAGTGCTTGATCAATGGCTTCAATTGCGCCACAATATCGGCCAACTGCTTGAGTGCCACGTCCAATACTTTTGTCTCCTGCGCTTGGCTCAAGATCGCCTTGCAGACGTTCGCCACAGCTTGGGATGTGGTCGATACTGGTGAGTCGACTGGCAAGTTGGGCAACGAGAGCAGCTGCAGTATCGGTTTTAGACCATCCTTTTGCACAAATTCACGGCAGTGATCGCCATTTGGGCTGTTGCTGAAGATCGCCTCGATGAACTTCATAACATTTAGTATATAATCAATGAGCGGTATGGCCTCGCGTTCGGGCTGCTGTGGTTGTTGCTGCGGCTGCTGCTGTGGTTGTGGTTGTTGTTGCTGTGGCTGCTGTTGCAACAGTTGCTGCTGTTGTTGTTGTTGCTGCTGTGGTTGCGGTTGCTGTTGACGGTTGGCCACAACAGCCGCTTCTTGATCGCTAGCACGCGTTTGTTGCTGTTGTTGCTGCTGCTGCTGTTGTTGTTGTTGCTGCTGCTGCTGCTGCTGCTGAGATGCGGAGCTCATCTCCTCGTCATCATCATCATCGTCGCCGCTGCTGTCGTTATTATCGGCGGCGCTCTGCAGTGCTGGTCCAGATGCCACCATGACCATAGCCGATGGCGATGGGGTTGACGGTGCCACTGCGTGGGCTGTGGTAGTGCCACTGTTCTCCTTGTTAGCGCGCCAGCATATGAAGCTGGGATCAGATCCTAGGCGTACCAGTTCGTTGAGCAAACGAACAATTGCCTCAGTGGCATCTGCACGCAAATATGGATGATGCTTGATCAGATCGTCCATGGCGTTGCCTAAATTGGTGGCCGTATCACCCAATGGATCCGAGCTGCGACGTCGTCGCATAGCCACCAAATAGTCCGGTGAGAGCAACACGCGTAGCACCTTATCGAACGGATCATACGATAGAAACTCAAAGAGGCCACGTTCATTCAGGCACAGCGCTGAGAACACATTCGGCAGAGAGCCGAGGACCTCGCGTGTTGCCGGCACATCCTTCTGCAAGAGGGCCTTTAGCATCACACTCGTTATGCCCAAGTCCTGCAGCGATGATAAGAGCGATGGCTCATTGAAAACGTAGACGGTGACCACATCGGTGGCCAGCAAAAACAATGATGGTCCGTAATACTCGGCATTGGCGATAATGTGACGCAATGACTGGGTCAGGCTAGTTTCCATAATGTTGCGCATATTGCTGAAGTGTGCATGATCCTGAATGCTCTTCTTTAAGAAGTTCAGCATCGATTTCAACAGCGCCGCTCGCTGGGTCACGCACGATGGTTTCTTTGGCTGCAAGCTGCTGCGCAACTGCGACGACAACTCTGCCTTGCGCTCGGCAAGTGGTCGTGCGTAGTAGCTATTTGCCGGATACTGTACAGGTCGTTCGCGACCAGCTGCATCGTTGCTGCTGCTGGCCGCAGTAGGCAGGCTGTTCAGTGCATACATACCTGAGCCACGGGAACCAATGTCCAGCCAACTGGCTGGAGTCCCAGCGCCAGCAGCGCGCGGATGATCACCGCCGCTGTGCTCCATGTAGACGCGATAGGCACGCTGGGCATTATCACTGGCACTGCCGCTGCCATCGCTGCTCGAATTATCGCGACGTGGAGACGCACTCCCACTGGCCACCGATGCATTCTCTGTGGCAGCATCTGAAATTGTAATTTCATCTTAGCGCTTGGCAGTGAAGGTCAATTATATCAATATCTTACCATCATCATCGGCCTGCTCCAAAGAGCCGTCTAGTTTATCTGTAAGGTTATGCTCGTCCCGCAGCGTTGACTCCTTCAGAGTGATGCCGATTTCGGCGAGGGCACGGCAACAGCTTTTGATTTCCTTCTCCAGACGGTCAATGAAGACATTGAGGCCATTATTCTGGTGGAAACGTGCAATGTCGATGTTGGTGATTAAATCAATAACGCGTACGGCGCGTGTCACAAATGTTATATGCTCCAGATCCACACCAGGCCAGCTAATGACGCGCAATAGCGACTGCATCATGCCGCTCTTGACAAGTGCCGAGCCGCCCAGCTCATAGCTGGCCAGGTGGTAAAGCAACGAGAATAACGAGGTGGCTAAGATCAATGGATAGCGATCTGTCAAGCCGTGTGTGGTCAAATTGTCAATGCAATCGCGCACTAGCAAAGGCAGTGTGCCGCCTTGTCTCTCAGCACCCGTATAATGCACGATTTTCATCAAACGGGATCCAGCTCTGAAATACAAAAAGAAAAATAAGAAATAACGGTTTAGAAAACATTGCCAAACGGTCAGATGTTAAATGATTCTCACAGTAAAGAAATACAATCTAGATGCTCTCTCGGTGTCTTACCTGGGCACACTGGGATTACGATCAAAGTGGAGCATTGATGTGAGCGTGCGCAGCACAGCGGCACGTATTTCCACCAAATGCACATCTTCCTTATCAATCAATTCGCATAGCTCCTCCCCGAAGCCAGGATAGAGTACTTTGTCTGTGTTATCCTGCAGTGCGTTCGAATATATCAATATCGATACAGCCTGCAAGCGTGCCTGCACGAATTGCAAACGCAACTTGTAATTGTTGAAGCCAGAAATGAGACGCACTCGATGAGCAATGCGCATCTGTAAAAGGGAAAATGAATCATATATAAAATGCATTATACAAATAATGAGCAATTCCAATTGCAATTGCAATCAGAACACACCTTAATGGCCTCACTGGGCTTTGAGATCTGTCCGGCTATTGTTTTGATAACCTCTGGGGCTGCCGCTGTCTGGCAGAGATCCATCATGTCTGGTATTTCAAGCTGTGCAGCATGGCCATTCTCATCGACATAGTCAATGCACAACTGATAAAGGAACTCCAGCTTTGGCTCGCCAATGCAGCAGTCCTTTAGGGATAGTCCGTAGTTGGGATCGCCCCAACGCTGCAAGTGTCGAGAAACATATAAAATCAGTATATCTGGGAAAGTTAGATCGATCAAATTGCTAAATAATGCGTACCTCAGCGATATTAAATAGTTTGACAATAAGCAATTCCTTCTTCTCAAACGGCAAGCGTGGAATGAAATTGCTTCGCTTGGAGAACATGTAGAGTAAATTAAGCACGGCCAACACAATGTCCATGTTCTGTGATGACAGAAGCTGCGTCAGGTGTTCAATTGAATTGTACAAATGACGCGAGAATGAGTGCTCGATGAGCAATGTCGTGAAGTTGAGTACGTGCAGCAGCAAAGTAACATCCTGCAAAAGAGAGTCAATTAGAGATGTTATCAAATATATATCAATATGAATATGTAAATGGATATTAGGTCATTTAATATATACTTTTTAATTTGTTTGTTTTTGTTTTAAGACTTACCGATTCGACGAATGTTGTATCACACTGCAGCACAAACTCATTGCCATTTACATGGCGAGCCGCCTCATCGAGTATTTTGTCGAAGCGATCCAATATTTCAATCCAATGATATAATTCACATTTCCCGTATATCCAAACATGCACTGTATCCAAAAATTCCAGCAATTCAGGACGAGTGCGTCGTTTGGTCAGTTCATCAATCAATTCGCGACATTCTGAAGTCAGCTCCGAAGAGCCTTTCTTCAGTTTAACGGTATCAACCTTCATGGCTGACGCCTGCTGCTGCGTTAGCTGCCGACGCCGCCTTGTGAAAGCTGTTGGTTCAATCAAGTTGTTGCGTTCTTTTCCTTGTTTATTCTTCTTCTCAATATTATTTATTCGTAATTATAATCTTTTCAAAATTTAATATTTCGTTTATCCTTTAATTACTTTGCATCGAGTTCTTCAAATTTTAATCGTCAAAGTCTTCAATAAACTGCAAAAAGTCGAGAATTAATAATTTACACAATTGACAATTGAAACTTTTCACAAAACTGCTCAAATTTTGCACTAGTAATACTAATACGAAAGAATATTAAAAAAAAAAAAAAAAACCCCCATGCAATTTCCAGGAATTCACTTGAGGCACGCACTATGAGCACTGAAACAATACGCGACTTCCACCGTCAATAAACAAAAAGGGAATGAACAAATAAATAAGAGTTCGAGCAAATGAAATGAATGCTGAACTAACTGTGCTTTCGTCGTTTTCAGTTTTCAGTTGTCAGCTGTGGCAGCTGATGCGAAAATGACGACGACGTCGTTGTCACTACCGATGATTCGTCTTTAATTCGCTTGCTGATTACTTGCAACAATAACACAGACCGAACTAGCAATTGAAAGCGAATTTAACAAACACAAAAGAAAAAAAACTTGACAAATCATGTGTTTGCGAGCACGAAACGATTAGTGTACTACCATCACTCTGAGATGACACAAATGTATTAACTCTAACAATGTAGGATAATATATATGAATTGCTTTTACAACCTGGCGATGCACAATGAAAATGTTATCGATAAACGTCAGCTGTTTAATACACAAACTGACATCAATCAAGAGCAACACAAATCTGGCCCCACTTGCTACATATATATATATATACCCACACACACAACAGACATATATATATATATATATATATATATATATATATATATATATATATATATATATATATATATATATATGTGAGTATTTGTACCTGTGTTCCAATTTAAGTTTTTCTTAGAACTTAGAAAATTCAATGTTAAAAAGCTCTATGCACTTATGAGAATCAATAAATGCGGCTTTCCATTAAGTTGCCAAACTCTGTTTTTTCGCTTAGCTTGCACTAATTTCACAAATTGAAGGGCCCTGGTTACGCATCACTTAAAATCAGATAGCAGATGCTAAATAACAAGGAGAACGTATGCTGCAGGCCTTACAATGTTAACCGCAACTTGTTTATGATTTCTATTAATTTACGCTGCCGATATCACTGCCGCAAGTCTTAGGTGTCGACGTTGTCTGCTGTTATTGTAGACGTCGCCGCGGTCGCTGCCGCAGCAGCTGCAACCACAACAGAAAGCGAATTCGCCGAAAAAGAGCAGCAACAAATGTATGCGTATTTGAATGTGTGTTTATATATATATATATATATATATATATATATGTAAGTGTACATATATTCAAACACACATATATATATATATATATATATATATATATATATATATATATGAATACGTATGTGACTGTGTGTGCGTGTGTGTGAGATTGCTTGTGAAGATGTATTGTACGAAAGCCAATGGCACATCGAGAGAGCTATAGGCAACAATATTTGGTTGTTGCATTTTAAGCTATGGCAACAAATGCTTTTTTGTTCAGACATATCAACACATAAAACTGTGGTCTGCTGCACGTACATACATACATGTATATATATGCATATGCATATGCATATGTATATATATATATATGTTTGTATGTACGTGCAGCAGACCACACTTGTATATTTTTATTTTTTTTTTTTTTTGCAAAAGCAGTCCACGCACCATATTTTACCTGTTCATTTTTTAATTTTTAACACATTTTATGGTCCTTGCGCATTTTTTCACCGAAACCAATCACACACACTCTCGAACGCACGACGGCGAATTTTGTAGCACGAAGTGAAAAAAGGAATGAAAATCCAAAAGTGCCGAAGAAATGTTTAAAAATCGTTTAGTCGCAAAAAAAAAATGTAACAAAATTAACAAAAAGAAAAAAAATTGCCACAGGCCACACCATGCACCTAGCATGTGTGTGGAAAACTGCATTTAAGTAAAAAACGAATGGTCGATACTTACATTAACATTAAACCGCAGCATATTGTTGCTATTATTGTTATCTTATATTCGATCTAAAAACGTTCTTATTTGGTTCGACAATTGTAATTTCAATTTGTTAAATTCCCTCAGAACGCACTTAAACACTTATACTTTAGAAACAACACTGGCGCTGTCGAGAGCAGCTTGTGAGCAATTGTAGTTCAATGGCTGCAGTAACTAAAATGCGAACAAATATTTTTCGCTCACAAAGCGCACTGGCTCGTTCTTTTGAATATGTCAACATGTCTGTCTTTGGTAAACTTGGGAATGGAATTGTACGGATTTTATGCTTACCCATAAGTAGTAACTTCTTTCCAAAAAAATTAAAATAAAGAGATCGTTTCTGGATTTATGCGCAATTTCAATTCTCGTTACATATCATGGATGGTATAAAGCAAATGGTGAATTTTAGTCGGCACCTGAAGCTTAAATAAATATATATAGTTATTACAATTTTGATTGTGTTAAAATAAAATAAAATAAAAGTGACACATATTAGCCAAAAAGAAAATAAAAAATGAAAGGAAACTTACAACATATTTATATAATTTTTGAATATGGCCCACTTGGTTCCGTTCTTCTCAGTTCGCTCATTCAACCAAAAAAAAAAAAAAAAAAAACTATACTATGCAACACTGTGTTTAAACGAACTGATGGCTGCACAATATGGTAGAAATGCTTAAATTCTTATCGATAATGAATGCGATATAATAACATGATTGTTACAACGAGCGCAAATTTGTTTCAGCCGAAATTGTATTTGAGTTACAGTCGGTAGAATCAAGACCTACTTCTCGACATTTTTGAATAATTAAATCAGCCTAACCAGTAAAATTTAAACATTTCGTACAACATATTTTTTGGAATTAATTGTTCAAATAACAAATGATAAAGAACTATTATGTTTTTCCATCTATGCACAGATCTATTCATTATATTATAAACTATTAATTACAATTAAAATACATATATTTGGCTTGAATTTCTTATAAATATGTTATAAACTAAATATAATTAAAAATAAGAATATATCTAAATACATAAACAACTATCTTAAAAGCAATGAATTACAAATTTGTAGTGGTCTTTTTGTTGCACTGCTAAAAACTATGCAAATGCGTCGTACTGACTGTTTCGCTACTTTGTCCGGTCTCTGCCTCAAAGAGGACTTGCTGTATGCGCAGCTTGGCCACGGACCGAGCATATGGATCTGCTATTGACCTTAATTGTGAGGCAATACTTTGGCCAAAGGCAGACAGATCATCATCGCCGCCAGGAAAGCTCAAGTTTAGATTTCCATTTGTGGCCAATTCCAAGTGTTGTGATGACGATGGCGACGGAAAGGGCGTTGCTAGTCTCTGAGGCTGTTGCTGTTGGCTTTGCCCATAATTCATATGCTTTAATTTACGCGGCAACATTTGCTGTTGGTGATGCTGTTGTTGCTGCTGTTCCATAAGGCACAGCTGCGAGTCATCGATGATGAGTTCACTTTTATTGGGCGGCATGCGTATGGAGCGTGTGGAACAGATGCTCTGCAGATCGTCCGTTTGACTGCTTGCATTTGGGGGTATATGAGTGTTAGTGCCTGTGGTCATAGTGGTTTTAGCATGATCATCCACATCCGTATGAAATCCATCATCCATATGACCATTCGATTCCAGGTCATCCTCATGATGATCCTCCGTCTGATGTCGTTGCTCCTGTTGCTGTACTGCATCTTCAATTAGGTGGGCAGCGGCATTGCACACCATATCCTGTGGTGTTTCCTTTTTGAGTGTTACAATTGCATCTTTGCTCTTAGCCTATTACAAGATATAGTGATTACAGGTCCACATACATATAAATAGAAGTATTATTGGACAACTTACGCGTTTGCAATGAGATAGTGAAACGGCGCGCAGAAATGCATCTGCGCGCTTGAACCAAAATAGTTTTGGTTCATAGCATCGGCCCATCTCCTTTTCTCGCATCAATATCCGTAATTCTTTTGTGTAAACGGTACGTACGCTTTTGATTTTCAATTTAATATCGAGCACTGTCAATTGCGGTATTTTCAATGTTCTAATTATTGCTTCGTAAGCTTCTTCACGAGCCACACGATTCTTATAGGTGTCCAATAGTGAATTGTAGAGGCATGGTTGGCACCTGTATGCATCGAGAAATTCACTAATTGGTATTTTTGTTTCGCCTATTTTCGCCATCGTTTCATTTGTTTGTTTAATAACAATAATGTGTATATGATTTTATTGTTTACCCTACTCTAGAGATGGCTCAGCATCAGCTGGCAATTTGCTTATCATTTTTTTATATACAGTAACTATCGTTATCATCTATCGGCATTGTTAATAATCTAGTCGACAGATGTCGCTAATTTGGGATTGTATCCTCGCTATTCCTAACGATTTATCGATAAGTGTTCACTTGCTCGTAAAAATGCACTATGTATACGTTATTGTATTGTAAACATGCTGCGATATGACATAACAGGTGCACGAACACATGTAACAAACATGTATGACGCACAGAAACAGCTTAAAAGATAGAAAGTTTGCATTAGCAGCCACACGTGCGCAGCAAACGCTCATCTCTAATGTACTGTATTGTAGTTGAACTTCAATCAGAATTAGCCGCTAATGCTGCCCAAACCAAAGAAATACATCAACTGTCTGCGGGAACACTTCGGTCTGAATACGTTCAAGCCGCTCCAATGGCAGATAATACGTGCGTTGATAGTCCAGCCGCGTGGCAGCGATGTGTGCGCAGTTATAGCCACCGGCTATGGAAAATCGTTGAGCTATCAGTTTCCGGCCTTTTACTTAAATAAGGTTGTTGTGGTTATATCGCCGCTAATTGCTCTGATGGAGGATCAAGTAAACGCACTGAACGAGAGATCCAAGTCTGGGCCATGTGCCTGCTTGCTAGGCACTGCGCAGGAGGATCGGACGATCAAGGAGCGCATCCTAGCGCTTCAGTTCAAATTGGTTTACGCCACGCCGGAATACATCACCCGTGGTAATGGCCTCAAGATGCTGCGTGATCTGGGTTACAATCTGGCGCTAATCGCCATTGATGAGGCGCACTGTATCTCTAAGTGGGGCCACGAGTTTCGTCCCGCCTACCGGCAGCTCAGCCAGCTGCGCTCGGCTGTGCCCCAGGTGCGCATCCTGGCTCTCACTGGAACGGCTACGCGGCGTGTGCGCCTGGACATCTGCGAGCAGCTACAGATGCGCAGACCTCTGGTACTGTGTAGCAACCTAGATCGACCCAATCTGGAGCTGACGGTTCGTTTGCGCAGCTCGAACCTGTGGTCCGATTTGCAGCAATATTTGAGCTGGGCTGCCGAGGCAGCGGGCGCCGTTATCATCTTTAGCAACACGATACGCGACACGGAGCACATAGCCCAGGAGCTGTCTAGCCGGGGCAAACCCTGCCACAGCTACCACAGCAAGTTGTCGCTGGAGGTGAAGCGTCGCAATCAGCAGGACTTCGCCAACGATGTGGTGCAAATTATGGCGGCGACCACAGCGTTTGGCATGGGCATTGACAAGTCCAATGTGCGCCTGGTTGTGCACTACGGCGCGCCCAGCGACATGGAGCGCTATTACCAGGAGATAGGACGTGCCGGCCGGGATGGCCTCCCGGCCAAGTGTGTGCTCTTCTACAGCGAAGCAGATGCGGCGATCCATCGGCGATTGCAGCATAGTCAGCCTATGACGGCGCAGCGCAGCGAGGAGCTGCATCAGCTGGCCCAGGCCATGGTAGAGTATACACAGATCAGTCGATGTCGACGCCAATACATACTCAACTACTTCGATGACCGAGCGTCTTTGGCCACACTGCAGCAGGGCTCTAATTGCTGTGATAATTGCCGCAAGGCTCGGCAGACGAAACCGACGGTCCAAGTGGACTCCGCTCCGCTGGACGTGAGTAGCGAGTCCCGTCTGCTGCTCGGTATGCTGCGGGATCTGAATGGGCGCTTGGGTCTGGGCAAACTCATCATGGCGCTGCGTGGCTCACGGAGCAAGTGCATCAGCAGCGAGTGCCGCAGTCATGAGCACTTTGGCAAGGGCGCACACCGTTCCATGGCGTGGCTCAAGGCCCTGGCGGAACATCTGAAATCCCTAGGCTTTATAAAGGATGACTATCAGCACAACACGAAAAGCGCCTTTAGTTACCTCATGCCCCAAGTGACGCTGCAGGGCTGCTGCTGGCTGGACGAGGAGCAAGCGAAAGCTCAACGAATAACCGTTCAGCCCAATTCCCGTTTGGCCAAAATGCGTCAAACGTGTCGCGCAGGTAAAATGGACAACGACAATCTCGACTGGGGCTCCGATATTGATCCAAATGAAGTGGACGAGGCAGTGGAGAGAAACGCGAACGATTCGTTCTGGGGACCCGATCTGGACATAGACTTTCAGCAAATCGACGAGGCTGTTGCCAAGTCGACGGAGACTCCTCCTGCTGACCAACTGGAGCTGGAATCTTTGCTTGCCGATTGCCAAAAGATCCTGCACGAGGAGCAGGAGGAAGCGACGCGCACACTGAAAGCGCGCAAACGCATCTGGCAATATCTCGAGGGCAGCTACCAAAGGAGACCCCTCATACCAAAGTACAAAAAGCAATCGACTTAACGAAAGAATAAGAATACATATATGAATAGAGCATATATTTTTGATATATGTATATATAGATATTCCTGTTCCTAAAGTTCAAAGTAATATTTAACTAGTTTAAATTTTTTTTCACATACTTTTTCTTAGCTCATTTCCGTTTCGACTGTACTTACAAATTACAAGTTGGTTGCAATTTACAAGCAGCTGTCAAATGCTTTTTTTATATATTGAAATATACCAATATGTTTTCAAATAATATTCGATATCATATACATATTTATACCCTAAACCCATTGAGAATGGCAAATCAGGCTATAGTGGTTTTGCTAAAATGTATGTAACAGGGAGAAGGAGGCGTGGTATATATATTCTTGATCAGGGCAACGAGCTGAGTTTATTTAGCCCTGTCCATATGTATGAACTCGTCGAGCACAGAAGATATAATTTATTTATTAAGTTGCCAGTAAAAATATGTAAATCTTTTGAGGTTATGGCGCAGAAGTATATAGGTTAGATATATTATAAATGCGTTTATTAGCACTGGATTTTGATCTAATATATAATTTTTATAATAATTATAATTTAAGCAGAAAAAGTGCCAAAAGCGGCTGGTTAAGGTAAGTAAGCTTATAGATTGAGCATCGCATGCCATGTAGTATACGTAAGGAGAAAGAGAGAGCAAAAGGCTTCCAAAACTTCAGTTAATCATGATGGTGCTGCATCGGCTAACAGATTATTGCCATCGGCAGTCGCTGGACGACTTTCGCAGCTGTCCTCGCCGCTGCTAGTGGTGGAGGCGCCCTCTTCGGGCGAGACTTTGGCCGCCTCATCCGCCTCCTGCTGATTGTCCTGGGCATTGGCGCTGACCTGTTCAGATTCCTCGGCCTCACCACCCTTTTTGTTCTGCAGGGATAGATATGATACACAGATATAACTACATATATATCGTTATATGTTTTGGAGCAGTTCATCACCTTCTTGCGCTTCTTGGGCTTCTCGGCTTTGACCGCATGCAGTTCGGCCTCCTCCTGCTGTGCGGATTTATAGGTGGGGGGAAAGAATTTGGAGGCCTCCTTGTGGCCCACCACGGAATTGGGACTGACATAGCTGGGCCCATATTCCATAAGCAACGGAATTGTGGGACCCGGCACCTTGTTCACTTTCAACACAATTTTATCGGTGCTAGAACAATGTCAGAAAATGAAGAAATCATTTGATGTTGATGTAGACTATTTGTAGAGCTTCTCCACCTACGGCACATAGGACTTGGAATTGTACTTTTCCACGGAGTTGGCTATGAAAACGGCCGTCTCTGGATTATCGCTGGAGAAGAAGCCATAGAGTGGCACATCCTCTTTACAGGCTTCAACCAGATTGATTAAGTCCTTCTTTTTGTACGCATCGAAGGTCATGATAATGTGCGGAGGCTCTGGCACTGGGTCGGGGGGTAAAAATGTTGCGGTCTGTGCCCGAAAATACGTATAGATGAGGGCTGCATGCGTCCTCTGATCACTGGGCACCCAGATCGGTGGGATCTTGATGGTCTTGAACTGTATAGCATCTTCCGAATCCTGCTCCTCTCGGTTGTCTTCCGGATTCGCTTCCACTGAAAACGTAAAGCCCATTCAAAATCGATTTTTGATTCATTTCAGTTCCGTTGCTGTCTAGTATTACCTTCAACTTTGAGCTGTACCGTTATTTCGAGATCTGTTATCAGAGGAGGTAGAACGGTCTCCTCCTCGTTGAATTCATCGGGTGGCTTGATGATGTTCTTGGTCAGCTCGTTGGCATATTGTTGCAGTACACTGGGCGGCGTGCCAAGATTTTCCTCCACCTTCCAGAAGCACATCAGCAGCTCCTTGTCGTACAAGTGTTGGATAACTTCCTGAGGCAATGGATTCTCGGCCGCAAAGTTGACGGTGTTGAAATCACTTTGGGTGATTGTAAAGACTTTACGATCTTTGCACTGGATCTTCAGTGGATCTGCCGGCTCAGAGAGCTTTTTGAACATATCTCGATTCACTTGTGGACCAAATACCGTTATGCCAATATCTGGCAAATTCTCCATAATCGTATCGGTTACATATCTCAAATACTCGATGCGCTTCCTTCGGCACTCCTCCTCTTCAATTTTGGCCGCTTGCTCGAGAGCCTCGTTACGAATGCGCAACTGTTCGAGCTCAATCGGCTGCAGCTCGGTTATTTCGTAGGTCTGATGGGGCTCTCGAGCAATGGTCGCCTCCAGCTCACGTGTGATCATGGACACTAGCTTCGGCACATCGGTGCCGAACATGATGTTAATCGCCTTTCCATTCTAATTGAGTATAAGGGAAAGGTCAGATTATGTTGAGATGGTGCTCAAGTCGAGGTCTGTCACTAATTGTTCTGCTTGTTTATTATTAATATTTTCAGTGTCGTACTTACGGCAACAAACATCCACGTGGGTTCGCTTTTCTTGTTAAACCGCTTCAGATACGAAATTGAGCCCGCTTTGCACTATTTTCATAGAGATTTCGATATTATTTGTGAGCCTAACCTCACTTTTCAACATAACCTCCAAATATTGGACTTACAATTGCCAGCTGTAAATTATCTCCACCCAGCTCCAGTTTGATCTTACGGAGACTTCCCACCATGCCCAAGCATGGACCACACCATTCCGAATATATATCGAGCACTAGAAATCGAGAATACATATGTTGGTTTTCTGTTTGGGCAACTTCTCCTTTGTCTGCTCTTCTTTATTACCCAGCAATCCGGGTCGCTGCAAAAACTTTTCAAACTCCTCATCGCTACTGATGTCCGCCTGCAGCTGCTGAGCTCCGCCTTTCTTTGCCATTTCATGCAAAATGATTCGCATAATTGGCTCGAGCGTGCAATTTTCCATTGCTATCCGACTACATATTCCATACTACCGCATAATTTATTGATTAAACTTCACTTCAGGAGGCGGCATTGTCATATGCGGGCGGGGCGAGGCGTAACCAAGTTGCGAATAAACAGGGTTTACAAAAACCAAAGGGTTTCGTGACAGGAACCCAATGATCTTAAATGTATTTTGAGTCTACTAGAACCTTTTACGGGAAAAGCTCATTATAGGTATATTATATATATATATATATATATATATATATATATATATATATATATATATACATGACTTTACAGGGTATAGGTCTAAAGAAAACAGAAGTGATTGAAGCTTCAGACTTAAATAGAGCTAAATGATTTGTAAATAAAGGAACTATTCTTTTTTTTTTTATACCGATATAAACATATCTGCCCAATATATCTTAGACTTATGTAAATATGTTTTCTCTATTTAGCTGAAATTTTCGTCTTATGCAAAGTTATCAGAACCAAATAGTTTCTCCCTTTAAAGAGTATATGTTTAACACATTTGCATGAAACACATGAAAAATCTATAAATAACTTCTCTATAGATCAGATTTGAAGAGAACTCAAATATTCGTTTCTATCTTTATACAGGGTATATGTCTAGTAAAGTCATTGCCGAAGTGGTATTAAAAGCTTTTAATACATACATAGGTTCTCATTTTATTTTCTGACTTTAAGTCTCCGCATAAAATCAATAAAAATCAGTTTTATGGGGTTGTTGTCCGTCTCTTAACTTTTTTGGACCAAATCTAAAGGCAAAGGAAAGGCAATTAGAATTTCTTTTTTTTTTTCATAGAATCCACTCAATGTTTTCATTACTTTAATATAGATCATTAAATTCAATATCCAGTGCAAAAACGCATAATACGTAGACGTAATACAAACATACACACCACACACAACATATATATACATATATGTATATATATATATATATATATATATATATATATACATATATATATATTATATGCCTATATATGCTCATAAAGATACATGTTGTCCAAGTATATATACATATATTTACATATGTAACCATACACACATATATACATATATATGTATATAAATATCTAAAATACCAGTTAATCGTTATACAGCTTAAAATAATGAATAATGGAAATACATGTATATGGAGATGATGCATCGGTCTCTGCTTCAACTGTGGGCATTAACGTGACGTTAACTGATACTGAAACTGAGGATGTGCAAGGGAAAAACTCAATTTGGGAGGGCAACGAACCAAGCCTTGAAACGATGCTGCTCCAAACAATTCTCGGATTTACCTGCACGCTTTTTTTTTTTTTTTGTTTTTTTTTTTGTTTGTTGTTTAGATTTGCATTAGTTGGTCTTGTTGCTGCTTGGTTAATTGGTTGTTTGGTTAGTGTAAAGCACATTGGGTGTTAGGCAATCGATGTGCTGGACTAGACGCCATTGGACAGTTAGTTTTGTTCGCCTATTCGAGGCCCAGCATCCAATTGATGCCTTGTACTATGAAGAATATGAGCGGCTGCCATGCGACCAGCCATCGAATCCAATCCAGTAGCCTGCCATAGAGAACGTGAGGTTTCTCCCAACTGCAATGGGTACATAATCATAAGTAAAATCATATTATAGAAAACTTTAGGTGGCACCTACGGATTGCGGAACATTTTCTGTAAATCGACCTTCTCCTTGCAGTAGGGACACGTCTGCTTCTTGCCCACAATGCACCAGCCTCGTATGCAGAACTCATGGAACACATGATTGCACGACAGCTTATAGGTGTTCTCGATGACGCCCTCTTCTTTTTCAGAGACCAGCAACTGATTGCCGCACACAGCACACACATTCTGGTCCAGATGTCGTGTGGGGATGCCCTGCGGCGTATAGTACTGCAATACAAATGGAAATATGTATATATATAAATATATATATCTAAGATAAGTAAATCCGACTACTTACACCTATGGCTGCTGCCATTTTATCTGAACATATTTCGGATATATCGCGACCCAGTACGCCAATATAGAGGCCATAGAAACAGAACATAAGACCCACATCCATCCAGATATTGGGCGGCTGTGAAAATACATAGTTCATGCCAAGAAAGGCGGCCATTATGACCAGGTAGCCAATGATGCCGAGACCATAGCTTAATTTGTAGATGAAATAAAACCACTTATAAACGAGCCTGTAAATGCAAACGAAAATTATATATGTATATATGAGCTATTACAAAAATCAATGAAATTATCTCTCTCTCTCTCTCTCTCTCTCGCTCACCTGGGCGTTGTGCCCTGTATGGGTTTTGTTGTGGCCCGGCGCATTACGAGCGCCGTAATGCACGTGAATATCAGCCAGATGATAATGAATCGTACCCAGAGGAAGGTGCAGGAGATAACAAGCGGTATTAGCCACATGGCCAGCAGTGTGACAAATGCATAGGATCTGTAGTGACGCTTCTTCCATTCGACCAATATGATTTGGGCAATGACTAAAGTCATAAACAATATGATAACCATTTCTGAGTGCATAGCATCATGGCCCTTGTGTTTCTCAACCATCAACTGGTGGTCGGCCCTACCAGGAAAAAAACCACACAAATAATTCAAGTTTAGCTGAGTGTACCTTGTACCACTTTATCAGATATCCAGTTATCAGTAAATGTAGGTATGTTGGCTTACCGCATTCGCTCTTCCGGCGTCATTTCGTCCAGGGACTGTAAGAATTACACATTTATTGGCATTGCTTCAGCCTAGATGATAAGTAATTGGATGTGCTTCACTTACCTTGTTGAGGTCCACTGGGGCATGGAGATCCATGTGCTGCTGATGCATATTGGCGCTGTGTGCCGGCACGTACAAACCTTGGCGACGTCTGCGTCTTTGTGGAATTTTGTCTTCACTTTGTTCCTTGTGCCCACTTACAATTTACCTATGTAATATATAGTCTAAATAGAAAACAAATAATACGAGGTAATATTACATATTGTCCCTGTTTCCCATTTAAGTGGCGTTGCCACTTGCCACCGACCGACTGCCTAGGGGCGCTGCCATTTGTCAAGGGCGCCACCGATTAAATACAACCATCTAATCACCATCGTTGCTTTTAACTTACACAAAGACATATATTCCTCCATAGAAATGCAAATTTTTTGATTATAATCAGCTACAATCGCTAATAAAATTTGTATGTCTGACAACTGTAACGTCTACGGAAGGCGTTGCCACGTACGCGCACTGGCCAAAGCTGTCTCAGCTGATTTGTTTTGCCTATCGATAACTGACAATTCTGACATTTGACAGCACAGCGGCAATTGTTTATAAACTAAAACTTAAAGCTAAGTGAGCGTAAACAGTATGCAAAACGAACACTGGGGCGCCATTGAGGAGGAGTGTGGGACATTTGCGTTAGACAAATATGTGCCGACTATGGCCAAAAAGCCGAAACTGGATGAGCTACGGCAGCGCGGGGATTTAGTGACCATGGATAAACAGTAAGTACAGTGAAGCCCGAAAGCTAGTGACACAGCATAATGGATATTTTTCTATAGAGATAAAATTGAGCTGAAAAGTTCCCTGGTCACGCAAACCATCGAGGTCATGAAGCAAACCGAAGTGCTGCAATCCCTCATCGACACCTATTCGAACAAAAACGTAAGCAAATTTTTTTACTCAAACATGCACATATTAATCATGGTGTTTACTGTAATAAGGGAACCTCCAACTATCTACTGAATCCCTGCCAAATGATACCCGAAGTGGACTTTCCACCAGAGAACGCCGCCGACTTAGTCAGCGAGCAAAAGTTCCAGAAACCCATCTGGTTCATTCCTACTGTGGATACCGCATTCTCTCGAGGCGATCCACAACCATATCCAGAGATCTCCACAAATACCTGCCGGCATGCGATTCGGAAAGTTATGTGCGGCCTGCTCCGGCTGGCAGGTTTCACAGACTGCTCTGAATCGGCGGTTATGCTGCTGACAGATGCGGCTGAGGAATTCATGCGCAGCTTTATCACAGAGTATCGCGGCTTCTACGACATCGATGACAAATTGGAGAAGTCAACGATGCTGCAGCTGCTGCCGCTCGAACAGGCCTACTTCAGTATGACGGGCACCTCGCTCACCCAGGTGCACAATTACTACAAGCATAAGGTGATATCGCGCAATCGCGTCGAGATTAGCGAATTCACCAGCGTGCTGCATGAATACGACAAGCTAATGAAGGAGAGCCAGAGCAGCATGCAGAAGCAGCAGCAACACCTACAACAACAGCATCACAATCAACACGATTTCAATGGGCACGATTTTCTTAACATACTCGAAATGCAGCCAGGCGAAGATGGGGGCAGCAGCGCGACTGGTAGCAACAGCATGGGCAACATCGTTGGCGAAATGCTGCAAGAGCTTGGCGGCAGCACCAACTCTAGCATCTCGCTAAGCAACGTGAGCAGCGGCCAACAACAGATGCTAAATAGCAACGCCTTATACGGCCTGCTTGATGGCCAAATGAGCAACAACAGCAACACGATGGCCAGCACAACGAACTATCAAAACAATTTTGATACCTAAATCCGCAGAGTAGATATATATAAATATATACATACATTATACTATTAAGTTACTGCAGAACAGTTAGGATCAGAAGAGTGTCATACAGCATGGTTGCAGCATGAAAGTTCCACTAGCATCCTTTAGAATAAGCCTCAAAGTGCCGAAATTTAAATACCCTATATATACATTTCTACACTCAATATTTTCTTAGATAGAACAATACTTAAATAACATGTCCAAACGATTATATATATATATATATATATATATATATATATATATATATATATATATATATATATAGCAGCATGCAAATGTTTGTAATTGAATTTAGTTAGAATCTTTTTAAATGGAAATAATTAGCTGGTAATACATCTTAATAACCGTACATAATTAAATATATATTTATATATCTAGAGAGATTTTCTTAACTGAGAAACAACAGTAGATAATCCCTATATAAAAACAAGAGAGTTGTGAAAAGAGAAAAGAAGGAAACTCAGGAATATGAAATGTTAACAAATAAACAATAAAATACATGAATTATAAAAGTTCATGTATAGCGAGTTTTGAATTTTTAGCAATTTTAACTAACTAATCGGTTTTTGTACTTTAAATTGTAAATTTATTGTGAATATAGATTTATTATTGTATCTAAACTGTTCCATTGTATGTTAAAATATGGAATCACAATCATGGCTCATTGGAGCACTGCAGCAGGAGAGGCATCTGGTATTCTTAATAAAAATTAAACAATAATTAACAATTTTATAAGAGCCAAGTTTTTTTCTGTTTATTGCGGCATCCTTGGCCGATCTTTGTTTCGTTCCAGTTGTTCTTGCGTCGCTGCTGGGTGAACTCGTTTGTGGGCTCAACAGCCTTCAGCTTGTGGCCCAGTGCATCAATAGCTTTATACTCAAAGAATTTATCTTTGCGTGGCTTGCGTGACACCCAGCTTTGCATATCCCGGCCGCTGAGTATAGAGTCGCCATCGACGACAACGGCAGCAAGAGCGACGTCTGTCTTCGTTTGCTCTTCGTCGCCTTCCAGCCAGCGGCTCTTTATAGCGGGCCTCTTCCGTGCATATGTATGCCTTATGTCATCAACGACATAGCAATCGGCATTGGACAGCAGTTTGACTTGACTGAACCAACCGTTCTCCTCCTTCAGCGATCCGTTGACTGGCTGATCGCTCTTACAGTATTCAACTTGACTTTGTAAAATCGCGCTCAGTTTGCCCCACAGATGTGTTTGCATTTCCTTACTGATTTGCAGATCACTAGCGGAAGCTGCATCTTGATCTGCCAGGTAGCGCTCGCTTTTGGGTAAATCTTGTGGCCGAGAGGCAACTGCTGGCGCTTCAGATGAACTTGACGTATTTAGTTCCTTCTTATACATATCATTTCTGAGCAGTGTGTGATCAGTAGCCTCCATAAACAAACGTATCTTTGCGTCGTCCTCTGAATCCGTTTCAATTACGTTTTTACTGCCTTTTCGTAGGGACGACATATTATGCTTAGAAAGGCGGTACAAAATTTGTTCTACAAACTTTGTTTAACATGCTTTGCCTATCGATAGTCGATAACTAGACGCACGTACCGAACGATGTGAGATGTGAGACAACAATGTACAGCACTGGTTAACGATATAAGCTAGCTGCATAACGGTTTATTGTAACCGGTAAATAGATTTTTACATGTAATATTCATAAGGTTTAGATGTATTTAGTTATTACGCCACCGAGCTACAGAGTCCGCAATTGCTAACTGGGCACATTTTCATTTCGACATCTTCGCCAACGCGCAAAACAGCCGCCATTCCGTTCTCCGAGTGCGAAGAAATGTGACAATGGAATATCCAATTGCCCGGACTGTCCGTGTTGAAGTGGATGATGGTATAGCCGAAGGCTGGCACTTGCACCGAATGTAGCCATGCAGATGAATGGGATGTGCTGTATTTGATTTGCTCGAAATGACAAACTCCACATTCTTGTTGGCCGGCACTTGAATAACGTTGGAGCACTTGCAATGGCGACTCTTGCAATTGAAGCCAAGCACCGCCTGCTGCGAGCTATTGCAGAAGAACTGCCCAATGTCTAGGTTTCGCGTCTGCAGCAACGACATCTTCGGTAAGGTGATGTCGTCCATCTGGAAGCGGAAACCCTCGCCGCGCAGCTCAAACGCATTCATGCTGGTGTAATAGGTGAGCGCTGGACTGAGCGCTGGCTGCACATGCTGCGCATTTAGGGTAACCAGCGATATGCTCTGCGCACTACCGCCGCCCGCATCGTCGCTCAGCTCATTGAGCATGATGCCCGGCGCATCGTAGGCATAGCTCAGTGTGCTTATGTCCAGGGCTTGCGTCTCACTCAATGTTATATATACATATATATATATATATATATATATATATATATATATATTTAGCAGCATGCAAATGTTTGTAATTGAATTTAGTTAGATTCTTTTTAAATGGAAATAATTAGCTGGTAATACAGCTTAATAATCGTACATAATTAAATATATATGTATATATCTAGAAAGATTTTCTTAACTGAGAAACAATAGTAGATAATCCCTATATAAAAAACAAGAGAGTTGTGCAAAGATAAAAAAAGGAAACTCAGGAATATGAAATGTTAACAAATAAACAATAAAATACATGAATTATAAAAGTTCATGCATAGCGAGTTTTGAATTTTTAGCAATTTTAACTAACTAATCGGTTTTTGTACTTTAAATTGTAAATTTATTGTGAATATAGATTTATTATTGTATCTAAACTGTTCCATTTTATGTTAAAATATGGAATCACAATCATGGCTCATTGGAGCACTGCAGCAGGAGAGGCATCTGGTATTCTTAATAAAAACTAAACAATAATTGACAATTTTATAAGATCTAAGTTTTTTTCTGTTTATTGCGGCATCCTTGGCCGATCTTTGTCTCGTTCCAGTTGTTCTTGCGTCGCTGCTTGGTGAACTCGTTTGTGGGCTCAGCCGCCTGCAGCTTGTGGCCCAGTGCATCAATAGCTTTATACTCAAAGAATTTATCTTTGCGTGACTTGCGTGGCACGCAGCTTTGCATATCCCGGCCGCTGAGTATAGAGTCGCCATCGACGACAACGGCAGCAAGAGCGTCGTCTGTCTTCGTTTGCTCTTCGTCGCCTTCCAGCCAGCGGCTCTTTATAGCGGGCCTCTTCCGTCCATATGTATGCCGTATGTCATCAACGACATAGCAATCGGCATTGGACAGCAGTTTGACTTGACTGAACCAACCATTCTCCTTTTCCTCCAGCGATCCGTTGACTGGCTGATCGTTCTCACAGTATTTATCAATAGCTTTATACTCAACGAATTTATCTTTGCGTGACTTGCGTGGCACGCAGCTTTGCATATCCCGGCCGCTGGCTATAGATTCGCTACCGACGACAACGGCAGCAAGAGCGGCGTCTGTCTTCGTTTGCTCTTCGTCGCCTTCCAGCCAGCGGCTCTTTATAGCGGGCCTCTTCCGTCCATATGTATGCCGTATGTCATCAACGACATAGCAATCGGCATTGGACAGCAGTTTGACTTGACTGAACCAACCATTCTCCTTCTCCTCCAGCGATCCGTTGACTGGCTGATCGTTCTCACAGTATTTATCAATAGCTTTATACTCAACGAATTTATCTTTGCGTGACTTGCGTGGCACGCAGCTTTGCATATCCCGCCCGCTGGCTATAGATTCGCTACCGACGACAACGGCAGCAAGAGCGTCGTCTGTCTTCGTTTGCTCTTCGTCGCCTTCCAGCCAGCGGCTCTTTATAGCGGGCCTCTTCCGTCCATATGTATGCCGTATGTCATCAACGACATAGCAATCGGCATTGGACAGCAGTTTGACTTGACTGAACCAACCGTTCTCTTTCTCCTCCAGCGATCCGTTCACTGGCTGATCGCTCTCACAGTATTTATCAATAGCTTTATACTCAACGAATTTATCTTTGCGTGACTTGCGTGGCACGCAGCTTTGCATATCCCGGCCGCTGGCTATAGATTCGCTACCGACGACAACGGCAGCAAGAGCGTCGTCTGTCTTCGTTTGCTCTTCGTCGCCTTCCAGCCAGCGGCTCTTTATAGCGGGCCTCTTCCGTCCATATGTATGCCGTATGTCATCAACGACATTGCAATCGGCATTGGACAGCAGTTTGACTTGACTGAACCAACCATTCTCCTTCTCCTCCAGCGATCCGTTGACTGGCTGATCGCTCTCACAATATTCAACTTGACTTTGTATAATCGCGCTCAGTTTGCCCCACAGATGTGTTTGCATTTCCTTACTGATTTGCAGATCACTAGCGGAAGCTGCATCTTGATCTGCCAGGTAGCGCTCGCTTTTAGGCAAATCTTGTGGCCGAGAGGCAACTGCTGGCGCTTCAGATGAACTTGACGTAGTTGGTTCCTTCTTATACATATCCTTTCTGAGCAGTGTGTGATTAGTAGTAGCCTCCATAAACAAACGTATCTTTGCGTCGTCCTCTGAATCCGTTTCAATTACGTTTTTACTGCCTTTTCGTAGGGACGACATATTATGCTTAGAAAGGCGGTACAAAATTTGTTCTACAAACTTTGTTTAACATGCTTTGCCTATCGATAGTCGATAACTAGACGCACGTACCGAACGATGTGAGATGTGAGACAACAATGTACAGCACTGGTTAACGATATAAGCTAGCTGCATAACGGTTTATTGTAACCGGTAAATAGATTTTTACATGTAATATTCATAAGGTTTATATGTATTTAGTTATTACGCCACCGAGCTACAGAGTCCGCAATTGCTAACTGGGCACATTTTCATTTCGACATCTTCGCCAACGCGCAAAACAGCCGCCATTCCGTTCTCCGAGTGCGGAGAAATGTGACAATGGAATATCCAATAGCCCGGACTATCCGTGTTGAAGTGGATGATGGTATAGCCGAAGGCTGGCACTTGCACCGAATCCTTCAGCGGGGCACCGCGGCCGCGACGTGGCAACGGTGTACGCCTGTCGATCTCTTCTATCTGGCCAATGCGCTGTTCACCGAGCACACCCATCCCGACCACCCGGAATGTGTAGCCATGCAGATGAATGGGATGTGCTGTATTTGATTTGCTCGAAATGACAAACTCCACATTCTTGTTGGCCGGCACTTGAATAACGTTGGAGCACTTGCAATGGCGACTCTTGCAATTGAAGCCAAGCGCCGCCTGCTGCGAGCTATTGCAGAAGAACTGCCCAATGCCTAGGTTGCGCGTCTGCAGCAACGACATCTTCGGCATGGTGAAGGTGATGTCGTCCATCTGGAAGCGGAAACCCTCGCCGCGCAGCTCAAACGCATTCATGCTGGTGTAATAGGTGAGCGCTGGACTGAGCGCTGGCTGCACATGCTGCGCATTTAGGGTAACCAGCGATATGCTCTGCGCACTACTGCCGCCCGCATCGTCGCCCAGCTCATTGAGCATGATGCCCGGCGCATCGTAGGCATAGCTCAGTGTGCTTATGTCCAGGGCTTGCGTATTGGCGTTCTGGTAGTGCAGCACCGCCTCCTGATGCAACTGGTTCATGGCACAGAAGCTATAGCCCTTGACCCGTATCCAATAATTGGCTATTTCCTGATTGGCGTGCAGGACAAAATCAAAGCGTTCCGCTCCATGGAACATAATCTTCTGCACCTCAACGGGCTCAATGTCGTTGCCATCGCTCGCAATCACCACCAGATCGTGATTGTCGATGGACAGGCTGATCGGGCAGTTGGATACGCCTACAAAGTGATAATTATTAACATTTATAACCAACTTATCTATTGCTACAACTACTCAACTACTTACCATTGAAGATGACACGGAAACGATAGCGACCGCCACGAATGACTCCAAACGTAGCATAGAGCGTGGGCTTCACCTTGCTGTTCTTCTTCATGTTGCGTCCGCGTCCATTGATAAGTATATTCTCGGCGACGCTCTCGTCGAAGTTATGCACCCAGTCCTGTATCATGATCACATGCTCGGACTGATCAAAGTCATAGAGATGGTCATGGGGATTCAGCTTGGGCGGCAGCCGCACAATCAACGGACCGGCAAGCCCAAAGGCGCGCTGGTGCTCGGTGTGGCTATGCCACCAATTGGTGCCGCCATGGTCCACTTCGAAGCGATAGCGAAACGCCTGGCCCGCCTCAATGGGGTACTGGGTGACGTGGGGCACGCCGTCCATATGCGGCGTGGAGCGCTGATGGATGCCATGCCAATGTATGGTCGTCGTCTCGTGCATACTGTTGATGACGTCCGCTACAATGGTATCGCCGTAGCACACTTCAATGGAACTGCCCGGCAGCTGGCCATTGACCACCATGATCTGGGACTCGAGGCCGTCGGCGTATTTGCAATCATCGTTGTGCGGTTCCAGTTCCGCCAGCTTAAAGCTATCGATATAGTCCTTGCCATTCAGCTTAAAGCGATACCTAGATTGCAGATAGCGCTTGCATGAGTCTGTCATCGTGTTATCGTAGTGCACCACCATATAGTAATAGCAGGTCATGGGCTGTTGCTCGACGCATTCGCGCTTGCACGGATGCTTCTGATCCTTGTCTGCGTAACGCCATTGTGATGATTCGCCGGACGAGAGCTGTGGATAGAGCTGTTTGATGCGCTCATAATTGCTGACAATACGCTTGCCATCGGCATCTGCAAATAAAAAGTCCACAATAATCGAGGGATTCAATTTGAAAATATCCTCATTCACCTTGAATGCCATCGATTTGCACGATAATCAGGCTACTTATCAACACAATCGTCTTAACTAAGCTAATTTGCATAATGTGTGCAGAAAAACAATAAAAAAAAAGGAAAAATATTTATAGCGCTGTGTTACTGAAAATATCCTGCGGCAATAGCAGCAAATGCCAAAACATAACTGTTGATTAATTTCCGCCATCAGTTACCTTTTGTAAGAGGTAGTAAAATCAGCATTGTGCGATATTAAAAAATTACTTGGAATTCGCTTGTCGCAGCCTTGTCGTGCAACTCGTTATACTTAATTGAAGATCGTTCACATTGTCAGTTGATACCGATAGAGATTCGATATAGTGCAGACAAAATTCTAATTTCGTTGTTTTGGCTGTTGGTTGGCTGTCTACATGACTAAGCGCACCCCTAACAGCCGTTTCAATGCCACGGGTAAAACCCATTCAACATTCTTGTATTTATGTGTGATTAGTAAGTGCAGTTCTGTTTGTTTCCTTGGCCCATTTACTGTGCAAATTTTGAAATTTGGCCTTGAGCTATGTTCTAGATTATTTCATTTGAATTCGAATTTAAATTTGAATCTGCTCGCAATGTTGTACAACGAACGATCAACCTGCTGACCAGTGTTGTAAGCAAAGCTTATTAGTTTTGAATAATTGTGAGAAGAAAACTAATATTTGTATTCAAATATTGAGAATTGTGTACCTACCTCCAAGCAAGCATTGTTTATATATTCATCTTTATCTATTGATTGGCAGCCGTGTGGTAAAAACGTTTATGCATACAAATAAACGAGATTTCAAATGCTCAGTTTACGAATACTAATCAAAATGCCTGACGCTCTCGTCAACGCACACACACACACACACATGAATACGTACATATCTCTGTAAATACATTCATATGTACATTTGTATTCGTATGTGCCATGCAAACACTCCCAGTCCCAAGAACATTGTACTGAATTAAAATTTCGATTTCATTTACTTTTATCAAGTCGCATTTACGTTTGCCTTTGTTTACGATTGCTTGCACTTGGGGCAGCGGGCCAACAAGATTCTTGATTATGCAGAAAATAAAGTAAAACCGCAAAAAAAAAAAATAAATGCAAAGAAAAGTGTAACAGACCACACACATAGTTATACGAAATAAAACAAAACAAGTTTAAGCGATCCAGCAGCGAATATTGCGTCCAATTTGTTGATTGCCATTGGCGCCTGCATGAACTTCATTAGGCAATTCGCACTGCAGGCGATTGGACGCATCGCAGCGCCTCCCAGCGGAGTAAAATTGTGGGCGACTCCACAACAGGGTAAGCTAATTACGGGGGGGTGGCAACGCCGGCAGCACTAACCGTAGTTAGTTAATTGCAATTGCTCGTATTTCACAACATTGGCCGTGCTGCCAATAGTAGTTATCAAGTCTTCAACCCATTCGGGCAAAGGTAGACATATGGATAGCTTGGACAACTCCGTCCACTCGGCGGGCATCGAGGATGTGCACAATGTGCCCATGAGCGTCATCAAACGGCCGATACCCTCCGTCCTGGACGAGATGAAAGTTCAATCACTCATGGCCACCATCGATGTGCGTAATATACAGCAGCAGCAGCAGCAGAAGAAGAAGAAATCAGTTAAAATTAATTTTTTGCAGGCCGAAACTGACGCCGATAATGTGCCACCGGTTGACATCTTATGGATTACCGGTAGCGAAGGCGGCAACTATTACTTCAGCTTTGGCGGCTGCCATCGCTTCGAGGCTCACAAGCGGCTCAATCGGGAAACCATAAAAGCAAAACTAGTCCGATCCACATTAGGTGATCTTTATCACTACATGGGCTCCAGTGCGCCAAAGTATTTGGCATAGTTCCAATAGTAGTTTTCTTGTTGTTTTTTTTTTTTTTATTTTGTTTTTTGCTTAAATGTTAACTAGTGTGCCTTTAATATGCGTGTATATTTCATTATGTTATAAATATCTTTTTTTTAACAAAACAAAAGAAACTTGTTTTTTTTTTTTAATGCTATTCCAACTGCCGTTCAGTGCTGTAAGCTGCGCCTAAGAAATCGTTTACACTGTCTATCATACTAAAGCGAGCGCAATGTCCTTTGATACCTTTGATGCAGCCACTTATCGTTATCGTTATCTCTTATTTGATGGAGCTGACAAGGACAAGTCCAAGTAGTAATTGAATCTTTCATATTTTCCAATTGAACAAAGAGGAACGACTCCCCATTTGGTTTGGCATGAAAGAAATTAAGTTTTCAATTAGACACTTTATTTTTACAATTTATAAATATTTAATTTTAATTTGCTACACATATTATAGAAAATAATCAATTTGTTAATAGCTACATTAATAATCTGCTATGCGAGTACTCCAATCTGATACTGAGACTCATTTATACTTGCCAATCAAGCCAATTGCCAATTGGATAAAAAGCTCTAGCTAGAACTGTTGCATCGCTTTGTTTATAATATATGATACATTGTTCGAAGCAATGAGCGCTTATAAAAACTCGTAGAATTTGTTAAATGCATAAATACATAATTTGAATTAGCTACACACATTCGATATAAAAACCATTGATTGCTTCTCGATTCGTACATCTACCAGAGAAAGGGCGATCTTTCGCGCAGGATGCGCAGCCCGTACCGTTGCCATTCCACCTGGGTGATCCACAGCTCGCGTGCGCTCTCCAACACCGACATGATGGCGGCACCCTTCCAAGCGACCATGCCCACGTCCATGCCCTTGCTGAAGACGTTGACCTCGAGGCCGGGCGGGACCTGCTGACTGATGCGCTGCTCCAGCCATGCGGCCAGTCCGCGCATCTTGGCGCAGCTGCCCACTAGCAGAATGGCGCCGAACATCTTTCGACGTGTCTCATAGCTGCCGCAGCGTCCAATCGAGCGGATCACCGCCTGGTCGAGCGACACCACTTGGCCGCATGCATTAAAGTACCAGGAGTTGCTCGACTTGGGATTCTGCTGCTGGAGCGACTGCTGGTGCTGCGAATTACTATTGCTGCTCAACGTCGTCTCGTCCTGGTCGACCACAATCAGCTCCTCATCGTCGGCAGTGATTGGCAGCTGTGGCGGTTTAGCCGAGTTGAATATAGACATGGAAGAGTTGCCCATGATGCTCATGTCTCCCGCACGCACACCGTTGCGTCGTCCCGTCTCGCGCAGGTACTCTGCATCACAGCAGTCCTCGCAGTCGTATTGCTCTTGCGCCGATTGCTGGGTGTGCACAGCCCGCGTCTTACCCGTTATGTTCAGCAGCTCAGTGTGGAAGAACGCCAGGGGCGCCATAATTGCCTCGTCGCCCACTTGGATGGTGTAGCGCACCCATTGGCCGTGCGGCTGGCGCAGCGTGAAGTGCTTCTCCTGTGCCCCGCAAACGTTGGCATTCAGATGACAGAATCGCTCCTTTAGCTCGTCAAGCAGTTGGGCGTCCACATAGCTCTCCTCCACACAGCACTCGCGATAGGGGAACCCGCATTTGCGCAATAACATGAGCAGCACCTGGTCGATGTCGCCGCCGCCGTAATTGATGCGGACACGTGCATCCAGCTGGGAGATGCCATCTTCGATGCACGCAATCGAGGTCTTTTGGGCGCCAATGTCCACTACACAGCCATAGCCAATGCCCGCGCCATAGGTGGCCGCGACGCTATCCTGGACGAGGAAACAACGCTGGAAGCCCATTCGCTGCAGCAGCAGCGTCATTGCCTCACGCAGATGCCTTCGCACATAGACGTCGTTGACGACAAGCACGGCGCTATGCGTACACAGGTCCTGCAGAGAAATTCCCAGGCATTGCTCCAGCGCGTACGACCAGATGTGCTCCAGGTGGGATAAAGTAGCCTGCAGGGAGCCGCCCTTTCCGCCATGCACGTTCAGTTCGCCGCGCTGGATGGGGAAGTGAATGTCGTAATTATCGGCATCGCTGGCGGTCAATCGGAGGATTTGCTCATCGAAGAGTAGTGGCGCTTCGCTGTGCCAGTTCATGTGCTCCTCGAGCGGAACAGGAGGCGGCACTGGTTCCGCGGCGCTGCTGCGATTGAAGTGCGCCAGCTGCTGGGGCGGCGTGGCGACACGCAAACGGTTTGCCTCATCGACCACGCAGTTCTGCAGCAGGCGCGAGACGGCCAGACGCTGTTCCTCGAACTCTGCCTGCAGCCGAGTGGAGTTGAGGCTGTCCAGCGACGGCAGCAATGGATCATGATGTGGTGCAACTCCGTCTTGAGGTACTCGTCTATAGGCTACCGCGTGCAGAATGGTCAGCGGATTGAGGTCGGCAGCGCGTCCGATGCGCAAATGCTGCGACCCCGGATGTATAACAATTATCTTTGGCGCCTCCAACGGCTGGGTAGTTGGTGGCTGTATTTGCGTCGCACGTCCGCTGCTTGTGCTGCTCGCCCGCGAACGCCTACGACAGTTCGATTTTTTTTATTAGTTTGGCTTTTCAGCAATATCGCTGCCGCATCATACTTACTGCATTATATCTTATGTAGGGCTGGTAAATTGGCTGCGGCAGCCGGTACACATATTTCAAGGCTTGCATGGTGCCCACTCTTATCGAATCGCATTGCGACTGTGAGTATGTTCTAATGCACCGTTCTCAATTCCCGCGTTACGTTATCGCATATCGGTTAAGTTAACGATAGCAAAACATTTATTTAAATCTATTGACACTGCTTAAATGTTTTTAAATCTGAATTAAAAACCCCTTATAGATTAATCACATTAAAAGGTGATGTTATTCTGACAAAATACAAATATAATATGCCACGTATTCAGCCAATCTAGCCAATGTCTCAAGCAATGCAGCTTAAAAGTAACAGTAGATAACTCACAAATAGTTAATAATAAATAATATGTTCTATTAGACAATACTAACCAGGAATTCAGTGAGAACGTCTTGGAGAATCATAGTACGCAGCTTTAGCTCGACTGTACTACAGGGTGAATCGTTAGCCGCAACAGGCATAACATACTATCGTCTATCGCCTATCGTCTATCGTTAACCAAAGAACGTGCTGAGTATTTTGTTGTTTTCCCAATCATTGATTCATTGCGAAATTCTAAAATCAAATAGGTCAACCCGTAAACAAAAATATAAAAAACCTAAAATAGTAAAAAACGAACGCAGCCATGTCACATTTTACATGTATCAACTGCGATGCGCGCTTTGCCAACGCAGACATACAGAGGGAGCACTACAAAACGGATTGGCACCGTTATAATCTGAAGAGGCGCGTGGCGCAGTTGCCGCCCGTCACTGCGGATGAGTTCCAGCAGCGTGTGCTAAGCGCCCGCAGCGCGACTGAGTCAGCCATCGAGGAGCAGCAGATGAGCATTTATTGCACCGCATGTCGCAAGCAGTTCGGCAATCAGAAGGCACACGACAATCATCTCAACAGCAAGAAGCACAAGGAGGCACTGCTGCGGCTGGAGCGACTGCATGGAGACTCAGACAGCGTATCTGATGTGTGTGTAAAGAGCATTGTGGAGCCGCGTCCGCATCCTGCACTGGCCGCAGCCGCCGCGGGCAAGGGGCGCCTCGCATTTGCTGAACGGACAATGCAGGTGGATGCGGACGAGGATGACGACGACGACTTTGAGGACATTGAGGAGGAGGAGGTAATTGGCAGCTAGGAATTAAATTAGATGCCATTGAAACCAAGTTGATATTTTCAGGTCGATTCGGATGAATGGGACAAAATAGCCGAGAATCCGCTGACCGAGCGTGACTGCCTCTTCTGTAACCACCAGAGCGGGGATCTGGTGGAGAACCTCAAACACATGTCGCTCGCACATTCGTTCTTTATTCCCGACACCGACTACTGCACGGACATCGAGGGCCTGCTTTACTATCTGGGCGAAAAGGTGGCCAACTATTTCATTTGCCTGTGGTGCAACGATCGTGGCAAAACCTTTTATTCCCTGGATGCTGTCCGCAAACACATGATCGACAAGGGGCACTGCCAGATGCTGCACGAAGGCGTCGCCTTGGCCGAATATGCCGAATATTATGACTACAGCGCCAGTTATCCAGATCATGTAAGTATCGAGCCATATCGATATCGATAACGTTCAGCTCAACACCATCGATGAAAAAAAAGCTGCCTTTTGCTACCATATTTGAAATTGGGGCTATTCTTCTAATTCTTCTTTCTCGTAGAAAGAGGGCATGGACATTGACGAAGAAGTTGTACCCGATCTACTCGATGGCGATGAATATCAATTGGTTTTGCCCTCCGGCGCCGTTATCGGCCATCGGTCGTTGCTGCGCTACTACAAGCAGCGCTTGCAGCCGACTCGTGCAGTTGCACTCAAGAAATCGGATCGTAAATTACATCGTGTACTGAGCGAGTATCGAGCACTCGGTTGGACGCAGACGCAGCAGCAGGCAGCGGCGCGCAAGGCGCGCGACATTCATTTAATGAAGCGCGTGCAGTCCAAGTGGCAGATGCAGCTGGGCACCAAGGCCAATAAGCTGCAGAAGCACTATCGCGCCCAGGTGCTAATCTAGGAATGCATAAATGAAGTACAACTTGTGTGGAATAGGATATTTTCTTTTGTTGCTCGCTTTTCAATCAAGCAAAATTGGTTTTCATTTTAAAATTACTACGCAATCGGTCTTTAAATAAAATTACATCATTTAAATTAAAAATTAAATAAAATTTACTTTTGATTTTGTATAAGTAAAATTATTTCGTTATGGTTACATTAAATTTATGCATTTAAAACTAGGTAAAAAAAAAAAAACGTTCTAATTAATCAGAACTCTCTTGCTAACTGTAAACGCGATGAGCAATGCATGTTTGCGTGCGTGTCTGTGTGTGTGGGTGGGTGTGCGTGTATGAGCGCGACGCCTGCACGGTGAAAGCATGACTTAAATAAACCGATGTGTGTGTGTGTTTGTGTAAATTTCAGCTAGCTTTGATGTGTATGTGTGTTTGGATGGATGTGCAATAAATAGCAGTGTCTGCTGGCGAGCTAAGAGAACGGAAACACACACACGCACAAAATAGAGAGAGAAGGAGAAGCACAACAGCTGGCTGCTCAGACTTTTGCGTGTGTGTGTGTGGTGTAAAAAAAAAAAGTAAAGTAATTAAAATGAAACATTTTAAAGTATAGTTTATATAGACGGCAGGTAACGCTAATGTATAACTACAGGATTCTGTTGAACACATACGCCCACCATGGGCGACGACGAAGAGGCATCGCTGCTGGCACCGGCTGTAGAGCTGACGCTGCCGCTGCCACCACCGACGCCGCCACCGCTGGACGTGGCTGCCGGCGCTGGCAGCGCTGCCAACGATGATGATGTTGACGCAGAAGCTGGCATCTGCATGGGCAGCGGCAGCGGAGCTAACGGCTGCGGATGATAGAGTAGTACTCCATATGAGGCCGGCCCGGAACCAGCTGGAGGTCCACCAGCAGCAGAGGCGCTGATAACGCTCGAATCGGTCATCATCAGATGCGAGGCAGCTGCGGACATGTTGCCATAATGATGCATCAGGTCGAGCGGCAGCGACGCTGGCGCATAGCTGTGATGCGGCTGCGGCTGTGTCGGCAGTTGCATTTGTTGATGTGCGGCGGGTGGTGGCAGCGGCGGCAGAAGCAGCGACGTCGGTTGTGGCGGCGGTTGTACTACATTACCGTTATGCTTAATGCTGCTGAAATTCTGATGTGGCGCAATGCCGACGCCGCTGTTGCGCATGCGCCCAAATGGCGGCTGCCCGAGACGCAACGCTGCCGCTGCCATTGTTGCGGCCGAGACGGGCGGCAGCGGCGGCGGCGGCATCTGTTGTTGCCCCAGCGGCGGATCACAGTCCATGGCGTGCGGATAGCTGTTGGCCATATAAATATTGCGGCGACCGCTGCTGACGGCGACGCCGCTGCTGCTGCTATGATTTAAGCTATTCAGACTGTTATTATTGTTTATGTTAATGTTGTTGTTGTTGCTGCTGTTAAGGCTGTTGAGGTTGCTGCTGCTGTTCGCTGTTGTCGCTGACTGCGGCTGCAGACTGAGCGCCGAGAAATTCATTGCATTGGCATTGCTGTTGTTGCTATTGTTATTGTTGCTGCTGGAGCTGCAGCTGTTGTTGTTTGCGTGGTGCAATAGTAGACCTGCAAGAGCAAATGTTGAATTATGTAAAGATTGTCAATAAATGTTAAGGCTAAAAGGTTAGTGTTGGCACATTGCAAAAGTTTTCGCTTATTTTTTTTTTTTTGTTGATTATATCATAAATTTTTATTGAAGGGTTTTTTCGCTTTTTTTTGTCATTTTTGTTGTTTGCTTTTAGTTCTCATTTTAAATTGTTTTTCTTCGGTTCTTTTCTCTTTTTAACTTATTATTTAGTAATCATTCGTAAATTATTTCATACTCATTAAACATAAACCATCAGCTTTACGTTGTATGTATATATATATATATATATATATATATATATATATATAAATGCCACAAATGCGTGAGAGTGTATGTGTATATGTTGGGGTCTTCTGTATGTGTGCTTGTTTTTCTCTTGATTAAAGTGTTAAACTAAATGCTTTACATTTTCAACCAGTTTATCTTTTTTCTTCTTCTACATCGTGTTTAGTTTTTTTTTTTTTTTTTTTTTCATTTTTATTATTCAATACTGTTTCGTTAAGTGTAGTTGTTATTGCATTGCTCTTTGGCGCCATTTTGCGTGCAGCCATTTGCTGTTAGTTAACATTGGGCTTTAAATCAATATGTTGCTGCATATCTTAAGCGTTCCCACTGATCGCATTTGCGCATTCATTTTTAATTATTCTTTTTTTTTTGGTTATTGTTAAATTTTGTTTGCGTGTTTTCTAAATATGTTTTTTCTTTTTTACTTTTTGGGTTTCTTTTCGTGGCCTAAATCTAAATGCTTGCGATGAATTTTCATTTAAGTTTTATGATTTCGTTTTTAGCTCTTCTCTCTATGCAATTCTTCTTTCATTTCTCAACTAAAGTATGTATGTGAGTGTGTGTGTGTGTGTGTTTATTGAAATTGTAACTTAAATTTAAAACACTCTTTATCGGCTTTTGCTTTAAGTATTTTACATAACTTTTTAAATTTTTTTCCTTTCTGTTTTTCCTTCATTTAGTTTTATTTATTAATTATTTGTTAAATTCTTGAATTGTTTACTCCGGTGCTAAACGCTAAATTGTTGAATTATACAAACACATATACAATACATATGCAACTCACATCTCTGTCTCTGCCTGTCTATCTCTCTCCCTCTTTCTCGCTATCGTTCTATTGATTTCCTCTCTCTCTTTATGTTCGTTTTCAATTTCAATTATTTCATATATGTACAGTCTGTCAAGAATGAGTTGGCACACTGCAAAAAAATTTGATTTTTTGACTTCGGATGCAAATATCTAAGTAATTAATGCATAAAAAAATTTGTTTTAAAATAGGAATATGTTTAATATTATTTTATTAATTTAAATATAAAAAAAAAAGAAACATAAAATTCAATATGTAAAGAACAAATCAACAAAAACAAACATCACTCATAAATAACAGTGTCAATAATGTGTTGGCAATAATGTGTTTTGCACATCTGCTGTGCTCGCGTTCTTGGAAGTAACGGTATTTTACTGTTATCTGTTCATATTCTATGCATCTATGATCGTTTTCTTGTACATTTCTGGCCATTTGAATAACGACTTTCGCTAGTTACGCATTTTATAACGCATTTAATATTTTTTAAATATGCCTGGAAAGCGATTGAGCTTTGAGATGGTGCAGCTCATCTACTACAACCATGAGATGGGCAAATCCGTTCCAGAATTGATGGAGATGTTTTCTGTACCCAGGAGAACGGTGTATAATGTCATAAGCCGGGCCAAAAAATAAAACAGGCTGCTTTTAAAGACGGGAGGAGGGCCGAAAAATAAGATAACCGGCTTATTCTAAGAAAAGTGAACGCTAATCCGCATATTTCTGTTAGAAGTCTTGCCAAAAAGCTTAAGGAAGAATGTGGCATAGATGTCTCACATGAAACGGTACGCAAAGCTCTCATAACCCATGAGTACAGTTCGAGGGTAGCACGGAAAAAGCCTTTGTTATCAGAAATAAATATTGAAAAGCGCTTAAATTTTGCTGTTAACATGGTTAGTCACCCCGCAGAATATTGGGACGATGTCATATTTTGTGACGAAAATTATGCAATATTATAACGATGGTCCTCCCAGGGTATGGCGCAAGCCATTGACGGCTCTTAATTCCTGAACTCAAAGACATAAAAATAAATAATACTATGAACAACATCAATCCGCATAAGCTTCACCGGCAAACGCACAAAATGGAATAATAGAGATGAACAGGTTAAACTCCACCCACTTAACAACAATATACGTCTTATTGGCATTATCTGCTATAATAATTATTTGCTGGACCTGTAGAACCAAAAAGAGTTTGTTCACCCCGATGGAAATACCTGCAGACGGACTTACAACTATAGCATCGTTATGGCCGTCGCTCCACACTAGGGGGGGAGGAGTTACCATCTCAGTCCTCTCTGAGATACCAACCAAGCCGCCTCCCAAAATCTCTAATTCGTGTGGACGACACTGACTGACCAGTGCGATGTTGCGAAACCGCAACAATCAGCTTTGGATGGGATATCGCGACAGATAGATGAATGATACGATACAGCTGGCTTGGTTTAGGTCTATAAATATATTACTGTTGAATAAATGGCGAGTTAGTCTGATGCGAGTAAGAGAAGTGAGCAGACGTTTTATTTCACTAGTATACATAGGGGAACATTCATAAGAAGCCCTACCAAGCCAGGAGCTCTTGGCCTGCTAATCCGCAGCTGGAGTCCACCTTGGCCATCCTCTAGCTTGTAACTGGCTTTATGAATGGCAACAAGCCAAATTTTAAGTTCTATCAAGACAACGATCATAAACATAAAGAGATCAATGTTCGCACTTGGCTACTTTACAACTGTGGCAAAGTCATTGACACACCCCCCCAGAGCACGGACCTTAACCCTATTGAGCATGTGTGGGCATACTTGAAGAAAAAAGTTGGAAAAACAAATCCTAAGAGCCGCACACAACTAAAATCTGCTATAATTCAAGAGTGGGACAAAATACCTCTTGATTTTATTCAAAGACTTATTTTTTCGATGAAAAAACGCCTTAAACATGTTATAAATGCCCAAGGGGGTCACACTAAATATTAAAATTTTGTTAATTATTCATAATTTAGATTTAATTTTAAATTAAGATGCATAGAGTGTAAGTGTGCCAACACATTATTGACACTGTTATTTATGAGTGATTTTTGTTTTTGTTGATTTGTTCTTTACATATTGAATTTTATGTTTCTTTTTTTTTATATTTAAATTAATAAAATAATATTAAACATATTCCTATTTTAAAACAAATTTTTTTATGCATTAATTACTTAGATATTTGCATCCAAAGTCAAAAAATCAAATTTTTTTGCAGTGTGCCAACTCATTCTTGACAGACTGTATATATGTTAACACACGCACATATTTGTAGAAACGTGTATACATGTGTGTGTGTATGTGTTTGTGTATTTGTTAAATGCTAAAGTTGGTTTAATCTTGGTTTGTTTTAGTACTAATTTATGTTTCTGTTTTATGCAATGCTATCGATTTCTTCATATTTCCATTTAAATTATTAAATATATTTTATAATTATTAATAATATGCCTAACGTTAATTATTTCGTTTGCTTTGTTTTATTTTAATTTTAATTTATTATTTTGTTGATATTTTTACACACCTAAAAACTATGATTTGTTTTTAGATTTTGGTATTTTTTGTATGATTTTTCTTATATTTTATTTTATATTTATTTTTTGGTAAAAAAAAATTCAATTATGTTTTACTGTCATGCGACAAAGCGTCTGTTAAACTGCACAGATTGGCTGATCCGTTATTTAATATTGACTGATCTGTATTTAACATTGCTTTTACCATTGAATCGAAGCACGATTAGCTTTGTTTACGTATGCAATGAGCGTGTGTGTGTTGAGTGTGCGTACGTGTCCTTGTAAGTGTGTAGGAGAAC
This sequence comes from Drosophila mayaguana, assembly GCA_037075325.1. Taxonomy (NCBI): domain Eukaryota; kingdom Metazoa; phylum Arthropoda; class Insecta; order Diptera; family Drosophilidae; genus Drosophila; species Drosophila mayaguana. The sequence continues at coordinate 6,384,089 of JBAMCG010000127.1, read as the reverse complement.
GCTGCATCTGGCTTAACGCACAAGTGAAATAGTTAGTTACATTTACTGTCATTGACATATCGATCGCAGCAGACGAGAGAGTGAGAGCAAGAGCGCTCGAACATGCTCTCCTTGCTGTTTCAACTGATTTGTCATTGCGAACGACATAGAAGGATGAAACCACTCGACTCTGCAGAAGTGAGAAGTGAACAAAGGAGGAGAGTGCGCTGCGCAATACTCTGTAATCGGGTTTGTCAATATTAATCAGTCAATATCAATTTATTGTGTAAAGCTGAAATATTTTTCATATGGTTCAGTTTGCAAATTTTCAAATCAATATTACATTTCATTACTGTATACAGGGTATTCGCAGACGGTAGTGTAGTCGGCCTAACAGAGCGAGGATGTATGTGTAAGTGTATATGTGTGTGTATTTTGTGGCTGTGTAGAGTGAAGTGAAAGGCGTAAACAACCAAAAGAGTAGGTAAGCAAGACGACAGTTGACAATGTCTGTGTGTGTGTGAGTCTGTGTGTGTGTATGCTTTACTGTTAAGTCTTGTTTCTTAATGCTTTGGGTTTACTTTGAATGTTAAATGTTATTAGCAGCTCTGCGCTGTGTTGCCTCAATACACACACACACACATACACACACACACACACACACACACACACACACACACACACACACACACACACACAAATGTATATATTAGCCATGAACATACTTCTATATATATGCAATTACTTTTTTGTATATATGGCTGAACGCTGTTAATTTTCAAATGTTAATGTACTGTTAAACTTATAATTTTATTACATATATCATAACTTTATTACAAATATTATCATATATATTTATTTTTCGTATATATATATTTATGTTTATATACATATATATATATATATATATATATATATATATATATATATATATATATATATATATGTGTGTGTACATATGCATATATATGTATGGCAGTCATTAAGAAAGTCGTTAAGGATTCCTTGTTTTATGTGTTGCTTAAATGTTTAACAGCATTTACTTATTATTATTATTTTTTTTTCTTAATTTACAATACTAGGGGCCTAATTGTTTATAAATAAATGCTTAAGTGTTAGCGACAATTATAAAAAAAAAAATTCACGCAAAACTAAACGAAACAAGTTAAAAAACAATAGTCAATTTAATTATTATTATTTTTTTTTTTTTTGTTTTTCTTTTCATTTTCATTTCTTTTATTCTTTGGAGCGTGTCTAAATTTACGTTGTTTATATTTATATATACTAGGTGCGAAAAAATATATAGATATATCCATATATATATATTATATTCTTTAATATATATATATACATATATAATCACATACACATATATATATGTAAATATTTTATTTGAAAAAAAAAGAAGTTTATTTAATGCGCCACACATTAGGAAAATAGCGTGTATTTGGGTGGAGCTGGAGCCTCTGACTATTTACAATAAGAGATGGCCTTAGCCTTACATAACGTGCGCAATGGAAACGCTTTCGTTCAAACTGAACGAAACATCGCATATTGCGTCTAATAACATCTTGTTTATATTTTGTTACTGTTGTTGTTGTTGCTTAACCAACTGCTTCCACAACGCTGACGCCGCTGCTGCCGCACTGTCGTCGCCGTCGTCGCTGCTGCTGCGCTGTCTCCTTCGCTGCCCATTTTCAGTGTTATCCTGAGTTCTTTATGTCCAATTTGCGTGTGTTTTTGTTGTTATGGCTGATGCTGCTCCCGGTACTGCAACTGTTGTTGCTGTTGCTGGTCATCGGCGCTCGTCTGCTTCGTGGTTTTGTTGTTATTTTTGTAATATGCACGCGAAGTGATTGTTTGTGTGGGCATTTTTTAGTGTATTTTTAATGAAATTTTCAAGTTTTTTTTTTGTGTATATTAGAAAAAGAGAGCATAATAATTGTGGGCAAAAATTAGTTGCGTTTCTTTTTTAGCTTCCGCTTGCTTCTGCCTTGTAAGTAGAAATGAATACGAATATAAAATTATATATAATAAAAAAAAAAAAAAAAAAATATATATATATATATATATATATATATATATATAAATGAATAAACGAACAAAAAATATCTACGTTTGACAACACTGTTTGTGGGAGAGGGTGCTACCGTTAAGAAAACGAAAGAACACTTACAATATATATATAATATGCTTAATAATATGTATAAATGCAACTAAATCTTTTCTTTTCATCAGATAGTAACAGAAATCATAATCAATATATATGTATATAATATAATATATTATATTATATTATATATATATAAATATAATACTTAATTTTAACATTTCGTTTTTAGTTATAATTCAATTCAATTTTTTTTTGTTCTTATTTAACAGTTTTTGTTTACATTTCTCTATTGTAAAACAAAACATTTTAATTTGTTGAGATCGAATTATTTCTTTTACGCACTCACACACACACACGCTCACACATATACATATATTTACAGGCATGCAGCAAATGAAACGAACAACATAAAATCTAAACAGTAAAAAATATATACTAAATACTAAAATAAATACTGTACGTTTTACAAATTTTATACTATTTATCATTATTATTAAAAAAATTAAATGGAAACATTTTATTTTTCTATAGTTTCATAAATTGAATTAAACTTAAAATGAAAATCTAATGAAAAAGAAGTTATCGAGCCAAACTTAAATAGTTATCGTTATCAATCGAAAGCACTCAACGAATTCAATAGGTTAATAGTTATCGATAAGCATATGTACATCGATGAGTGTCGATCAATGAATTGTTATCGATAATAAATTGCATAAGCATTTGCCTTGAATTAACTCCAATTTAATATATTATCGTTTCTTATCGATAAATAACTCTATTTTTTCGATTTCATTATTTTCAAATAATAAGAGAGAGAGAGAGAGAGAGAGGATCACACAACAAATAAAAGCAACAAAAATTTGCTACAACACAAGACCGTGGCAAAAGGAGAGATAGACAGAGAGAGAGAGAGGGATAGGGGGGAGCGAGGATTGAGGGAAAGACTCAACACTTACCTAAACATTGGGGATCAATGGCGCCGCTGTTACTACTGGAGACGAGCGATTGCTGCTGCTGTTGGTTAGGGGCGCCGCCGATGCTGTTGCTGCCACCCGACGATGAGGAGTTGGCTGCTGCAACGGCTGCAGCAGCTGCTGCTGCGCTGGAGACAACACTGCTGCTGCTGCTGCTAGCGTTGGGTCCGCTGCCAGTGCCGCTGGTACCACCACCAGCGCCGGGTCCTGCACCGCCACTGCCTGCTGCAGTTAGACTGCCGCCACCAACGCCACCTGCACCGCCACCACCGCCGCCACCTGCGGATGAGCTGCCACCCGAGCCGCTGCCACCGGCGCCGGCATTCGCAGTGGCGCCTGCGCCGCTCGTATTGGTCGACTCATCGGTGGTGCGCTTGAAGAAGTTGTGCTGCAAGGCGTAGTAGGGCGTGACTCGCGTCTTCGGATCAAAGTCGAGCATGCGCAATATCAGATCCTTGAACTTGAGATAGTCGGACACGGAATGTCCCGGTTCATCGAGACGCCTGCCAGCCGGCCCGCCTGTCTCCACGCCGAGTATGTCGTGTAGCTTGCGGGAACCGGGCGGCTTATACTTGCGCCCATTGAGTGTCTTCTTTAGCACGTAGGAGCCATCGGTGACAATCTTGTCAAAGAACTTGCGCGTCTTGTGCGCCTGATCCAACAGATACTTGGGCGGCATGCCCAGCACCTCGACAATCTTGTTCATCTGATCGAACTCGTTGCACCCGGAGAACAGCGGCTCTCCGGTATGCATCTCCACCAGAATGCAGCCGAGCGACCACATATCGATGGCCAAATCGTATTGAATGCCCAGCAGCACCTCCGGTGAGCGATAGAAGCGCGACTGGATGTATTGATAGATCTGCAAAAGAAAGAGAGATTGTGAATCTTGATACCCTGTAAAATACCAGCACTGATCGTGTGGTTGCCCCCTTTTGCTATTTGATAAGTTAGGCTGCCCCCTTCTGGCTCCTGCTTATGCTTTACAAGCTATTCTCAGACACTTACGCGCTGTCCCAGCTGACAGGAGCTGCCAAAGTCAACAATTTTGATGGCCGATCGCTTGGGATTGCATAGCAATATGTTCTCGGGCTTCAGATCACAGTGTATTATGTTCAGTTCGGGTGTGCTCAGGAACAGAAGAGCCGTGCACAGTTGCTGCGCAAATTTGCGCGTGAGGTTCAGCGAAACGCCACGGAAATTCGTGTTCCTCAATAGATCGTATAGATTATACGATAGCAGCTCGAAGACGAGGCACAGATGATTGCGCCACATAAAATGGCGCTTGAGCTTGACTGTAGAGAGACATAGAGAAAGAGAGAGAAAGTTTAGTTTTTGAGCTTTTTTAAGAGATTCTCCTAGTGGCATTCACTTACCGATATAGTACTTGTTTTCAGCATCCGCACGATTCATCATCTCGAGCAGTTTGACTTCGATTTGTGCCTGATTTAGGAACGGTTTCTTATTCTTAATTATCTTGATTGCCACATGGCATTGCTCCTCATGATCGTAGGCCTTGACCACCTGACCAAAACTGCCTTTGCCTGCGAAGAGTGAAGCATTTGTATATAAAATGTGAGCATAACTGATGGATATTAATTGACTGATTGATTGGTTAGCAATATATAAAGAGCCTAATTATTCATAGTGAAGTAAGTTAATAAACATGGGTTTTCAATCACATGTAGACTGTTTGCTCTACATTGGGAAAGAAAGTACCAGATGGACGATCTACTGCTAAATCATGCACACCTGGACCTCAGATTCCTGCAGGGACGTTCCTCGTCTCTCGGGAATATGTTCAAGTATGAACATGTTATTGAAGGCCACGTTATGATGCCTTTAGGTGGACGAACTTACGATTGCTCTGCTTGATTGACTGGCTGATGCTCATTACAGAACTTGAACCTTAGCTTTCTGCAGGAGGACCTTTCCCATGTAGTAACTTTTGGTATGAAAAACAACATATTGGTGTGAGCTAAGAAGCAGTATCAGAATTTCAGAGGCTAACTGATATATGCGATGCATGAGTAAGTTTTGGTAGAAAACTGATTGAATGATTGAATGATTGATTAATTGTGAATCCTGAATTGAACAAAATGTAGAAAAATAAAGCTGCACATCTGCCAAATTCAAATTGTCTATAAATCCATTTATATACCATATTACTATTATTTAAATAGTCATACGTACCGATGAGTGAATCAATCTCGTAGCGGTCCAGAAACTTCTCGCCATTCTTGATGATATAATCGTGATTATCATCATCGTAACCATCATTGTATAATTTGCGCTCCTTTTTATTTGACGAGTCATCATCGCCTTGTGTCTGCTGGGCTCGGCGCTTCTTTTTTGCGTAGTAAACCTTCATGTTTGTATAATTATTGTTGATGAATAATTTCCAAAAAAAAATTTGGATTTTGGAATATGAATATATGAATTATATATTTGTCTAGAGATTTGTGAGAGTAGCTCTGCTGATGTTTGCTAATAAGTTTTAACAAACATTTCAAGGCTCACTGTCTGTCTTGACTTTTTGATTTCAAATACATTGATAACGGTAAGCGATAATTTGGCAATAATTATCAGTCAGCTATCGATAGCTGTGAGACGGGACTGTTAATTGACAGACGTCCACTACTCGCACGCAGTTTTGAGCTTACAGTGGCTTCAATTATACATTAAAATGTTAGTAACAGAACAACTCAACGTTGCGCTTACTGCCAGCGCAGCTTTGAGCTAACAGTGGATTTAATCAAATGTCTCTCGGTTGGTTTGCATTTAAATATTAATTAGAATACAGAAGGCATAAAAAAAAAAAAAAAAAATATATATATATATATATATATATATATATATATATATATATATATATATATATATATATATATATTTATATATATATATACATTCCTCAAATTAATGTTTTCATTTGTTACTCTTATTTGGACAAACATTGTAATAACAACCCCCTCCCCATCACCCCACTCACGTCTCGCTGGGGGTTACACGCTTACACCTCTTCTGCACTCCTCCATTAGCCCTTACGCCCTCTCGCCCCTTGCTCTGCTTTGCTCATTGGCTTGGCGAAAAGTTTTGTATGCAGCTGGTTGCTTGGCGAAAAAAAAAGTTGTTGCTAACGCCGCATGCGAGCGTCGGTGCGAGCGAGAGCGCTGCGCGTGCAAACAAGTTAAACAGAGCGAGGGCGAGCACCAGTCGCCAGTCGCGAGAGTACTTTTTGCAGCGCATTGTACGTTGGTGTAACTAGACGGTCGGCCAGACACGCCGAGAGAGAGTATGGAGAGGATGAGAGTGGCGCTCGCAAAATTCAACAACGCCTAAAAGACGACTGCACACAATTGCTGCGACTGTGCTGTTGCTGCTACCCGAGCGTTGTAGAAATATACGTGTGGAGCGATATGTGGGAAACAATGCTCGAAAATGGGTGTATGCTGAAGACGACGACGCTGACGTCGACTGCGACTGTGGCTGCTGCTGTTCGCTACTTCGTGTCGTTGTCTGCTACTGTTGCCTGGCAATGACGTATCTAGCTTGTGGGGCCTAGCAGACGTAACGTCACAGTTAATCGCGCGCTGCCTCTCTCTTTCTTTCTCTCTCTCTCTCTCTCTCTCTCTCTCTCTTTTTTCCATTCTCTCTCAGGGCGTATGTTTGTGTGTGTTCGGCATAGCATAAAAAGCAGCGACGTCAACGTCAAAGCCAGCGCCGGCGACTGCATTTGAACTGATAAGACAGCAGCAACAACGTAACTACTAGTAACGGTGCATATATTTAGGCGCTTTGGGGTTTGGCTCTGCTGCTGCTGCTTCTGCCTCTGCTTCTGCTTCTGCTGCAGACGTTTACCATTGTCTCTGCCTGCCCCTGTGTGTGTGTGTGCAACAATTTGCCAGCCAATTAATTGTAACTGCTGTTGGCTTTGGCTAATCAGATGATCGACATTTTTTATCATAACTTTCACTTTAGACAAACATCTTGAACGCTCTTTCCGTGCATTCATTTAAGCAGTTTTGCACTTTTTTAGAAATTCGGATTGTTTCATTTATGCGGCTTACAAGTGAAAAGCAATTCAAGAAACGCAGAGCCGTTAATCGCCCAACCATTTGCATATTAACAGTAAAATGCGAAAAAGAGTGCGCTGGACGGGACTGCTCGACTAGGAGATACCGAAAAAACTACGTTTTTTTTGTATAACAGACATAGCAAATTGTAACTATATATTCCCGATAGAGTGCGATCATTATATAAGTCAGTAATAGTATATATCAGCAACAGAGAGCGGCAGACCGCAGCTGTTAAGCTATAAGAGAGCCTAGCATATTAACAGTAAAATAATGCGTATATGTATGTAAGGGAAACTGCCAACTGTTATGCACAGATCAGAAGCTGCAGTCACTAACAGAACTGCTATTATGTTAGATACACGAACGGCAGATCAAGAACTCCTGTTATGCTGTTGGTGAGGAGGAGCGAGAGAGAGAGTAATGGACTTTTTGTACAGTTCTCTTGTGTGTTTCTGTTACTATGCTGTTAATAACATGCTCTAGAGTGACAGAGGGTGGCATTTGGCAGCATTTCAGATGCGAGTTATTGACGTCTTTTCATGTTAACCGGGTCAAGGACAGGCACGCGCTGATCGCTAGCCAAATACATGTTTGCCAAAAGGAAGACAGAGCGAGAGAGAATATTATGTGCAACTCTTGCTTACCTCATTGATGTGCTTGTAGGTCTTTATCAGATCGACGCTCAGCTTTCGTAATGGGGCACTGGCCGGATCTCGAAAATGTGGGGGTATGCGTGCCTGCATGGCGCGCACCTCCGACGAAGACGAAGGACTAGAGTGCTACAAAAAGAGAGAAAAAGACGGAGAAAGAGAGAGAGAGAGAAAGAGTGTTGAAGGAGAGTTCAACTTAAAAGTTATTTGCTAATGGCACTCACATGATGCATAACATCACGATGCGTGGCAGGCAGTTCCTCTTCGACCACAAAGCGGCCGTACAGCGGCGCATGGCGCTGTCTGCCGCCGCCACCGCCGCCGCCCCCGCCGCCGCTCCCGCTACCCTGCGATGTGTCCACGGCGCCACCGCTGGATCCATATCCAGCGGATACTGTGAAAGAGAGAAACAGAAACAATTAATTATATGTAAGGTGAAGAAAGAGAGATAGGGGGATTGAGAGAGCGCGCGAGTTCATTGACCGATTGCGTCTGGGCACAGGTGTTGCACCTGCCTCACACACCTGAGGCAGTTGCCAAAAGCCCAAAAAACCCGCCCAAAATACGTTTTCCCCATCTAAATTTAGTACTAGACAACAAAAAAAGAACCAAAAAGTCCCAATGAGAAATATTACACAATATGCACACAAAGATCGTCGACCAAATATATATATATATGTATATATATATACATATATATTTGCATATATATTATATATATATATATAGTTGTTCGCGTCTCTGTTTTGCTCCGAGTCAAAAATAGCACAAAAAGGGTAGCCAGTGAACAGGGGTTGGGGCACATGGGGCGGTGGAGCAGATCAAGAGGGGCGCGCTGAAACTGATATTGCATTTCGCAATTGCCGACAAGTGAATAGGCAGAAATGAAGAGAGACCAAGAGCCAAGAAACAACAACGAGGCAAAGCAGGAAGAGCAAGCAGCAGGAGGTAAGAGAACGCACATTCAAATAAATTGACGTTCAATAGCCTAGTCCAGCATATCAGCTGAATGAAATATTATTCAATAGCACTTGATAAATTTACCTCCAAGTTTACCATGAAGTTAAACATGCACTTGATTGAGGAACGAATTAGACGAACATACTGTAAAGTCAGATCTGCCTTAAAGCTGAATACCCTATGATATATTTAAACCTAGTTTACTTATAAATAAGTGGGCGTTGCCTATTATAAGCTTTCAAATTGAGGCTTATGATAGTCTACCTTCAATTGCTTAAAAGTGATTCTGGTTTAGCTTAAGAAGCTTTCATCAGTCTGACTAACTTTGAGCTAAATTAAGTTTACATTTAAGCTAACTGTAAACTGTTGTGAAATGAAATACTCTGAAGGTTCCTTATGCACATTCCAGGTGGATAGACGAACTTAATATACTTTCTATATACATTCAAAGCCTGCGTGATAAGCTTATCAGGGAATGACGAACGGTTCATTGTATCCATGCACCACAATTCTTAGACTTAGATTTCGTGCTTACAGCTATATTGCGCTGGCCGCTGTGGCAAGAAATGATGCTGGTGCTGATGCTGGTGGTGGCTCGAATCACTGCTGCTGATGCTGATTGTTGCCCTGAATCTAGAGCTGGGATTGGAGGCAAAGCTCTTGATCGTATGCTGGCAATCGATTTGGGCCAGATAATGCGGCGGCTGCTGTTGCTGCAGTTGATAGCCGTTGCCATTGCCCCCATTGCTCCAGTTGCTCCACGATGGACGCCAGGCCGACGACGCCGAGGTTGTGGCACCAACGGCAACAGCTGGCGGCGCAGCTGTCACCGTGTCCGTCGAGCTACCGATCAGGCCGGGCTCATGGCCAGCCATCGAGGCGTTCATTGACTGCCAGTAGACCAAAGCCGTTGACATCGCGACTGAGTCAACGTCCGGAAGAAGCGACAGCAAAGCCAGAGACCTCGTCTATATTAATGGCTATATAAATATTTCCTTCCTTGCTTGTTATACACGTTCACGCAGCGAAAAAAGAGTATATTCAGTTATATGTAAAGTCTGAAATTTGGTCTAAAAATTCGCGAAAGCAACTCCCTCGGATTTCCCAAAGGTTTAGGGGGACTGTTCAGCTTCTAGAGATCCCCTCTCAAGACAGACTAAGCATTACACTTCCACTTCCTGCTGGGCATTTCATGGCACATCCGAAGAACTTTTTAAGCAGCTCATTTCCAGAGCTTAAGGGGCAGAATTTTACGGAACTCCTCTAGATGTAGAGATGGACTCATATATAGAACTATTTAATTTATTTTTACAGAGAATTAATACTAAATAAAAATTTAGTTTAAAACCAGAGCAACAAAGGCCTTAAGGCATAAATATCTAAATCGTTTCATATGGTTTTTTGTAACGTGAACGAGTATCGGACAGTCGGTAGCAACCGACAGAGAATTTTTTCATTTTATTTTATTTATTTAATTTTTTTTGTTATTCGCTTTCTTTATCTTTCTTTCATTCTTTTCGCACATCGCACAAATATTTCACACGCTATGCAAAAGTTATTTTTTATTGCGAGATTCACTTTTATATACAGAGGTGGTCAAAAGTATTTACACATCGAACATTTTTTTGCATGCTCTGCTTAATGAGCTTTTTTTTGCTGTTTTTGTTTACCGTTTTTGAAAAAAAGCTTTTTTGTCATGAAGCTTATTCTGTGTAGAAGCGATCGGCTGAAGAAATTGCTAAAATAACGGTACATGGCTATAAATAGAACCAAAATAACACAGCCACCAAAGTTGTCAAAAGTATTTACACATATTTTTATTGCGTCTTAAGTATTTACACAATGTAAATTTGCCTTTTTGATTTGATTTGGTTAATCGTGTGCGGTCGTTGACTAAGATCAGAGTTCAATTTGTAGTTAAAATTGTAAAACTAATGTAAAATGGTAAAAATAAAAGAACTTTCAGTTGAAACAAGATCCGAGATCGTAACCAAGTTCAAGTGTGGTATTGCGGCAATGGAGTTGGCAAAGATATACAAAATATCAAGAAAAACAGTGTATAACTTGGTTAAGAAAAAGGATACACTCGGAAATTTAAAAAATGTACGGCGAAGTGGGCGAAAACCAGTATTAAACGCCAGTGAATGTAGAAGACTTATCAACAAGGTCATAGAAATGCCTGAAATAAGCCCAGTTAAGATGTCAGCAGCATCAAATCAGATAATTGGTAAACGTATAAGCGATGCTACTATTCGTAGAAGGTTAAAGGAAGTTGACGTAAATACCTATGTCGTCCGAAAAATAATAGATATTTCTGAAACAAATAAAGCAAAACGCCTTGCTTTTGCTTTGGAGCATATTGAAAAGCCTTTGGAGTTTTGGCAGAATGTTTTGTGGACAGATGAGGCTGCATTTCAGTTTCACGGCTCTTTTGGGAAGAGTTTTATGCATTTGAGTCGAAAAAATAAGAAAATTGCAGTGCAGCCTCTTACCAGATTTGGAGGTGGAACAGTAATGTTTTGGGGTTGCATGTCATATTATGGCTTTGGAGATTTGGTGCCAATAGAGGGCACATTAAATCAATCAGGATATTTGCATATATTAAATGAACATGCTTTTGTTTCTGGAAACAAACTATTTCCAACCATTGACTGGGTATTGCAGCAAGATAATGCTCCTTGCCATAAAGGATCAATACCCACAAAGTTTTTGAGGGACTTAAACCAAGCCGTTCTGCCCTGGCCTGCGCAAAGTCCAGACCTTAACATTATTGAAAATGTTTGGGCTTTCATGAAATCTAAGCGATTATTTAACAGGGACCGAAAACGGGATGATACCATCTCAGAAGTTACCGAAATTTGGTCCAAACTAACAATTGACTTTGCCCGATCCTTGGTGGCATCAATTCCAGCCAGGCTTCAGGCTGTAATTGACGCAAAAGGAGGAATAACTAAATATTAATTTAAAATAAATAAACTCTTTGTTATATAAAACCAAAATCTAAAATAAATAACAATAAATAATAGAAATAAACATTGTATAAGTTTTGTGTAAATACTTAAGACGCAATAAAAATATGTGTAAATACTTTTGACAACTTTGGTGGCTGTGTTATTTTGGTTCTATTTATAGCCATGTACCGTTATTTTAGCAATTTCTTCAGCCGATCGCTTCTACACAGAATAAGCTTCATGACAAAAAAGCTTTTTTTCAAAAACGGTAAACAAAAACAGCAAAAAAAAGCTCATTAAGCAGAGCATGCAAAAAAATGTTCGATGTGTAAATACTTTTGACCACCTCTGTATATATATATATATATCTAGTATATATATATAAATACAGAGGTGGTCAAAAGTATTTACACATCGAACATTTTTTTGCATGCTCTGCTTAATGAGCTTTTTTTTGCTGTTTTTGTTTACCGTTTTTGAAAAAAAGCTTTTTTGTCATGAAGCTTATTCTGTGTAGAAGCGATCGGCTGAAGAAATTGCTAAAATAACGGTACATGGCTATAAATAGAACCAAAATAACACAGCCACCAAAGTTGTCAAAAGTATTTACACATATTTTTATTGCGTCTTAAGTATTTACACAAAACTTATACAATGTTTATTTCTATTATTTATTGTTATTTATTTTAGATTTTGGTTTTATATAACAAAGAGTTTATTTATTTTAAATTAATATTTAGTTATTCCTCCTTTTGCGTCAATTACAGCCTGAAGCCTGGCTGGAATTGATGCCACCAAGGATCGGGCAAAGTCAATTGTTAGTTTGGACCAAATTTCGGTAACTTCTGAGATGGTATCATCCCGTTTTCGGTCCCTGTTAAATAATCGCTTAGATTTCATGAAAGCCCAAACATTTTCAATAATGTTAAGGTCTGGACTTTGCGCAGGCCAGGGCAGAACGGCTTGGTTTAAGTCCCTCAAAAACTTTGTGGGTATTGATCCTTTATGGCAAGGAGCATTATCTTGCTGCAATACCCAGTCAATGGTTGGAAATAGTTTGTTTCCAGAAACAAAAGCATGTTCATTTAATATATGCAAATATCCTGATTGATTTAATGTGCCCTCTATTGGCACCAAATCTCCAAAGCCATAATATGACATGCAACCCCAAAACATTACTGTTCCACCTCCAAATCTGGTAAGAGGCTGCACTGCAATTTTCTTATTTTTTCGACTCAAATGCATAAAACTCTTCCCAAAAGAGCCGTGAAACTGAAATGCAGCCTCATCTGTCCACAAAACATTCTGCCAAAACTCCAAAGGCTTTTCAATATGCTCCAAAGCAAAAGCAAGGCGTTTTGCTTTATTTGTTTCAGAAAATATCTATTATTTTTCGGACGACATAGGTATTTACGTCAACTTCCTTTAACCTTCTACGAATAGTAGCATCGCTTATACGTTTACCAATTATCTGATTTGATGCTGCTGACATCTTAACTGGGCTTATTTCAGGCATTTCTATGACCTTGTTGATAAGTCTTCTACATTCACTGGCGTTTAATACTGGTTTTCGCCCACTTCGCCGTACATTTTTTAAATTTCCGAGTGTATCCTTTTTCTTAACCAAGTTATACACTGTTTTTCTTGATATTTTGTATATCTTTGCCAACTCCATTGCCGCAATACCACACTTGAACTTGGTTACGATCTCGGATCTTGTTTCAACTGAAAGTTCTTTTATTTTTACCATTTTACATTAGTTTTACAATTTTAACTACAAATTGAACTCTGATCTTAGTCAACGACCGCACACGATTAACCAAATCAAATCAAAAAGGCAAATTTACATTGTGTAAATACTTAAGACGCAATAAAAATATGTGTAAATACTTTTGACAACTTTGGTGGCTGTGTTATTTTGGTTCTATTTATAGCCATGTACCGTTATTTTAGCAATTTCTTCAGCCGATCGCTTCTACACAGAATAAGCTTCATGACAAAAAAGCTTTTTTTCAAAAACGGTAAACAAAAACAGCAAAAAAAAGCTCATTAAGCAGAGCATGCAAAAAAATGTTCGATGTGTAAATACTTTTGACCACCTCTGTATATATATATATATATCTAGTATATATATATAAATATATTTATTAAGTTATTTTTCAGCTTGCGACTACTCGCGCGATCCGCGTCGCGTGAGATTTCAACGCGAACTGCGTCAATGTTTTTTTACAGCTAGAAAAATCATGTCGAGCGCAGTCTTCGTCTTCACTTTTGGACGCACGTCTGTTTTATTTTTATGTCGAGACATTACGTTACGTTACATTACGTTACGTTTGCCGCTGCATTTCTTCTTCCCTTCTGCTGCTGCGTTGCCAAAATTTTGTCGCTGCTTTGCGCTTTGCGCTCTGCTCTGATCGGCGATCCCCATCAAATGCATTTGATGATTCCCCCATTTCAGTACTTTCTATATTGCGGCAGGACAATTGAGCTCTCAGCTTTGGCTGCTTGGCTAGAGTTGTCACCGTTTCGCCTGTCAAGCTGATTTTATTTGAATTATTATTCACAGTTCTTATACATATTGACCAGAGTTGCCATCACTCAGATAAGTTGTTTGTTTACGAATTGTTAAGTCAGAGTTAGCTCCAGAGTTGCCATCACTCATCGGCGTCCTTTTGGTAATGAGCTAAAACTACGTTTATAGTCAAATTGCAAGTTTTCAGCCAGAGTTGCAAACACTCGATTTAAGCATTGTCAATCATAGTTTCCACCGTTTCGACTTAAAAGATTTTCTCAACTGCTTAGAGTTGCCCTAACTTGCACAGAGTTGTCACCCCCCCTACAGCTGTCCGCTCTGGCATGCGAATAATTCAAGCTTTTGAGCAGATTTTCAATTAAGCAACAGCAGATTTTCCTTTTCGTAACACCATATATTAGCTATACAACTATTTGTTCTCCGATAACATTTTCTCAGTTTTTTAGCTCTTTGTTTTTTTCTCTTGATAGCAGATTGTCATGATCAATTATCAGGTGAACGTGCGATTGTCGAGAATATGGACTAAAAGCAGATATATAAGCATAAATGCCCACCTAGACCGTCTTCCTACACTTTCTTTTGTTTCCCTTTCGATGAGGAAGTCGATAAACAAAGCAAAACAATCAAATAATTTAAAACATTGCACTCGAGAGTAATCAACTGCATAATACCCGTTCTCGGGCAGAAAACAGTTTCATTATGAATAAATACTTTCGTATTTGCCATGCCCTACACGGGTAGGAGTTGGAAAGATCTTTCCTAGAAATATACATATACAGAAGAAAAGCCAATATACTCTCTCTGCAGATTGTAAACGAGTAGAGCAAGAAAATAATCATACAACAAAGTAAAACAAGTAAGAAAGCTCTAGTCGAGACTGCTCGACTAGGAAATACCCTGATCCCTACAAAGAGCTAACATTCACGCATGCATAAGCACGCACTCTGCTAACTGCGCAGTTAGCGGCGACTGCGTTTGGGCTGCGCTGCAGTGTGGGCTCTGAGAATTTTGTTGCTGAACAATTTCTCTTGTGGTAGGACTATCATTCATGAAACTTTCAGAACGTGATCACAATGTGCAAATGTGTGTACATTCCAAAGCACAAGTCTCTAGTACTTCAAATACGTTTTTTGCAAATTGTGGGCGAAGGGGGCGTGATATCCAAAATCTGTAAATTACAAAATCTTCGTATTGCTCAGATGTATGTACACATTAAATATGAAGTCTCCAGGTCTAAAAGTATCAAAATTACGCTGAATAAACAAAATGAAATTATCGATTATTCTCGATAAAAAAGAAATCGGATGAGTTATCGAAAAAATATGATAAACTTGTACTGCGTATGGTATACAAGAGTATGCATGCAAATTTGAAGTCTCTAGCTCTTATATCTTCTGAGATCTAGGCGTTCATACGGACGGACGGACGGACAGACAGACAGGGCTATATCGACTCAGCTCGTCGCCCTGATCAAGAATATATATAATTTATGGGGTCTGCGATGCTTTCTTCTGCCTGTTACATACTTTTCACAAAACCATTATACCCTGATTTCCCATTTTTAATGAGATCAGGGTATAAAAATTGCAAAAAATTCATTTATTTATTTTCAATAAATGCCACAAATTAACCTGAGACCGCAAGAAACGCCTTTTCAGGGAAAACCATCTTACTTTTAGTTAGTAAAAAGTCAAATCGATCATGGTAATTGAGTAATTCAGCTGACGAGCGAATCGATCGTTTATCCTTCAACTGGAATAATTTCTGCACAAGTTTAACTTGTCCTCGAAGAGTTGATAAGGATCAACGCGACATTTGAGAATATAAAACGGGAAAATTAGGATCCTTTTCGAATTCGTTTGAATGCGTCTGAATTCCAGTTCAATATCAATTGCTTAAATATAATTGAACATTAATTAAGTTTTCTAATATGCGATAAGGTTCCTTATTGAAATTTATACCAGCTTCAGCGAAGACGCAACTAAATTCAATTTCTTGTCTCGTTTATTATTAAATCAAAGTTGATCACTTGCCAATTTGTTGGGTTATGGAGCTAAATGGATGCTCCTCGTACGACCTACTGCTCCCTGGCATCTGCTCGATGATGATGATGCTGCCGCTGCTGCTGCTGCTACTGCTGCTGCAAGTGTGCGTCTATTTATAGAAACGGACGGGAGAATCACTACGGTGGTGATCCGTTTTTGCGCTTAGCTCTAGCGAAATGTGCTCGTCGTCGCCATCGTCTTGGCCAATAATAGTCGCGACGACATTTTTCTCTTGACCAGGGACATGGAAAAGGGGTACGTATCGGAAGAGGAGGTGGGGGTCGAGGAATGTATTTCGCACCGATCCTAAATCCGGGCAATATATATGTGTATATATATATATATATATATATATATATATATATATATATGAAGTACGTTATCAACAAACAGACCTGATATGGAACCGCCCTCACTTGGGTCGCTGCTTGCCAAGTGAGTCATGACTCATGACTGACCCATCATCAATGGGTGCAATTGTGCGCTTCCTATACCCTGTACCCATTAAAAGTGACATTAAATGCGGTGTATATTGCCTTGAAGACAATGTCACATGAAAAGAAAGTACTTGAGCCGTTCAGTAATAGTATTCATTCTGTAAAATCAATAAATGTCGATTTGTTCCATCCAATGTTTGTTAAGGTTTGATAATGTTGTTCCATCTTCTATTAGACTTACGATTCCCATTATTTATAACATTTCATTTCTCTAATATCGATTTCAATTCAAGCATTAAGGAATATATAACATATACTCTCTGCATGCAATCCTTATTAGACGACAATTCTTGATTTTCTCCTTCTAAGTACTTGTTGCTTTAGTTCAATACAGGTTACAGTTTAGTCGAATACATCGCACGCTTGTTGCAAATAGTAATAAACACTTGAAAAATTGAAGGGCAGACGTGAGGCGCCGTTGATAAAACGTTTTCGTGGAATCCAAATAACTAAACAAATATAAGGGAAGTCCGGAAGGTCCAATGAGCACAGCCCCTGCTATTTGCTAACCTAGCTCCTTCTCTTTCTCTCAATGAGCAAACAAAAGCTGACTGATAAGAAAGTAACACACGAGCACTTGTGCCATTTGTGAAACGTGAAGCAACAGGTGACATTAGCTGCTTGCTGTGACACGCGTGTGTTCTAAATACAGTGATCGCTCGCTGAATAAGATTTCATTTCAGTTCCCATTGACATTTTTATCTTCACATTGCCTCTGTTAAACAGTTAACAGTGCACATTCTACTTACACTTCTGTTTGTTCTTATCCATAACAGCGCCGCTGTTTGTATCCTCCAATCTATACATCTGGATTTTGTTGTTGGTTTAATGCTTTTTATGCTGAATTATATTTATGATATATATATCTATATAGATATATATATCTAGATACAGGTATATATATATTCATACATATAATTATTATTCATATAAATATATTGCGTTTATTTGTTCATATATAATTTGCGTTTTGGTTGATCTTTTTTCTTATATTTGAAATTTGTGTTTCATTTTTATTTCTTGTATAAATTAAATAAATTATTAACGTTGTTGCGGTAATTAATAAATTACTTCTCGTTGTTAATTTTGGTTACTAAATTTTTGTTGTTTTGTTTTTGTTCGTTTACCGTCATATGGTTGTATATGGTGTATATATATTTTTAATTTTTTGGGCTGTTTCTTATTTTTGTTGCATTCATATTTGTTTTATTAATATTTTAAATACTTGTTTTACACATACATATATATGTGTTACGTTAAATCTTGTGGATATATATATATATATATAAATATATATATATATATATATATATATTTACATATTATTTCATTTTCGTTATTTATTTATTTTATTTTTAGTTTAAAGTAATGAACACACTTTTTAAGTCTTTTGTTGGGGTTTTGCTTTGAATGTTATGTTATGTGTATGTTAATGTTAATGCTAGTGCTGCTGTTGTTATTGTTGCACACAAAGCATAAATGTTTATAAACACAATTGTTAGTGGTTGTTGTAGATTTTGCGTTCTGCATTTAGACACGCACACAGATACGAATTTTCACACACGCGCGCACACATGTTCATATTTTTGCAATCAATGTGCAAATCCATTGCGCACACACACACACACTGCTGTCGCGCACGTGTGTCTGTGTCGCTCTTCCTCTCTCTCTCGCTATTCCTCTCTGTTTGTGTGTGTGCGCGCAAGCGCCCAAAAATAACGCAAAACGAAAAAAAAAAAAAACAACAAAAATAACAACGCTCTCTCCCACTCTCCTTTCTTTGTTTTTGTTTTTTGTTTCGCACAAACACCGAGAGCCGCGCGCGAGAGGGAGAGCGAGCCTAACGAACGTACGCGCGAGAGAGCAGGCCGGATAGATAATGGCCAACGCCAAAGCGAAAAACCTTTATTTTGCTATTATTGTGGTATCTAAGTTATTGTTGTTGCCGTTAAACTGTTTGTGTTATTATTTTTTATATTACATATATAGTATTTGTTGTTGCTGTTGTTAATACAAAGTACTGCTCTGCACATTTTGCATGGGAACATTCATTTCATGAGCGAATTAACTGAACACAACAAAAAAACATTTTCACGCACGATTTTTTATTTGTAGATATATATAAGCTGAACACAATTGTTGTTGTAGTTGCTGTAGTTGTTATTGTTGCTGTTGATGTCGTCTTGGGGAGCTGCAAAGAGTAACAGAATAAAGAAAAGCTTAGTTGGACATTTTTATAAACAACAGTTAAATACATAAAAAATAGCACAAAAAGAAAAGAAACAAAATTCAATAACATTTTGCGCGGCGAAAAATAAAAAAAAAAAAATAATAATAATGTGTTAAAGAAACCAAATAAAGGAAAAACACGCGCTGCTCACAAGAACACATACACTGACACACTCGCACTCGCGTCTCTCTCTCTCTTTCTCTGGCAAGCGCAGCAGGTGAACGAACGACACGCGACGCATGTGTGTCTGTCAGCATGCATGTGTGTACATACATATGTGTGCCTGTGAGAGAGTGAGTTCTAATAACAGCAAGCAAGTTCAGTTGAGCGCCACGCGCACTCAACACACACAACAACAGTAGCGACACCAGCATTCATAGAAAGCGCAGCTTGGCAGCACCGCTGGCCGACAAAAAGCTTTTTGCTATAAGCAGACAGCTGTTAAGCGCCTGTTGCCAGGCAAAATTTGCGCTTTTTAATTAAAATGTGTGCGCAAATGTTTTAATGTGTTTAACAGTCAACTCACACAAACACACATACCATAGAGAGCAGCGCATTACGGTGAAAGTGACCGCAAGTTTTAACCATTTGCTGCTGTTATTGTTATTGTGATATATATATATATATATATATATATATATATATATATATATATATATATATATATATTGGCATTTGTTTGCGCTAGCTGTTGCCATGCAAATTGAACGAACAGTGTTGCCACATAATTGCAAATGCTGCTGCTGCTACAAAAAAAACATTGTTACTCATGCACACACATCCATATATACACACACATATATATATATATATATATATATATATATATATATATACAAGTTCAGTGCAAGCCAAAAACCAGTTCCATCATGAATTATTCTTATAAATTTCTCTGATTCACACGGTGCAAAAAATAAGTATTTTTTTATGTACATATATACATACATACATAAACAAACACATATACAACAAACAAAAACAATAAAAACAAAGTTGGTCGAATGCGTCACAGCAAACCCAAACCAAATGTTATTTGATAGTCATGCAGATAATATCGCCAATTCTAAAATAAGCTAAATCTGTTTATTTACATTGGAGCTTGATGTAATAAAAACGTTAATTAGCTCATGTTTATATCAAAAACACCTACAAGTGACGCTAAAAAGCCTAATTGGCATCACTGACTCGGACACTATACAACATGAAACTTGACGAATGCTGTTCACACACACACACACACGCAAAGACACGCAGTATATTCATCAATCAAAACTAGCCGCATTTCCACCAAGGCAGGCAACAGCTGCTGCTTATCAATTGCACGAGTTGTGCTTGTGACCGATGAGTTTGTGACGTCACAAATGTACCGACAATCAAGAGCAGCAGCAAATACTCTAATCAAAAGCTAACTGCTCGCATACATTAGCAATGAAGACATATGTATATATGTGCGTGTGTTTGTATGCGTGTCTATTTTTAGCCAGGCAGCAACAAAATTTCGCATGCATCATAATTTATTTTTGGTCTACGAGCAAAATCAAAGGCAGCAGTGGCAGCAGCAGCCCCCACGCAGAATCCCACACGACGCGCCAATTAAATTTCACGCGCAGCTGGCAACTCTGCATTTGGTGGGTGGTCGCTTACAGCCAGCACTGTTCCCTTTCCTCTCTCACTCTCTGTCTAATTTTTTTTTTTTTTTTAACTAAAAGAAAACTTTAGCGATCCAGTCGTGTTTGACGTCAACACACAGCGGAGAGAGATATATAGATAAATGAGGAAGAGAGTGAGCGCGCGTGCTGCTTCTGCTTTCGCTTTGCACATACACATACACACTCACGCACAGGCAGCCTGGCGCTATCAGTGTTGCTCAATTAGCTATTTTTCAGCTTCTTTTGGAAAGCAAAAACTACACTATTTCTATGAAAGAAAAACTTTATATATTGAACTTACATATATTTAATATGGACGTATAACTGAATAAGTTGATTAAAAGAAATAAAACGGCTTTCTTTTGACTCAGTTGATTATTGTGGGTTATTTTACCTATCTATTCTAGCTATTTGGGGACTAGTTCTAGCTTAAGTATATCAGCACTATTTGTGCGCTGCTGCTGCCGCTGCCACTGCCACTGCCACAGACAACCGTCTCTCTCTCTCTAACTTTGTACACAGCGGTGTTTTTTTTTTCTTAGACGGATGGACGCATGCTCTAGTCGCAGACGCGCGCGCGTCATGCGTGACCCAAATAGCCGCCATTGCTGCTTCACTTTACTTCGTCTACTTCTGCTTCCTCTTCTATTTGATGGTCACACAAATCAGAAAAACTGAACAGAAACAGACATAATATAATTTAATACACATAGTTCATACATATATGTATGTGTGTATATGTTAATATGTTAGAAAGTCTTTTGCGCAACAGTTAATAAATTTCTGTGACTGCGTCTGTCTGTCATTGTGTGTGTGAGTGAGAGAATTCCCGTTTTTTCGCTTTTGGGTGCGCGCGGCACCAAAAATACTTTGTAGGCGTTTTTTGGTGCGCGCTGCTTGCTGATTAGCCACAAACATTTCTTTATTTTATATTTTTTGCACTTTTGAAAGCATTTTCTTAAATTGCCTGAAGAGCGGGCGATTGAGCGAGATAGAGAACAGACAGCAAAGTGCTTTCATTTCATTACGTTTTTAATTTTCTTTCATTTCTTATTTATCTTCTTTTTTTTTGTTAAGTGCGTAACGGAATGCCTGCTGGCATTCACACACACACAAATATATATATATATATATATATATATATATATATATATATATATATATATATATATATATATATATATTCAAATTTAAAATTCTCGCTACGTTTATTATACATACGCTCTCTCGCCTTTTGTTTGGTTCAAAGTTCAATGACCGATTTTGCCGCGTCGAATTCAGCGGCGCAGTCGCTGTTGCCCTCCAAGTAGACGACGACAGCGTCGCTGCCAATGCCTCTGCTGTTGCTGCTGCTTGACAAGCACACATACAGACAAGGTCAACGCAATAATCGAGTTGCCATTTTTGCTTAAAACGCAATAACACAAATAATATGCATTAATTCAGCGACACACAAGGAGAGAGAGAGAGAGAGAAGACAAAAAGGTCCCAAAAGCAGCAATGTCCTCTGTTTCACACACACACACACACACACACACTGAAAAAGTTTCGTGCATAATTATTCAAAAATATTTATCGATAATTTTCGATTATTATCCGCAACAGAGCAGTCATTACTTGCATGCGTGTATGCGAGTGTGCAAACAAAAAAAAAAGCAAACAACAAATACGAACGACGCGCGCTTGCGTGTGTGCGTGCGTGCATCAATGACGTCGTCGCGCAACTTTGACAGTGGCATTGAAATTGCCAGCAGCAGCAGAAACATGTCTGATCATGCAAGCGTCGCTGTTGCTGTTGCAATTGCGCGCTGCCTGCGCAACCAGAATAAATTCCAATTAGACAATTTCCGACTCTTTGAGTAGCGCTCTCTTTTCCGTTCCCTCCCTCTCACTCGCTCTCTCTTCCTCTCACTGGCGTGCGCTACGAAATTGCGACTTTGCAAGAAAAATTTTTATGTTTTTATTGCTGCACATTGTTATTATTGCGGTTTATTACACACGCATTTGCAAAGTGCACACACACACACACACACACACAGCAGTTAACAGTGCTCGTGCTCTCTCGCTCTATGCGTCTGATTAGAATTAATAGCACAACAAAAGAAATTACGTTTCTTTTTTCCAATTTGCGCTTCTGCGAATTACTTTCACCTCCTCCTCAATTACCTACGACAATGACACGGCTATTTTTCGTCTATCTATGCATGTGTGCCAGTGTATATATGCGTGCGCGTGTGTTTGGGTTTTTTTTCGAAGCGCAGTTTTTGCAGTCTGCACCACCCACAGCCAATAACAGCAGCAGCGGCAGCGGCAGCACGTGTAAAACGGCGCCGCAGTTTTGACTGATTGAGCATTCAACTGTATAAAGACTGTATAGCCTGCTCTCCCCTCTCTCACTCTCTCTGTATTTCTATCATTCACGTTTTAGCTGCTGCGCCGTTGTCTTCTCCGCATCACAGTTATTTTACTTGGCACAACAATTGCTGCGCAATAATAACAATAATATAATAATAATAATAAATAGTATGACAAAGAAAATACCGACTAAATGCTGACGCTACCCATCTCACTCGCTCTCTCTCTCTCTTTCTCTTTCTCTCACTTACTCCATTGCTTAGTGGAAGGAAAGCAATTGGAGATACATAAATGGCTGATAAATCCAGTGCAAATGTGAATTCAGTTTGTATTGGTTTTGCCGCAGGAGGTGTGACAGTTCCAATGAGTATATAGAATCTTGTTCAGTAGGTCTAGCCGAGTCTAGCCGAGCTTAGCTCTCCAGCCCGATTTTTGGGTATACATATATGTACGTATATATATATACAGTGGACCTTACGTATGCAAACATTTCGCTAACGAAAATAATTTTCGCTTAACGAACAAAAAATTTTTAAAAATTTATTGTATGTAAAATTTCTGTCTGTTCTAAACGACGAAATAGTGAAAACCCCGATACACATTATATTGCTGTCCATTGACCGTTCGAGCATTTTTTGGCACTATTTTGCATGCAATTTAGGTGCAACATGTTTTAAGGTCTGCATTTGGTTAGAGAACGTTTCGCTTAACGTACAAGATGCTAGAACGAATTGTGTTCGTTAATCGAGGGTCCACTGTATCACCCACAGTAAAATCTTGTAGATATGTATGTCTACAATCATTTCTTAGTTTTCGTATACATATATATGTATATACGTACAGTGCTATTTCCCAATACATATAATCTTCATGCATTTGATTTTTATGTCAACGCCCAAGCTTAGAACAAAACAGTGCTAAAAAGAGTATAAATATCTATACGTACTTATATGTCGATTTCTGTTACAATGAATTACAAAATTATTATCGTTCTGCTCATCCCCTGCTGCACTTGCAGCTGCAGCTGGAGTCCTTCGCTAGGCTACAGTCGACTGAACGAATTGGATAAGAAGGAAGGGCTGTTGTTATTACCAAGCATACCAAAATCATCATCATTATCATCATCATCATTATCATCATATTTGTCATCATCATTACCATCATCTTCGCCGTCATCATTATCATCATCATATTTGTCATCATCATTATCATCATCATCTTCGCCATCATCATTATCGTCATGCCGAACCAGTATCAATCAAAACTCCCCACAGGCAGCCGCCAAGATAGCGATTAAAGCCGCTCAGGTAGCAACAGCTGCAAATGACGCCCAGACAAATGCAGCCGTGTGCGCGGCCAAAAAGGTGAGCGTCCAATTGGCCGAGAAGGCGGTCCAAGCCTCCAAAGCCGTGAAGGCTGTGCTCGAGGGTAAGCGGGCGCTGCTGGAAAAAATCGAAAAGGATCTCAACGCCACCGAGGATCTTCGGGCCAAGTTAAGCAGATCGTTGCATCACAGCGAAAAGGCCGCCCACAAGACCGAGTGTGCTGCCAAAAAAGCCGAGGATAATCTGACTCAATTGACCGAAATCGTTCAGGTTTTGAAGGGGAACGTGGCCGAAGTGAATGAGCTCAACGAACAGGCCCAAAACGACTACAACGAGAAGCATCAAATGCTCATGGCCGCCAGGGACCGATCGAAGCGAATCCAGAGGGACATCAGCTGCGCCCGCGACGAGTATCAGCAGGTGAAGGCGGCCGCCTACCAGGCGGCCTGTGCCGCAGCCCAGGCCAAGCAGAAGGCGGCCCAGGCTCTAACTTTCGACACTGATACGATTTGGACTGCGCTGCTGCGTCGACGTCGACAGCAGCATCCGGATTGGTGTGAAACCATATTCTTTTAGCTCTTATATATATATGTATATATATATATATATATATATATATATATATATATATATATATATATATATATATATATATATATATATATATATATATATATATATAAATCAATCTATATCATTTGCCTTCATTTAGTTATTTTAGTTGTGGAGCGGATTCAAATCATTTCTTTTCATTGAAATTTTATGTTGTTATAGTTTTGTTTATATTTTTTTAATTTCATAAGTGTTTCCTTCCGTCTTATGAATATCTGCTAATTATATATTTATATATATAATTGGCACACGCATATAAATTTATTAGTTGGCCACTACAAATGCCGATTGCCACGCCCCTAGTGGCCGTAGACCTCGTTTTGCCCAGTTCCTAGAACGAGCTAACGGTAACCAAACTGCAAAAACTAAATGCTTCGCTCAAAAAATGTGAAAATTACAGGGTATTTTTCTATATGCCCCGCCCCTATAGAGGCGTAACAATTATTTTTGTGTCATCGGAGGTTAACAGTAGCTCAACTATCCAAATTTAAAGATTCTAGATCTTAAACTGTAGGGGATATAAACTTTTGCGGTGTGCCACGCCCCCTGTAGGCGTACGTGTTCCAAATTTCAAGTCTCTAGCTTCAATAGTGCCCCAAAAAACTGTATTTATACAGACAGACGGACGGACATGTACAAAACCAATATACTCATTTCACTTGTGATTGAGTATAATGAGATTTTGCTCGAGATTTCAGTTCAGAGTTGTAATAAACAATATACTTAAAGCTCTTGTTATAAACTGGTTTCACATTCAAATGAATCTTCAACCATTGCTTTCAAGAGCAACTTCAATGCATTATATAATACATCATAAATTCTTTTATTAATTATTATTGTATTTGGCATAGGCCAAATGGAATTGCGTACAAAATATTACATGAACTTGCAAAGGCTTTAAGGAAATATATGAGCATTATGCATTATTATTGTTAAGCAGCTCTCAAGCACTTTTAAATAAACTTTTGCCAGGACTCAATCAATTTGGGTTCAGAATACGCCTAATCGAACTATAGACCTAACTGTAAAATAGTTTTAAGTGTGAGCTCACAACTTTAGAAGCATTCAATGCATTGGTGATTTCTATATTGTGAAATCATTTTCTATCGAAAAAAGCAGCTCATAACCATAAAAAGAACAGTCGAAGAGAGTTTAGCTCATCTCTCACGCTCATTCGAAGGAAATGCACTTGATGCCACAATATATTTAAAAACAATTTTTTTTTTTCAATTGCGACTCGTACTTTTGTTTATGTTTACGGGGAAAATAGTATCGTTTGCATATTTAGCTCAAATCCGTGAGCGTTTTTCCACGAAAGAAGCAACGAAAAGTAGACCAGAAGCAGGAACAACAATGGAAATTCATAAATAAACAAAACTACAAGGGCAAATAAAGTGTGCAGATGTAAAAGAACAATTAACGGGGAACGAAATGGAAATGACATAAAAAGGAACACAGATGCAATCGTAATTGCAGTCTGAATGTATCGTTCCAATTGGTCCAATTGGCAAACAGCTGCTGCTGGAGCCTTTCACATGCGCTTCTGTCCAGCTGTTGTGCTGTCCGTTGCAGCCAGCAGGAAGAAGAAGAAGCAGCAACAGCACTGGCTAGCCCTTAAAAAGGATTGAGCGAGAGCGCAAGCTTCTACTTATTGCTGCTGCTGTTGTTGCCGGCAGCGTTGTTGAAAACTTCTGTTCAAATGAGCAGCAACAGTCCACGAGAGAGAGAGAGAGAGAACAAATGCGCGCAAGTGAGCTAAGCGTAATGTGCGCTCATTCTCTCCCGATTGTTCTCTCGCTCCAAGTTTGTTGTTTGTTGGTGAATTTTTTTTTTTTTGCTAAATAGCAAATTGTAATTAAAATGCAGCGATAGAGAGAGAAAGACTGATTGAGAGCGACAGCGAGCGCGTGTCAAATATATTTTATTTGTGAATTCAACAATTTAGTAAAATTCTCTTTTGTTTTCAACAGCAAAAATAATAATCATAATAAAATAAATAACAGAGGGCGCTGCTCGCGTCGCTCTGCAGACGAAGCTTCGCAGTCACAGTCAAAAGCAGCATGAGAGCGCTGCGCTGTAGCTGTACATGGTTGTCGACACATGCGTGTGTGTGCGTGTGTAAGTGTGCTTGCTGTCAAAAGGCGCTGCCCGCAGCGCTGCTGCTGCGACGGCGTCAATGGCTTTTTAAAATTCTTGTTTGCCTTTTGCCAGCATTTGTATGAGTGTGTGATGTTGCTACCTGGCATGAACATACAATCACACACACATATACCCAGACGCACCGCAAAAACCACATGCCTTCCCAATCAGAAACAGAGAAGTGCACAAGCAGAAAATGCCGGCAAATCCAATATGTTTGCGGCGGCGGCGGTGGCGGCGCTGCCACCATCTGCGCGCAAAATGTAACACGGTGGCAACGCCAGCAGCGACGTTGACGCCAGCAGCAGCGGGTAACGCGTTCAACATAACCAAACAATTTTGATGCTCTTAACTGGCTGCGACTCACGCTCACACACACATACAACCATGCTCATGGATATGTGCATATCAATAAATACATGCATAAATAATAGGCAACACTTACATGTTGACTGTTACTGCTTGCTGTTGCTGCTGTTATTGTTGCTGTCGTTGTAGTAGTTGACGTTGTTGTTGTTACAAATTGTTGTCAAATTTGTTTGAGTTGTTATTGCTGTCGCTGTCGGCAGCGCCACAGAAAAAAACATGTTTCACTTGAAGCTAAAGACAACGGCGACGCTGCTTCTGCCTCTGCTGCTTACATACAGAGAGATACACGCACACACACAATATATATACATACTCATGTATGTATACAAATTTGCTTTTGCTTGTTTTTTTTTTTCTTCTTTTATACGTTTGTTGTTGCTTGCTTGCAGCTGAAATCGTTTAATGAAGAATAAAAAGGAGTATGTACACACACATGGGGGAGAGAAAGAAAAGGAGAGATATTAAAACATATATTCAACAATAACTTTAGCACACAGTAAAAAAAAAACAGTTGGAAAAGCGATGTCGCACGCATACAGAGGTAGCGAAATGCGACGCTGCGGCTAACAAAAGAGCGCGTCGCAATAGCAGAGACGGACTACAAAAAAAAAAAAAAAAAAAAAGCCCGTTAAAAATGAGCATAAAAAACAGACAACGTAATGTGAGGCAGCGATTATTTTCCGATAACTTTTTCTTCGTCTATAATACTGCACTTTATATCTTCAGTCGGTTTAACAAAAAATTATATTAAAAACAAAAAATAAACGCAGCACAATAACAAAAAATAAATACACACACATACACCAATGCACGCACGCACAGTTCGTATAACGGTGGAACGGCGCAACGACGACTACAGCCGATAACGAATACGAGCCGACGACGACGACGGTTTTTTCACCAACCTTTTTACTGCTGCTGCCACTGCTGCAGCGCTTAAAACATGCGCAAGCGAAAAAAAAAAATAAAATAAATGAAATATATCTGAAGCTAATATAAAGCTAAACGCTTATAATTAATGTAATTAGCTTGATTCGATTTTTAAATGTAACGAAATATTTTGTTTGTTGCCACAGACGAAAAGACGAAATCACGACAACAGCGACGACGACGGAAAAACGCGCGCTCACACGTCTTCACGTACCAAAGAGCAAAACGAAAATGAAGAGCAATAGAAAATACAAAAATACCAACGCCAGTGAAAATACAAATAAAATACTGTGCGAAATAGTGCTATTAAATGACACAAGGGGAACTGTGACAGTGTTGGTCAGCGTGCTCACGATTGCATTTCTGTTTTTCCAGCACGTTTATTTGCTTGTTTCGCTTTGAAACTCCATTCCAAGCGTTCACACGCACACACTCGTACACAGACCCACACACACATATACACATTGCTTGTATACTTGTTTTGATTTTATTATTTGGTTTTGGTTGGCAACCGGGCTATGGCTGCACGAGTGTTGTTAACTGGACGCCGCACACATGTCCCCTTTTAACTAATTTTGCTTAGCGGCTAAAAGCCGATGCTCAATTATGCACTTTGATATATGCTCTTTTCTCTTCTTTCCTTTTTAAATCAAAAGCTGTCAACACTTCGCCCAACAAAATAAAACCAAAAAAAAAAAAAAAAAAAAAAAGCACCCGACGCTTGGGAACTCACGTTAAATGATGAATTCCTGCTTCCACTTATTTATAAGAAATGCACATGTCTTTCACTGTGCATAAGTTAACGCATTACTTTCCAATACTTTGTTTTAGAAATTTTCGTTTATTTCGAACAGTTTTTGTATTATTTTTATAACTCCACAAGAACAGGGCTGGCAGTTGCCAATAACTGCGCTTGTCAGGACTGCAACACGTCCTATCGATATGCCGCACACTTCGATATACACATATATGTATATGGTTAGTGGTATATGTATGTAACACCTCGCAAGTTAAAATGTTAAATGTTAAATTAAATACATTCATTAAAGTTAAACCATACTTGAAATCAAGTTTATTAAAAAAAAAGAAAAACATCTCAAAGGAGAAAGTTAAGTTTAATTGAATACTGATCAATTATAAATAAAAATAAACAATCAAATAGAAAATAATATTTTATATATACCAACAAATAATTTGCAAAGATATCAACATAAATACAAACATTACAGCTACATATATACCTTTACAAAATGATTTTATTTAATCCTTAATTTGTTAGGCAGCTTTGTATTACCATTTCAAATCTTAACCGCTTGGCGCGCCACTAACCACCAGCTGTCGCCTATCGGTAACGATACGATACAGTCCGTTGCAATGTTGTAAAACGAGTTTCAATTCAAAATAAACAAAAACTCGCGATCGCATTTAATTGTGCTTGTAAGCATATCGTATATATGTATGTATGTATGTTCTGGAGATAATTAAGCTCAATTGAGGAGCCGCTGCTATAAAAGCCCCATCAACTCCACACGAGCCGCGCAGTGCAGACAAGGAGAAAGTGCAAAGATGGCAACGCAGCAGCAGCATTTCGATTATATGGAAAAATATCTGGTTTATGATATTTTTAAGTATTTTGGCAACGATGCAACGCTAATTGACCATAATATAAAGTGTTCCAATGGCCTGGACGGTTTCATGTCGGCCGTCTATACGGTGGAGCTGACCATGGAGATTGCCGGAAAGTGGGTACAATCCAATCTTATTCTCTGACTATATGATTAATGACTGCCATCGTCTTCTCCTACAGCGAGCGCCAGGAGCTGGTGCTGGTAAAGTTCATGAAGGGCAGCCCGGAGTTTCGTGAGTCCGGCAAATGCTACACACAGTTCGCCAATGAAGTCTTTGTGTACGCGGAACTATTGCCGGCTTATGAGAATTTGTTGCGTGACAGCAAATTGAATACGGAATTGGTTGAGCAATTTGTGCCGCGTGTTTATTGTGCAAAATTTGGTCTGATTAAGGGTACAAAGTTTATTTATTTTTTTTGTTTGTTTTGTCAATTTTGCAATTTGCAATTAACACAAATATTTCGCAACTTTCAGATCTGGGCGAAGCACGTGAGTCGGTGTTGGCTTTGAAGCATCTACAGCCGGAAGGCTTTGAACTGGGTCCGCGTCTCACTCTGCGCCTGGATCAGCTGGAGGCCATGTGCTCGGTGCTGGGTCCATATCACGCGTTGGGCTACGCTCTGCGCATCCTGCAGCCGCAGGTGGAGCAGCGCCTGCGCCAGCAAGTCGTGCCGCTGCCCTTCATCTTCGAGGCGAACGTGCCGAATATCTATGCGGTGCTCTATCGCATCGCCTTCGATCGCTTCTACGAGTTCTACGATCGCTGCCGCGATCAACTGCTGCAGCCGCAGGAGCAACGCTTTGCCGAAGCCATCGAGCGGCTGCGTGCCAAGTACTTTGAGCAGCCGGTGGAGTTGTTGGAGCGTATACGCACAGCTGCGTGCGATGAGACGCAGCCGGACTCTTATTTCAGCACCTTCCTGCACGGCGACTTCAATCGCAACAATGTGCTGTTCCACGAGAATGAGGAGGGGCAGGTGGATGGCGTTCGCATGATCGATTTCCAGGAGCTGCGCTACAGCACCACTGCCATCGATATCAGTTTCTTCCTGTACATGAATACGCCGACCGAGAATCGAGCTGAGATTTTTGCCAAACTCTTGCGTTCGTATCACCAGCGGATGCATCAGACCTTGGAGCTGCTCTTGCAGCGCAACCATGAAACGCTCTCGGAGGAGCAGATCAACAAGCTGCTCAGCGATTACAGGTAGGGCGCATTGTGAGTGAACTTAAAAATGGCATCGATTCACAGCTAATCCCGTGGGAAAATCCCATTCCAGCTTCGCACACTTCGAGCAACATTTCTCACGCTATGCTTTCTATGGCGTCATGATCTGCATGCACTTCATGCCCTGGCTGCTGGGCAGTGAGGCTGACTGCGCCCAGCTCTCCAAACTGTTTGAAACGGACATGCATGGCCCGGCCTTCTACAAGCTATCGATGGACATAGCAGGAGATGAGGCGAACCGCAAGATATTCGACATAGTGCGTCACGCCTTCGAGCAGGGCTACATGGATCACATATGAGCTGCAATCTGTATAATAGATGTACATATATCTATATTTGTATACATGTATATACCCTTTTCACATATTCCACTCACTATCAGCATTTCAGTCTCGTTTCACATTGTTCCGCACGCTATCGATAGTATTCTTATCGCATTCTATATTATATATTTTATGATTGAACTTTTTGTTCAGCCTGTTCCGAATTGCAGTTAACACAATTGTGAGTCTATCAATTGAGCCTTAACAATCATGTTGAAACGAATGGAATTGGTTTCGTATACTAGCAGCTGCCAGCTGACATATCTCCGAACGTGCCGCATGTGAAATTGAAGCGAACGAGCTATAAATTTAGTATATTATAGAAACAATTGGAAGTAAGACATTAGCTTTAATATACATTTATAGCTACAAACAATTTGAAATGAAACATCAAGTGCCTCCAGTTGCCTTTTGCTCGATTGAAACATATGAATACTAGAGACAATTGGAAATGAAACGCAATTGAGATAAGATGCCCCAAAACTTAAAGGAAATTTCGAAAATTTCGAAAAAGAATAAAACAAATTAAACATAGCCATTGATCTTTATCATGCAAGAATTGGAATTCGGAACAGCCTTATTTTTTGCTTGTTTGTCAATTCTGCTCACCTGTTAAGCCTTTCAAAAGACAAAGCCTAGTCTTATAATAATATTTACACAAATGTTTTTCTATTTACGAACAAATGAAACAAATTTATGAATCAATTTTGAAAAATATCAATAATATCGTTGTTTATCTTTAATTTGAAGTTTTTTATCTCTACTCAGAATCCATATGGATATACATACGTATGATCTATGGATAACACTATGTTAAAGTGCTGCGATTCAGCAAATTTTCCGCATGTCAAACCTAGCTCAATTGTAAGTCGAATTCCGCTAGGTAGATTCCATTTCGGGCTGCCTTCAAAGTTTGATTAATTTAATGGAATGACTGGAATAACTGGAATGACGCAAGCAGCAGCAGCAGCTATCAGTCAGGCAGCAACGACCTTGATTCACATTTGAATATTTATCTAACAATGACTGCTAAAAAAATTCTTGACTCGTGCTCCAAACTTCTTTCTCTTTGTATGCCCATTGGTTTTTAAGGCAAATGGGGTATATTAATCGTGTGCTCAGGTTGTATTTCTCATTCAATTGACTGAACTGATTTTCAATATCAAGATATATCGATAATTATCGATTGTTAAACTCAATCAATCAAACAATCATAAAACGTTTACAAATTAGGTATCATTCCAAATTGATAAAAGCTCAATTTGTATGATAGGGTATCTATAGGTCGAGCACTTTTAGCTTGTATATTGTGTAAATGTTATTATGATAATTTGAGTAAAACATCAAACATAATATCAAATATCAAACAGAATCTAAAGTCCTGACTGCAACAGGGTATCTGCTAGTCATGGACATATCTATCTGCTTATATCTAGGACTTCTTTCAAACGATCTCAGTATATATATGTATGTATATTGATACCTTTATTTATCTAAAAGCAGTTTTTCCAACAGCTGCGGGGTATCCGCTAGCAGGCATACCCCAATCTCGCATATTTGGAACTCTTTGTTTGTACAACTGTCGACCAGCGAGTGGTGTCTATAAAATGCCACCCAGTCGCAGATTGGCGGCACAGTTTAACTGGATTATGGTGCACTCCATGATGCTACCAACGGCAGCTTGGCTATTGATGGCGCTGATGGCGTTGCGGGCGGGCTTGGTGCTGGCTGGCGAGCAGCTGGCCACGGAGCTGACGGACTATGCAACAGTTGGCAGCGAGGACATCTATTTGCAGCCCAACAGCAGACAGTGGGAGGAGTACAAGGAATATCCCGACGATGAGGAAGACGAGCAGGCCGAAGAGGACTCCGCGGAGGAGCAGCCGCAGGGCGACAACATCGAAGCTGTCGGCCTGAATGAGAGCAACTGCGAGTATAGCTGTCCGCGATACTATCGTCCCGTCTGCGTCAGACGCAACGACCAGCTGATCACCTATGCCACGCCCTGCGAGTACTTCAATCAGCTGCGCTGCGCCAGCGTCGCCCGCAGACAGGGCAAGGAGGCGCCCACCTATCAGCTGTTGTACCAGAATGCCTGCAACGAGAATAAACGCTGAGACAGAACTATGAGAGAGAATTGTTGCTATTTCTTTTTTTTTTTTTTGTTTTTTTTTTTTTGCATACTTATATGATTGATTGATTGTGTGAGCGACTGGATATAGTTTTTATTGAAGAATTTTTTCGTATAAAATATTATGTTAATAATAATAATAATAATAAAAAAAAATTGATTGATTGATTAATTGACGAAAAGGGTTTCTTGACAAGATTTTCTATTGATTATTTGTTATATCATTTCTAGCAAGCATAGGACTCTGACTGATTGATTGACTGACTGACCACTTTTTGGAATGATCAATTGATATTCAAGTCATAGCTTCAATCATTAGTATAGGACTCTGCAGCATTATAATGTATTACTCATTGACTGATTGATTGGATATTCAAGTCATCGCTTCAATCGTTACAGTTAGCGCATAGAAGATGGAGCATATTTGCTTATGTTTTAATTGTGTTCTATTAAATAACAGTCTGATGGATGACAGTCAATCAAACTGAATGATTGATGACCAGATGATAGCTGGTTGCTTACAATTAGACTTATGTTTTGTTTGATTGAATGACTTGCTAATTAGCAGAGCCCAGATGTAGGATTAATGATTGACAGCTTGATTGGTTGATCGGGTGATTGATTGACTGACTTGATCTAACATTTAACAAATCGTGGACGTGGACAGCTCTATGTGATTCATAATTGATTCACGTTTGATGATGAATTCCTTCTTTGTCTTAAAACTAACATTATTCATCATTCCCCGAGTCAGTCCAGGCGAATTGATGTTATCTCTGTCTGTCCCTTATACTAAAGAGTCTATCATTGTCCATTATGACCAATCATAGTTACAGGGTATGCAACACAGTACAATATACATACAACACTCACATCGCCTCCTCCAGTCAGAGGGTAAAATAAAGACAGCTTCGCTTTCTTATTTTTTATAAAAACTTCTTCAAACTCATTGTTTATTAACGGTGACAGCCCAGTTAGCTCTCATTGGAATTCAACATTTACTACAAAATAGTTACAAGTTAGGTTTAGAAAATATTATCAGGTTGTGCTTGGGCCGAATACTTCAGAGTCTCGTGTATAAAGTTCCGAGTTGACAGCGATCAGATCTGATTGGTGGAGCAGATCCGCTTGTTGCTCAGATGTCCGATGTCCACAAAGGTGTTGCGACGCTTTCCTATGCGCTGCAGCGAAGGCGACTGCGATTGCGGCTTAGCCGCGAGCACGCTACCAGTAGGCGTGGCTGGGCTGCTCATAAACGATGTATGCCAATTGATGATAGAGCCGCGCTTCTCATGCTGTTGCTGCTGTTGTTGTTGTTCTGGCTGGTGTTGTTGTTGTTCTGGCTGGTGTTGTTGTTGTTCTGGCTGGGATTGTTGTAGTTTCTGCGGCTGGTGTAGCAAGCTATCAGTGATATTCAATCGGGTGCTCAAATCATCCGGATTCAGAGTCTTGCGTCGCGTTATTATTTTCACCACCGCCTCTTGCCGCTGCTGCGTGGATATCGCAGGATTACGATTAAGCAGTTGGCTAATGACTAGTCGCGGAATAGGTGGCTGTTGGGACTTGTACAAGAGTTCCGAGTACAATTCGGAAATGAGTTTATCATCGCGGTAGAGCGTGTGCCGCAAGCTGCTCTTGCTAATGATCAGACCGTTTTGGAACTGATAGAGCACCTGCATGAGGAACTTCTTGACGTCCTCATAGGGGTGAATCTCTTCGAAACGCTGCACATCCTCTCTGTGGATTGTATAGCAATGTTGTATGTACTCATCGAAGCCATCACTATGTTCGGCCTTGCAGAAGTGGCATTGCCTGAATTTCCTGTAGTGATCGATCATGTGCCGCAACGTCTCCTTTTCGCTTGTCGAGGCGAACATGCAGAACGAACAGTGATAGATGACCGATTCGTTGACCAAGCGGAAGCAAAACAATTCCGGCGCATCACTATGCTCGACCCGGCCGTGCTGTGCCATCGCCATATCCGATGGCATTATCACACAGCAAATGTTGCACTGATAATACTTGACGGGGCAAGTGTTTGCTTTGGTACCCATCGTTAGTAGACGGTTCAGCTCAATGTCGTTGAGCGACTTCAGGTCATTGGACAGATGCGCCTCGCTCAGCATATGCTGCATGAGACTCACAGGGCTGGTGAACTGAAAAGTACAGAAGGCGCACTCGTTTGGCTTCTTCACATCGCAGGCGACCAGCTGACGCAACGAGTGCGCATTGGGCAAATGATCGTCCAGCAAGGCTTTGGGATTGCCCACAAATTTCCGGCATATGCCACAGCACAATTGCGGTTGGATGCTGAAATAGAATGGATGCTCGATATGTTTTGTGGCCCAGTGCATGGTGCACAGATCGTCCACGCTGTGCGACGTTTCAGTGCAGTGCGAGCAGGCGAATTCAAATGGTGTCTGCAAGTATAAATAATACGATGAGCTATTGGTCTCCTCGTCAGACGACAGCAATTCAATCTCTTCGACAATAGCGGGCTCATTTGAAATAATATTTTCGTTGTTGTTGTTATTATTAATGGTCATGTTGTTGCTGATGTTAACGATGACCCCGCCGCTGCTGCTGCTGCTGCTGACTGTGGGTTTATTGTCAGATAAGTTCTTGCTGCTGTCACTGCTGCTGCTGCTGCTGCTGCTGTTGTTGCTGTTGCTGCTGCTGCTGATTGTGGGTTTGTTGTCAGATAAGTTCTTGCTGCTGTTGCTGCTCCTGCAGGCCGTTGAGTTTAATGCGTTAGCAGCCTGCCAGTATTCGCTATCGGGCAGCTCAGTGGGCACCCGCTCAAACATCTGTATGGCCAGCCCCGTTTCACCCTCGTGCGCATGTTGCATGTGCAGGATGACCGTACGTTCGGTGGAGTCGCCGAATTCGCAGTGCGGGCAGATGAACTGGTAGCCCGTTCGATGGCGCTGGACACAATGCTTGCGAATGCACTGTAAGGTTTTGGCAGCAGTGTCGCATTTGTTGCAGTAGAAGCCCAGCGTTTGCCTGGTCTTCATCCTCGAGTGCTGATAGTTCACAATCGGCTGCACCCGACAGTTGGGATGTTCGCGCCGTATGTGATTGATTAAGGGCGTTATCTCCTTCACGGCCAGATTGCAGAAGCCGCAGCTATACGGCTGCGTGCGTCCGTGCTGCTGCTCGACATGAGCCCGCATCTCCGATTGGTTGTCCATCACAGTGGAGCAGAGATTGCAAATCCAATCATCGGCATTGAAGCGCAAGGACAAGGCTGAAATAGGTGGCAAGTGCGTGTGAGCACCATAAGAAAATATCGTAAAAGGATTCCATACTTACACGACTGCAGCCAGCGAATCTCATTGCTGTCGGAGTTGCCGGTGCGCCTGTGCATGACCACATCGACGGAGTTGCTGCCGTGACGGGCATGGATGTGACACTCGATGCCGCTGCGCTTGGGCAGGAACGTGGCACAGCGTCCACATTGATAGATGTAGCGCTTGTGATACAGCAAGTGATCCAAAAACGTATCGGCCGAATTCTGGATTTGGTTGCAGTGGACACATAGAAGGCTCTGGTCGTAGCTGTGTGTTGTGGTCAAATGTTGACGCAATTGCAGCTCCGATGGCAGATGGGCCTTGCATTCCTCTACGCCGCAGACAAAGCGTTTCGACTGGGGCACATATTCCCATTGGGGGACGCGCGGCATATGACGGACGGGGGAAGCATTTGGCATCGATGTCATGGCCGCTATCTCCTTTGTCGTTGCTAAGTGTTCATTTAGAATGACACGACGCAATATCGCATCCTTGTGCGCCACCAGATGACAAAGCAGCACCTTATATTCCAGCGACTTGAATTCACATTCTGCGCACTGCAACAGCTGCTTGAATGTCATTTGACGGGGCAGCAGGCGCACCTCCGATGGTCGATAGATGGTCTTGGTGCCCTGACGTCGCTGCAGCCACTCGTCCATCAGCTGACTCCTGAATTCATCCATTTGCTTCTTGCCAAAGGGCAGCTTGATAGCGCTGACCCAACATTTGAATACCTCCTTATTTGCGCTCTGTTGCTGTCCCTCCGGTTTTGCGTGCAGCTCAAAGAGCTCTGGCTGGCAATTGATTAGATGATACTCTTTGCCGTGCCGACTCAACTGATGCTGATGCATCAATGCACGATTCGCCGTCGTCTCCAGGCAAATGCTGCAAAAGTATTTATGGCGTGCGTGCGCCTGCAGCAAATGTGCACGCAAGGCAACCGGACGCTCGTAGGTATGTTGACAATATTTACAAGTGAGTGGGCCGATGTTCTGATTGCTCGTCATGTGAAAGATCACATGATTGACAAACGTCGCCTCAGTCAAGGAAACGCTGCATGTTTTGTAGGGACATGCGTACAGCTTGCTATCTGCAATGGTATCGTAGTAGAGATTGTTTTTGATCAGTTGCTCAAGCCAATAGAAACAAGTAAGAATGCTCTAGTCGAGACTGCTCGACTACGAAATCCCCTAAACCCTTCGGGGAACTGATATTTCAACAATTTTTCGCGTCTTTCTGCTTATAGAACAAACACAAACACACAGACAATTACATATAGGCATGCACGCATAAAGACGCACGTATATACAGTTTATCTCGAAAAATCGATAACACTGTTCAATTATAACAATAATCAAAATTCTATCAATTACATATGAATCTACATTTCAAATTTGGAGACTAAAGGACCTCTAAAGGTGTAGGAGAAATAATTTAATAACTGATTTTCGATAAGGTTTTTAATCGATAA
Source organism: Drosophila mayaguana (assembly GCA_037075325.1). NCBI lineage: Eukaryota > Metazoa > Arthropoda > Insecta > Diptera > Drosophilidae > Drosophila > Drosophila mayaguana. The sequence continues at coordinate 6,345,625 of JBAMCG010000127.1, read as the reverse complement.
CAATATTATAGGCAAAGTTATCGATTTTTTTAAATAAACTGTATATACGGAAATTATAAAAAAATTTCAAGCCTCTTGTCTCTTATGTCTTCTGAGATCGACGCGTTCACACATACGGCCAAACGGACGGACAAGAATAAATCGACCCAGCTCGTCGCCCTGATCAAGAATTTATATACTTTATGGGGTCTGCCACGCCGCCTTCTGCCTGTTACATACATTTTTACTAAACCATTATATCATGATTGGCCATTTTCAATGGGTTCAGTGTATATCAAGTTAGAGTATTCCATTCGAGACTGCTCGACTAGAAGATACCGTGAACACTGCAAAGAACTGATATTCCAATCATTCTGCATTCATTCATTTAATACAAGCCAAAATCGTTAAATTACAAAATCTTCGTATTGATCAAGTGCTTATACACAGGAAATCTGAAGTCTTCACGTCTAAAAGTGTTACAAATGCGCTGAATAAACGAAATCAATTTATCGATTATTCTCGATAAAAATAAATCGGATAATTTATTTGATTCGTGCCCGAATTGTTTCTTAAGCTAAATAAATTCCGTAGAAAGAATTGTTACTTACCACTAAGGCCAGTTGTCTTGAGTAGATCGGCTAGCACTGTACTAATGGGCGTGCTATTTTCTTGAGCACCATAGTAAGTCAAAGGCGCATGAGCAGCAGCGCCAACAGTTGCAGCAGAAGCTACTGATGTCGTCGTCGTCGTAGATGTCACTGAAACCGCGGGCATCGCTGTGGCGAAGGAATTTGAATTCTTGCGTTGATTGAGCAACTCGCGAATGCGTTGATTTGTTGACGTTGCGGCCACAGCAGCGGTTGCGGCATCCGTCTCCTGCAGCTCTGAGCGTGAGGCGAGGCCGTGCTCTATGACGCCGTGCAGTACATAGTCATTGACGTCATTTGCGATGTGCGAACAGTAGGCGCACTGCAAATAGTCCTTGCTGCCGAAGCTGTAGCAGTGGAATCTCATGTGCTCCTGTATGCGCAGCACCGTGTGCGCACAGAAATTACAATTGGCGGCCATGCAACGAAACCGATCCACAGCAAGGCCTGTGGCACGATGCTCAGTCGACGGCTGTACCGGCTCAATTGATATTCGAATCTGGGCGGGTAACTCGCCCGCTGGCTGTTGGGTGAGCGTAAAGTTGGCATTGGCCAGGGGTGGATCGCCGGCGATCTCAGCCGGTGCATTGGGGGCCAGGCTATATACCTGATTGATGGCCAGGCCCAGCTCAGAATTATGATTGACCACAGCTGGAGTGGGGACAGTACTTGCCTCCGTTCGCTCATTGCTCAGCAAATCGAGCAGCATGGAATTCGGCGCATGATTGATCTTCCCCGATTCGGCCGGCATTGACTCTGGCTCTGGCTCGGGCTCTGGTTGAATTAACAACGCCTGCTCTACCTGCGGTTCCACCGCCGACACAATTTCCGAGTCAGCCGCTAGTCGATCGCCCGTAAAGCGACGCACTCGCAGCTTAGGCACGACCGGATCCACAGGTGGCGGCGTTTCAGCATTTGGTACCGCCATATGACAGCTGACCAGATGCTGCAGCTCAGCACTGATAGAAAGCCCTTGCTCAGTTTTCTCCGTCGCCTGAGCCGCACAGCTGGTACAATAGCCGTTCCAACGCACCTGCGGATGTTCGCGTGCGAAATGATTCTCTAGACCCTCCACTTCGTCGGAGAATAAGAATTTACAGCCTTCACACATACAGTAGTAGGCGGGCTCCTGTGCCGGTGTGGCACGCAAACGATACGCCACATTCTCCACACTGAACATCGGGAGTACAGCCGTAACCGTGGGCAAGGCTGATTGCTCGTTCGCCTCAGCCGACAATGGTGGTGGTGGTGACACTGGTGTTGGTGGTACTGGTGGTGGCGATACTGGTGTTGGTGGTACTGGTGGGGATGATACTGGTGTTGGTGGTATAGGTGGTGGTGGTACTGGGGGTGGTAGTACTGGTGGTGGTGGCGCTGGAGTAGTTCCTATTACACACTTTCCTAGAGAATCTATATCAGCACAATCCCCGTCAGTGCAGCTGCTAGTCGCAGATTTGTTGGATTTACTGCTCGATTTGCTAGCGGGGCTTAATTTGTTATAGAACTTTCGGAATTTTCTGAACAAGGAGTTGGACACTGCACTGCTGCTGCAGACACTGCTGCTGGAGTCGATATCGATCCATTCGTCAAGTGACTTGGCCGGCTGCTCTTGCTCCTCCGATTCGATGGGCTCCTTTTCATTGTCAGAGTTCTCGCTGCCTATGCCGGAAACCGATAAATTATCCAATTGTTCTTCCTGCTGCTCGATTTGACCCAGCGATTTGGCTGATCGCTGCTCTTCTGGTTTTGCTTGCTGTTGTTGCTGGTCTTCTTCCTCCTCAAACTTGCAGGCATTGATCACCAGCAGTTCATCCTCCTCGGGCAACTCAGGTGGCGGCATTTTTAAGACATTTTCACATACAGAAGTCGTTTGCTCCATTTTCAGCGCGACTAGTTTTTTCTGCTTCTGAGGATTCTGTTTCTGTTTCAATTGTCGCTTGTTCGGCTTCTTTGACTTTTTCTGATTCTTCACGATCTTCCCGATCTTTTTGTTCATTTTGTTCTTTTTCTTGTCGCCCTGCTCTTTGGGCTTTTTACTTTTATGCCCTGCTGGCACCTTAGTCCTGTGAATTGGCACATCCGTCGTTTCGAACAATATCAACTGTTCGCCCAATCCCGCTAGAGATTGATCCGTGAGGCCATGCTGCTCCTGCCAGTGTTTCTCCATATTATGTCGATTCATCTGCACAAACTCGCACAGGTGGCACACATGTATCTTAAGCGGCTGGGCGCGGCTATAGCCTTTGGTGCGAACAACACGTGCACCATTTCCGCATTTGGCAACATGAAGCGATATCTGATATAGCCGCTCCTTCGGCATATTGCAGCGCGAACACTTATAGTGATGTTCGCCCATATGCCGAGCGTAATGCTCCACCCAGCTTTTGTTTGTGATCTGCATCTCTTTATTACAGAAGAGGCATTTGTGTTTAAACTGAACGTTGGTATGTTGCACTCCAAACGCCGGTTTCGTGTTCAACCCATCGCGCAGCTTCTGCAGTTCACCAGGCGGAAACCGGGACCCAAAGTGCTCGCCATGTTGCTGCACATAATGAACCATGCAATGGCGAAGCGCCTTGCCACAAACGACACAGGTGCGCACCGCAGCGGACAACGAATGCCAGTCAGAATTTATGTTCTTTATAGAACTCGTACTGACTGCGTTCCGTTGCACCATCATACGATTCAGCTTAGCGCAGCGTGGCAAACATACCTTACACTTCGTTGACTTTTTCCAGACTTGCTGTTTGGCCTTGAAACTGGCCCGGTCCGGGCCAAAGCTGTGGCCTGCTGATCGACGTCCACGACGCGCCACATTGCGTATGTAGGGAGCCAATTCGCCTTGGCTGGCAAAGCTGGATCTGTTCTGGCTGCAACTTCTGCGCAGGCTGGACACATTGGAGGAGCTACTCTCCACTATCGATTGCTTCTGTTGTGTCGTACAGGCACGTCTGCCCGTCGCACGGATCACATCATCAGCATAATACATGTGCGCAATGTCGTCGTTCAGCTTCTCCAGCTCACTGCGTTTGGTTTTGCGTGAAGTGCATACTGGAAGCGCTAGTGCATCAATGCGGATACGCTTCGCATCAGGCATTTCCTGCTTCTGCTCTTGCCTCGATTTCGGCTCTGTATCCTTTTCAGTCGCTTGCTTTGGCGGTCGACCTCGCTTGCGCTTGACAGCTGAGCTGATGGTAATGGCGGTGCTAGTATCGGAGGTTGAGGTGGTGGTGGTATCGGTATTTGCATTTTTTCTTTTGCTCGGCACCGCCACCGGTTGCTCGTTTGCCTTAGCTTTGGGCTTTCCCTTCGGCTTTGTAGTCTGAACGGATGCCATTTTAAAGACATTTCGACTGAGCTGCGTCTCATTCAAAGTCAGTTCACTGAAACGCGATCGACGCTTACCCGCGACGATATTTTGCGTGGATATGCTGCAATTATCACTAGGTTTTTCGAACATGTTAGCCAGATGTTTGGCATGGGCATCCGTTTGATTCGTAGACCCCAGCTGTTGTCGCTGATGTTCTACCGCATCCTCGTAGACGAAACTTTCCGTGAATATCATTGATTTATCTACCAACGGCCTGCTAGCTTGCGGCATCATGGATTTTCTGCGTTTGATAATACGCCTTAACTCTGGTTCGACCTTGGGCGTCGAATTCATCTGATCGTCGTCACCATCGCAGACATATATTACCGATTTATCCACTACTGGTATCATGGATTTCCTGCGTTTCATAATACGATCTACCTTTGATTCGATATCGGATTTTAATTTCATTTGCATAGTGTCGTCATCCCGAGCGCATTCAGGTGTTGTCGAATTATCTACCAACGGTAGCATGGATTTTCTGCGTTGCGTGATGCGACCTACCTCTGATTCGACATCGGTATTCATTTCCATCGTATCGTCGTCACCATCGCAGTCAGCTGTTGATGATTTATCCTCTACCGATATCATGGATTTCCTGCGTTTCATAATACGATCTACCTTTGATTCGATATCGGATTTTAATTTCATTTGCATAGTGTCGTCATCCCGAGCGCATTCAGGTGTTGTCGAATTATCTACCAACGGTAGCATGGATTTTCTGCGTTGCGTGATGCGACCTACCTCTGATTCGACATCGGTATTCATTTCCATCGTATCGTCGTCACCATCGCAGTCAGCTGTTGATGATTTATCCTCTACCGATATCATGGATTTCTTGCGGTTCATAATACGATCTACCTTTGATTCGGTACCGGCTTTTGAGTTCATTCCGATCGTATCGTCGTCACCATCGCAGTCAGCTGTTGATGATTTATCATCTACCGATATCATGGATTTCCTGCGTTTCATAATACGATCTACCTTTGATTCGATATCGGATTTTAATTTCATTTGCATAGTGTCGTCATCCCGAGCGCATTCAGGTGTTGTCGAATTATCTACCAACGGTAGCATGGATTTTCTGCGTTGCGTGATGCGACCTACCTCTGATTCGACATCGGTATTCATTTCCATCGTATCGTCGTCACCATCGCAGTCAGCTGTTGATGATTTATCCTCTACCGATATCATGGATTTCCTGCAATTCATAATACGATCTACCTTTGAATCGGTATCGGCTTTTGATTTCATTTGCATTGTGTCGTCTTCACCATCGCAGTCAGGTGTTGTCGACTTATCCACTAACGGTAGCATGGATTTCCTGCGTTTCGTAATGCGACCTAGCTCTGGCTCGGCGTCTGGCTTTGATTTAATTTCAATCGTATCGTCGTCCCCATCGCAGCCAGGTATAACTGTTATGGTATGCGCATTGGGGCCCAGCACCACCTTTATCTTGGGCAGCTTGGGCGGTGATTTACGCAGCTCGTCCTCGGTTGCCTGCTGGAGTTCTATGATTTTTGGTTTCGTTTCTTCAGGCACCTCTTCTACATCAACAATCGTATCTTCCTCATCCACCTTCGTTTTCGCTTCCTCATCTACGTCGCCATCCTTATCCACGGCTTCACTTTCCTCCCCCTTCCGCTCTTTACTTTGGCGTACCATTTTATCCGTTGTTTCTTGAGCTGGCGGCTCATTCTCCACATTATCCGTTGCCTTCTGCGTGTTCTCTTCATTGTCTTTTGATTTATCTGTATTTTTACTGCAATGCTTGCTCGCATGCTTATCCTTATCCCTTAAGTTGTTTTCATCGCGGTTTTTATCACGTTTAGAATGATGAGATTTGTGAGGTTTTTTATCACGTTTTTTATCCGTGTCCTTTTTATCAAGTCTCTCACTTTTTTTAGACTTCTCTGATCTATCCGTGCTATCGGCTTTCTTACTTTTATTTGTCTGTTGTTTTATATGTGCTGTTGTCTCAGAATTTTCACTTTTATCTGTCTTATCCGATTTTTTCTGCTTCTCTGACTTATTCACCTTATCGGAATTCTTTGACTTTTGCTTCGTACCCAATGAACTGCTATCACTTGACACCTGATCGGCATCCACCTCATCATTCCAGTTCTCCTCATCATCACAAATGATATTGTGGAAATCATTACACTTATCCGTTCTATCAGCCTTCTCACCTCTTGTCTCTCCTGTCGGTTCACTAGATTTTTTCGTACTCACTTTCTTAGGTATCTTAAAATCGAGTTTCTTTTTGGGAGTGTTGCCCAAATTACGATACGATGTGTCCAGCTGAACGCGTTCACTTTCAATTGTCGTTGGCGGAATGTCCGGTTCCAATGGCTTCTCGGCCGCTTCCAGGCGACGGAGCTTCTCTGCCTGCAATCGGGCAGCCTTGGCCTCTCGATGCTGACGATAGGTGCGCGGTTCGCTTTTGTTCACCTGGGGCAGGGTTGATGGAAAACGTTGGTGCCCATTTTGGGCGCCGGGATATACCAAATGGGCATTGGTTTTCTTATAAACTTGTTTTTTCGACCAATTGTTCCTATTTTGGTTATAGCTAAAGTTATTGTTGTTGTTATTGATATTATTATTATTATTATTATAGATTTTAGTCGCATGCCAGTTGACTGACGACGAAGTTTCCTCGTATCCTGTACCATATGGCGGCACCGAATGACACGCTGCACCTGAATACTGTTGATTGGCCGCCATAGCTGCTCCCATTGGCTGCTGAGATCCCATCGGTTGGCCAGGCATTGGCAAAATGTTGCTGCTGTTGCTACTGTTGACCCACTTGTTGCAACGCGGATCGCGGGTCTCGCGGGACTCGCGATAAGGACGCGTCTCATTGTAATCTGGCACAACTGGATGCAGTTCATCGCTGTTTGGCATCTGGACAGGCGGAACATTTGCACAGGCGGCAGCGACCGCTGCCGCCGCAGCAGCAGCTGCAACTGCAGCTGAAGTATTTAGATTTAGCGGTGCACGTGTGCGTAGCAATGGCGTTGTATTTGATATGTTGGGCTGAGCCACGCCAACGCGTGGCATATTGAGTGCTGTATAGTCGAAGTCAGTCTGCGGCCAATTAACCGGGCCGGACGGAGTGGGCGATGTGGAAATAGTATGTTGATTGCCCAGATTCTTCACATAGGTAGCCTTGCGTCCGCGCGGATCATTAGAATTGGAGGCCAAATGCGGAACATTTAAATTCGAATTCGAAATAAGATTCACATTGATATTCTGTTCACCCCGTAGGGCAGCCAGCTTTTTGCGTGCTTCTTCCAAGGATTTATCCTCATGACTCGGTTTCACGGTAGTTGGCGGTGGCGGATTGGAACGTCGCTCAAATACCGCCACTGGCGAGGTTAGCAACTGTGGACTAATGATTGAAATGGGAGATGTTGGCGAAGCTGTCGGCGGCGGATTGCTGCGGCGCACAAAATCCGGCCGCCTGCTGCCAATTGGTGAGGTTAAATCTACCATTTCTCTCGCTGGCTGTGGGCGGCGTTCAAAATCTGCTTTGGGCAAGGGCGTCAACGTGCATGTGGCAAGCGTAGGCGGAGGCACTGGCTGTGGGCGGCGTTCAAAATCTGCTTTGGGCAAGGGCGTCAACGTGCATGTGGCAAGCGTTGGCGGAGCCACTGGCGCGGGCTCGATTACAGGTGGCGGCGGTGAGCTAGTTTGCTCCGGCGTACTTGGTCGGGATGGATTAAAGCGACGCTCTAAATCTATTGAGCTCTTGGCTGCTACAGCTGAACTTGGTTTGCCCACAGTCTTGAGCTTGGGTGTTGGGCGACTATTCGATTTGTCTGCAAGCTTTGTTGTTTTGGACTTGGCTCCAGTTTCTCCAGCTGATATCGATGTGCTCGATTGCTGGTCACGCGGAATATCGGACTGATCAACGATGACAATTACGTCGTCACTGAGCAACTGTAAATTAAACATATTTCATTTAAAAATCAGACTTATTTGAAAACGAAATGATCGATTATGTTTACATACCTCTTTAAAGTTGTTCTTTAGCTTATCAAGGACGCTCTCAATTTTGGCTAACGGATAACGCCGATAGAATTCCTCAGGGGGCATCCTAAAAACACAAGGCACTTTCATTAGCCAACTATACGATATATTCGATTCAGCTTCTAACCTCTGGTATGTAAAAATAAAATTAGATCTAACCTAGCCCATATACATGTACATATGTATATGTATATAAAGATTTAATAGTATAGAATATATTAAAATTCTCAATGAGTTTTAACTATTATTTTCATCTAGTTTTTTTATCAACTATTGTGTTGTGGCCCGATCAAAATTTGGTCTTAACTTACTCGATTTCCAGCAGCTCCAGGAGCATCTTGAGCTTGCGGCACTTCTCCGCGGTTAACTGTCGGTTATAGGTCTTGATCACATTCCTAATGAAGCTCGCACAGCCGCGCAGCTTCTCGACCTTTTCTATGTTAGCCGGTAGGACCGCTTCCCCATGTGCCCTTCCCACCTCCTCAACGTCATCTTTTTCTGCCATTTATCTTAAGGAATATCACCTAAAACAAAAATAATAATGATAACAAATTACTTATTTTATATATTTTTAAATTAACATTTTGAAACATTTGTTCATAATGTTCATAATACTTAAAAAATAACTTATACATGGATATATGTATAGTTTCAATTTGGAAATTGATCAATTTTAAGATATATATATGTAACCACGCCCCTAATGGGCGTATTAAAAAATTTCTAAACACTACCAGATTTGTTTCAAATATCAAGTTCCACCAAAATTAAATTCATATACGTATGTATTACAACTTCACAATATTAATATATATTATATATATATATATATGTCTGTGAATACTTTTAGTTTTTTATTTATAATATTAGACTAAAATAAAATATTACTATTATTTAAAAGGTGTTATGTAGTTAAAAGATTATTTTATCAACCCTCATCAAAACTTTTGTGTTTTATAAAAATTTGACGAAGTTTCAGCGTATTTCGCGAAAATGTATCAGGGGTACGGTGACTTTAGTTGCACATTGTATATTTTAGAAAATTAACACAAATATTTATTAAAAAAAAATAAATAAATAAAAAAAAAAAACAAAGAAATTAATTATGCTAAAAAAAAAAAAAAAACAAAAAAAAAAACGCTCCAGCTTGTAGTACTAGACGAAAAACCTGAATTATAACTGTGTACTGTTTTGGAGTTGATACGCGCCTACATACTTATGTACATATGTACATACATACATACATACATATATCTGGATGTGATAAAGCTTGCTGCAGTTAGCTGCCTGTTGACTCTGGTCTGGAGCTTAATTAGAACAATTGAGAACTGCATTTTAAGCTTTCTAACAACCAACAAGCTTTCGGCCAATAGGACGATTGCAACTGCAACAGGGATAGCTGTAAATTACAGCGGATGTGTGTGCATACAAATATTCATGCATACGACTTGTGCAAATTTAAGACACACACACAGACACACATATGTAGGTACATACTTACAAATGCGCACCCACAACAGTCCCAAGCATAACTGAGCCAGCGAATTTGCCGCGCACTTAAGAATAGAAAGACAAGGAACGTTATATCTATTATTAATACACACCACGGTATGCGGCAGCGGAACAACGCTAGCGCCGACGGCGTCGTCAGTATCGTCGGCGCCGGCAGCGCAATAGCAACAATAATTAAATAAATTAAATTAATGCTGCGCTTGCATTGTAGCGACGATGCACACACTTCTTGTAATAGGAATTTGATACACTGGAAAACAACGCTTTTAAGCTCTATAAGTAAACTAGGTAACAATATAGGATAGCACAACAAATTCACAACAAAATAAAAGTTTACTATTTATAGTAAAAATGAAAAAAATAACCAAAATAAAAACAAGCAAGCAAAACCCGGAGTCGACGCTCTCTACGTTTTCAACAAGCTGTTGCTTCATCGAGCAAATGCGATTGACAAATGAAGCAATGCCGCTAATGCCGACATAAACCACAGTACTGCCACATAGTTGAACGAAACTATCTTTACGTCACAATTGCAAGTTCAAAAAGTTTGAAAATTTTGTAATAAGTTCAATTCAGTTAAAACCCTAATACGAACTATTTACTTTTGTCAAGTTTTTTTTTTTCACTTATAAAAAATAGTCAATTCTTTTCCGCGGTTTTTGTTTTTGACTCATCTGGCAACGCTGTTCCCGTTGACAACAGCTGATAGCTGAATTCGCCGCAATTATTGATCGTTTTTACTTTAAGTCTCATTTTATGTTCTTGTCATCTGTCGCTGCCTGCTGAGGTTCGCTATGCTAGTTTGGCTCTGCCTCTATCTGTGATTGTTTGCATAACTGTATCTACGTGCGCTTGCGTGTGTGTGCGTGTCTCTCTCAGGGTAGAAAACGTTTAGTTCACTTCCGAGAGATCTTTTTCAATTTTCGTTGCGCAGAACCCATTTTTTTTCCTGATTTCATTCCTTTTGCGTTTTCTTTTCTCATTGTCGCGCCTTTAAGCTGTGCAGAGCGAAGTTTGCTGAAACACATTGGGTTCATAGAATTACGACGCAGCCAGAAACATCTATACATATGTCATGTGTGTATCTGTGTGCGTGTATGTGCGCAGTTGAGAATTTGTATTTACACACAAACATATGTATGTATGTACGTATTGACGACTCAAACTCTGATTTTAGTTTCTTAGCGAGTAGCATGTTACGAAATTAGGAGGGTTTACCTGAAGATATTTAACGTACTTAATGTTAATACTAAAATAAACATTTCGATAATTCGAAATGGCAGGGGAACAGATTTTTGTACGAATTACAGAGGTTTTCCATTTAACGGGGTTTAAAAAATCAAAATACGAATTGAAAGAGTTTTTATATTTCACGTCGTTTCAACAATTATAACTTGTTAAAAATAAATAAACACATTTATTTCAATATTATGCATTAAAAAAAAATTAAACGTAAACAAAATAAAGTAATCAAATAAAATGAGCAAACTAATGTAAATCCAATGAGAATACAAAATTTCGCACATGAAGCGACATAAAGGCGCTATGCATAATAGTCTGCTAGACCTAACGGTAGTTTACGAATTAGGAGAGACTTCAAAACGAAATTACGAATTATAAGAGGCAAAATCATCACCGAGTAGGTAGAAAAACTTCGAATTAACGAGGGGACCAAAATGTATGACATTTTTACGAATTAACATTTTTTTCAAGGGACCAGTAGTTTCTTACGAAACATTGCGGTTTTCGATTTAGCTGGGTACGAATTATCGAGACTCGACTGTACTTTGTTTCAACATACAAAAATCAGAAGATGCGGTGAGCTCTGCTATTTCAATAATTCTACGGCTCTTTTATAGAATACTATATATGGGCTTGACAATGGGAAATTAATAACTTCTGTTCTAGTTGGACTTTCTTCACGAATGACTACAAGATGTATGTAAACGAATTAAATTTATGTATACACAACAGCCATGTACACAGTAAATTTGATGGGATGAGTTATGTATACACAAAACGATAAACTCGTACTCTGTGTATGGTATACAGGAATATATTATAAATATTAAAAATTTCTGGTTTCTTTTTCTTATAGGAATGCGCAGATAGGTCGACCCGGCTCATAATCTTCATCAAATATACATACATACATATACTTTATTGGCTCTGCCTTGCTTCCTTCCTGTATGTTATATTGTAAGCCCCGAATTGCAATTCACGTCTTCCGATAGTGAATTTTCTACTATCGATAATAATATATATTATCCGAAGTTCTGATATGGTATTGAAGGATTATTTGAAGCAGAATTAAAGAGAGTTTAATTCATTGTTGATTTAACGATCATCCCTGACGCCTATAGATTATACGGATTTAAGTTACACATTTGTGTCCCACACTCAAATTACACGATGTGAGACACCATGTATTAGATTAAGATACTATGTAAGAATTCTAAATAAAAGACATCGCTCTTTGGAGAGCCATTTATTTTAATATATTTTTGCTCATATATAAATTTTGAATAGTAATCCTCCTCTTAGGAGAATGACCGTCAGGCGCGCCTAAATGTGTATAATACGTAATTGTTTTAAAAAATCAATATTTTCACAATTTCCCTGCCCCAAATGACTGGACCATAACATTTATTGGTGGAAGAGCTCGACTGTTTTGAGTTGCACAATTGGACTTGCGTTCTAAAAGTAGGAAACATATGATTTGGCACGTCCTCTAGTGGGCGTGAATAAATAATGGGATTCTTAACCTCTTAACTGAGTGTTGTCAAGCAAGGTATATACGTATTCCTAATAGGAAGACTTTCGCTTTAATAGTATTATCACATCAAATATATAGAAAATATGCATACTGAAGGCACTTGATATGAGGAGAGCACACTGTCGAGCGTATGTTTCAAACAGTTTCAAGTCTCTAGCCACAACAGCGGCTTGTTGGTGTTGGACAGGAAAACAGAGAAATCAATATATTAGACAAGAATTCCTTTGAGATATAAGCGCTTTAGGCTTTAGTTCACACAGTTAATTAAAATTCATAGGCATGCTCTTTTAATTGTATTATGATAGTACGATTAGAACGAAAGCTATCCATAGAGGCTAAGAGCAGGAAGAACAATCATAGGTGGGGGTGTAAGAGGAGAAACCAGGAACGTACATCACTGCACTGAGCACTTTTCCCGATAGCATTTCGTTTGTAAGTTCATTACAATAGCATAGCATATATATATCTGACTAAGCGTTTTGAACTGACTCAATGCAGATTTCATTGCATTACAAGTCGAACGCTTCAGTTGCCAGTGCTTAATTATACCCTGAACCCATTGAAAATGGGAAATCAGGGTATAATGGTTGTGTTAAATGTATGTAACAGGCAGAGGGAGGCGTTGACCCCATAAGTATATATATTCTTGCTCAGTGGGACGAGCTGAGCCGATTTAGCCCTATCCGTCCGTTCGTCCATCCGTATGTATGAAGGCGTCGATCTCAGAAGATATAAGAGCTAGACTTGAGATTTTTTTAGGTTCTCGTTGTCACGCACATATCAAGGTTATTTCCAAAAATCGATAACTACTCCCGTTATTTGGTTACCGATTAAAAACCTTATCGAAAATCAATTTTTAGAAATATAAATAATGAATTGCCCACCTCGTTCCTCCGAGGCTATTGGGTGCAATTCTTGCAATTCTAACACATTTGTGCTGGTATTGGTAGTCCAATTCAAGTAACATTTTAGTGAATGTAAATATATACATCCTATATGTCCTTCGAGATGAGCAATAAGCTTGCAAAGAAACAGAAACCGGCCAGATTTTTATATTTCTGTTCTTTGTTATACTCAAGTAACACTCGGAATATTGAATAGAGTCAATATAGAGTTTTTACTGTTGGGCTTCTTAATGAGTTTCCATGCCATTTTACATTCTCTATTAAGCTGGTATCTTTTTAGGAATCCGATTCTATATATTAATAATATTTCCTCTTCCTCTCTGAACGATATTGTGTCCCTTGCAAGATTGTGTAATCCTTCTTTGTGGTAAATCCTTAAGCGCATGACGCCATTTTGTTTTGTATATATCTTCCGTTTTGGTAATCCAATGGAGATCTTTATTTTTGAGCTTTATGATAGAACTGATAAGTTGATAAAGCAGTCCCTCAGTATTAATCGTCTTACTGCAATGGAAATTTGGATCAATTCCCAATACATATGAATTGGTTCACATCATAGTCCGTAGTACCCATTAAAACATATGGAACATTTATTATGAAGATGAGGCAAAGATTTCTCTCACCCTTAGGTTAGAATGATTCTACCATAAAGCGAATATTCCTCCATGGTTGAAGATTTTCATGAACTGATAGTTAATGTTATTTGAATACCTGGATCAGGAATTTCTTAAATTCCCTTGCAAATAGAAAATGAGTTTACATGGATCGAAGAGATCACCGACTGGTTACCGACCGGTTTTTATACCCTGAATTAGAAATGGGAGGTCAGGGTATAATGGTTTTGTGAAAAGTATGTAACAGGCAGAAGGAAGCATTGCAGACCCCATAAAGTATATATGTATATTCTTGATCGGGGCGACGATCTGAGTCGATATAGCCCTGTCCTTCTGTCCGTCCGTCCGTAAGAACGCCGAATTCTCAAAAAATATAAGACTTGAAAATTTGCATGCATACTCGTGTATACCATACGCAGTACAAGTTTAACATATTTTTTCAATAGCTCATCCGATTTTTATCGAGAATAATCGATAAATTGATTTTATTTATTCAGCGTAATTCAAATACTCTTAGACCCGGAGTCACCAGATTTACTGTGTATATACATCTGATCAATACGAAGATTTTGGAATTTACAGACTTTGAATATCACGCCCCCTTCGCCCCCGATTTTTAAAAAATTGTAAGTATTAGAAACTTGTGCTTTGAAATATACACACATTTGAACATTATGATCACGTGGCGAATGAAGATCATGAAGATCGTACTACTATAAGAGAAAATATTCAGCAACAAAATTCTCATAATATTGCCCACACTGTAGCCCAAGCGCAGTTGCTGTGCAGATCGCGGGATTATGCGTGCGTAAATATCAGCTTCTTGTAGGGTTCAGGAGATTTCGTACTCGATCAGTCTCGACTAGAGCTTTCTTTCTTGTTCTAGAATTTCTTTTTTCGGCAGAAAAAAGTGTGACCGTATTTTGACAATGCAAAAAGTTAACCTTCATCAAAACTTTTATGTTATATACAAATTTTACGAAGTTACACCGTGTTTCGTGAAAATGGTGACTTTAGTTGCATAGTGCATATCGGATTTCATCAGTAAAATCACATCATTACATTTTGCTGAGTCTCCCCTTTCACTAACATATTCAACAATTTATGAACTGATCAGCACTTAGAATTGGAATAATGCAAATCAAGAATAAGAATCAAAGAATAATCACAAAACAGCACACACGCAGAGACATACAGACACATATACGCACGTACAGACGCGAATACACGAACACACTTCCATATATAATCGAGCACACATACAAAACGGTACAGGGGAAAAAAACAAACGAAAAGAAAACGACGAAAAGATGTTAATTTTATCGATCACAAAATGTGTCTAAGGAAAATTGTGTGTGTAGAATACATACCTTAAATATGCTTGAAAATAATGTTTTAAATCTAATTAACTACTCACCGTCGTTGCGTGGATATTCAATTGTTAATTGTTTTTAGCTGTAGTCTTTCTTATCTTTGCCGAATTCACTTTACCCCGGTGCTCACACTCCGAGTGTCGGAACTCGAGTGAGAAAAAATTCGACTAGCAAAAGGCGATTCGCCGCGTTCAGCATGACAGCATGCTGCCAAAAGGTTGCGTAGTCAATGTTGGATGAATAGTTGAAGTCCTATGACGTCACAACTGGCTGATGCAGCTCTATACTTATTGAATAGTTTTGGTTATTGGCTCCCTTTCTCATGAATTACAATTACAATGAATAAAAATATACAGATATAACTAAATATATCAACGTTGTATGACAATGTCTGCCTATGTGGCAACTTTGCCTTGTTGAGTTATTTTCCTAAGCTTCACACACTGACACCATAGCTTTTTACACACACACTCAAACTTGGGACATGCCGCTCAAGTCGCCGTGATTCTGTCACGAACTCGCCGCAGCTTCTTCTCCCTCCTGCTATGACCACGGCGAAACGACGCGTCACAACTCACGAACGAACGCTGTCGCTGTTCGCCAGCGCCGACGCCGTCAGTCGATGTTGGTGTTTGAAACGAAATTCATTTGGTGGTGCCAGGCGGCGCAAGATGTTTGTGTGTATTTTCGTATTCTATAGCTACGCACTCACACATGTAATGTGTGGAAATAGATAGCACTGCCAGCAACTTATGGAAGTGTGAGGATCTAGCGAGCAGCTAAGCTCAGTGGGCTGTCTTCACCATAAAATGTGACGTTTGCGGCAAGTATAGTACAGTGGACCCTCGGTTAACGAACATTTCGCATAACGAGAATAAGTTTCGCATAACGAACAATATTTCGCACAACGACCAACAAACAATTTATATGAACAATTTCTGTCTGTGTTAAACAACGAAATAAGGGAAACCCCGAATGCGAAATCAGTTTCGGAACAAGGTGCTGGAACGAATTGAGTTCGTTAACCCAGGGTCAAATGTACATAAATATTATACATACATACATACTCCTGGTCAGTAAAAATAAGCGTTGATTTTGCCGCCTAGCTCTTCGGTTTATTAGCTCTGGTTATTCTCTTGTAGCTTGGCAACTGGAATGGGCGGATTGGATTATTAATCAAATAAAATCAATCAGCGAAAACCTTATGAAGTTTCAAGAAGTACTATTGATTGCATCGGGAGATAAAAGGTGAAGCTTAATAAATGTGTCGCCCATGTCTAAACAGCTTTTAACGTATGTATGTATGTATGTAACGCTTCCATGACCATTTCCAATTTTTGTATTCTTTTATATTAAGCAGAATATGCTCTTCTTTGCTCTATTATCTCCCTTGAGACATACTTACAATCACAGGTTTAACCTATGGACAAATTTAAACATATGTTTGACGTAAATTAATTACTGCTAGGGGAGAGAAGGGTTGCGATCTGGCGTCTTCTTAACCTACTAATGAGTCTGGAATTAGGCAGCTTTCTTGCAAGCTGGTAGACGATCGTTGTGAAGACTCGAGTGGAAGGAAATCTGGTTTTCCACTGTATCCAGCTTGAGCTGTCTGTGCAGACTTGAGTTGCGGACGACCCAGGGGTATCCACTGATTTGGCGCAAGGCCTTGTTTTGTACCACATGGATCTTTTGGCGGCGACCCTCCATATTTGCACCCCGTGCCTCCAGTTTGGAGTGATTATATGCGTCAAAATCTTGCGCTTTTTGGATCGGGATAGCTTGCTGCATCCAGAACATCCGCCTAACGCGGGAGCGGCAGGTGCCTGCACTTGCCGGAATGTGAGGCGTTTGTCTAAGGTGCTCCCCAAGTATATCACCGTCCTGTTTTTTTCAGGGGGGGTATTGTTGATGAAAACGGTGGCGGGCGCCTCCTTCTTACGAAAAGCATAGACTTTTTTATGTTCCACTTGCCAGCCCATTTTACAAAAGAGTCGATAAAATCCTGGAGGAATGCTGCCGGTGCAAGGTTGAGCTTTGTGGAGACGACCCTTCAAGTAGGATCGGATCAGTGTAAAGTAGTGAAAGGGCAGTTGCTCTTTGATTTTCTGCAGAAGTCCAGGATGCCATACCCTATTGACGGCCTGTTTCTTTTTTTGTTGTTGAAAGCCCTGAGTATGTGGTCTGTCACCCTATGCAGTTGTTCACTTCTTCAGTTGTACCGTGCCTAGTCCGGAAATCAAACTGTTGATGAAGAAGTTAGGAGACTGATCGGTCAGTAGAAACCGCAGTCCTCATCAGGTTTGCCAGGGTTGCCAGGCATCACGACAAGTGCAGTCTTCTCCACTGCTGGAAATTACTAAGGCCTCGTTATGGCATTAAAAATTAATACCATAACGCAGAAGATTACGCCAAACTACATATCCCAATCCTGTAGCTACTGTAGCCCTGGCCAGTCGAATGGAATCAGATCGGCAGATTTCCGGCTCATGCATAATGTTTGTTGTATTAGACATTATTGGCACGCGCGACGAGAAGGTCCAATATTTTGGACTGCATGCTCTGTCTCGTTCAGAGTATTAAGTAAGGGAATGAGCCATTACCAACAGGGGTAATCAGTAAAAGGTAAACCTCCCCAACCTCCATATTGAGTTAGAGTTCTTTCTAACAAAACAGTTTTAATTATATATATATATGTATATATATAAAGGTAAGTATAGAAAGGCTCTACCTTGTAAATCTCACTTAAGACTACGTTAATTTTTTACAAAAATTATAAAATCAATTATATTACAGGCATAAAAAAAAGTTGTTTTATAATTAAAGTAATAATAATAATAATAAAAATTTAGAAGCACTTTCACAAATAGATTTATCTCTTTTTCCCGATCTGATGTTACGTCGGAGGCGGAGGTACGATCTCTATAATACTACAGTCTGCTGCTCTCGGCGCCATTGTGACTTGGCTGAATCGATTGTGACTTCTCGTAGCCATTGCCATTGGACAATTGGAGATGCTGCGGCAGCTGGGCAGGGCGGCCATTCGAGGGCAGGGTCTCATCCACGCTGAACACGGAGTTATCATGGCCGTGCATATGACGTGCGTTCAGTATGGTATCCGGGTGCGTCTTCTGCGATTCCTGCTCGTTGGAACTGGGCTTCGTTTTGCCATCCAGTAGGAAGCAAGTGATCAAGAAAAGTATAGAACCTAATGGGATTCGAATAAGTAACACCATATATATCAGTTAGACATTAATAGATTTTGCAGTATTTATGTCAAGTGTGTCCGGCCTACGTGCTTCGTTATGTTAGTTCTTATCTAACTCTTTAGGCATTGATCGGACAAACTATTTTCTGCCTTTCTGTGTTTCATGCTGGCTAACATAAGTCCAAGGCAACAAAATTGGAAAGTCAAGTCGAGCAATGAACAAATACTTACTGATGCCATAGAAGCCCGCGTAGAAGATCATGATGGAGCCGCGATACCCGATGACCTTGGCTACTGGATCAACCAGAATGGGCAGATTTCCGCCAATGTTGTTCATCACGAAGAGGAAGACGCCGATGGTTGAGGAGCGTACGCGCAACGGGACAATCTCAACGACAATTGCGAACACGATGCCGAACCACATTTCGGCAAAGAAATAGCTCAGACCGAGTGTAATCATCGCCCACAGAGGTTCGAAGTAGACCGAACCGAAGGCGGGCAGCGTGGCTATCAATTGGCTGATGGCCAGGACAAAGGCACGCGAACGTATACCCATTTTGGCGACTATCTTATCGGAGACGACGCCACCAACGACAACGCCCACGCTGCCAATGCCAATGGTGACAGCGAAGAGCCACCAGCCGAGATCCACGTCGGGGAAATAGGTATTGTAGTACAGATCGGCATTGTAGGCAAAGGTCATGCCACCACTGTGACGTATGGAGGCGGCTATCATCAGCATAATCATGGCGGGACTCTTGATAACCTGCCAGAGCGAAACGGGTTTACCGCTCGCTGTGGTGCGATCGCCCTCGCCAATCGATTTGCGTTCCGGTTCCCGTAGTGTGGTGCCCGTTAGTCCAGCGACGATAATCGTTAGCACTCCGGCACCCAAATAGCACATACGCCAGCCCATATCGAAGAAGTTTAGCTTGGTGATGTAGCGACCGACGGGGAAGGCAATGCCATAGCCACCATAGATGCCCCAATTGAAAATGGCCATGACCAACGCACGTTTGTTCTCCGGAAAGATGTCGGACATAATGCCTGTCGCCAGAGGATTACACCCAGATTCACCCGCAGCCATTACCATGCGAAGCAGCACCAAGTGCCAATACTCCTTGACGGTGCCCTGCAGCAGGATCGCAACGCCAAAGACCACAGTGCAAACTGTCAGCATTTTAACTCGATTGTATTTATCTGCCGCAAATCCCATGAACACGCCAGCAATGGTGAAGACCAATATGAATGTGGGACCGGCCAGTATCTGATAATCGATTCCCAGTCCATTGTAGTTCCACTCGCAATAGCCCGTTCCGTTTAAATCCAGCGAATAGCAACTGCTCTCGTTCTTAACGTCCGAGCACTGGGTCATCAGTTCGTGCCTAGTGAACATACTGTTATTCTGCTGGCAGGCATGATCTCCATAGTCCAGCTCAATGGCCGTCTGCTTGGACGTAACACCAATCAGATAGTGACCTAGTTCGCCTAGGATATAGCCGATAGTCAGTATGCCCAGCACATAGGTGCTGTAGAAGCCGCTCAGCTTATTCAAAATTGGTATCATCCTGTGACTGTTTTATCTGTGGATAGAGAAAAACAATCGACATTTTCATTAATTTGGTTGCTATAGGAGCCAAACAACTTGGGCACATAGGAACCCAAGGATCATGTGGTATGCAAACATATAGTCTAATAATCGGAGCATATCGGACCTTAACGGCTAAGATTCAATATAGGTATGTAGGTATTTAAGGACATAAAAACTTTGGAATGTTAGGGGTCCAAGGATCATTTGACATAAGGATCTGAAGACTTCAACATATGAAGATTTAACAGCCTAATATCTAAAGAACCTTAAAACATGGAGCTAAGCAATTAGACCTTCAGGATCTATGAACTGAACTTAAGGATTTTTCATTCTAATAACTTTATAAATGACTTAAGATCATCCTTTTAGGTGCTAATCGCCTAATGAATTAATTATGACATTTTTATATATAACAATTCCGTAGGTCTACTGTAACTATTCTGTTTGCCAGCTAGCTCTCTTTCGTTACGGTTCTGTTTTTCCACAGTTTTCCTATTAGTCCCGCGCGACAAATCAAACACTTGATAAGAATTTGAATTGAATTTGAATACCCTGTATTTGCCTTGGCTGTCAGACAAACATGTTCAGTTCTTGACGCTGCGAAACATTATTTCAATAGAATGATAAGCAAGCGGGAATTAATTGCAATCTGTCGAGCTGTCTCGGTGACAAGCGTGCAGAACATATTATAATTAACGCCTTGCGACTCGAAATTCTACGTGATAAACGATCAACCGAGCGGCGAAATGTTCAGATATTTATTGATCTCGAAAGGTTGCTCAAAAGAACGTGACATGAATATTGCTCTAATGGAAGTGAAAGTGAAGTCGCTTACGACCAACGGGCTGAGAACGTAAGCTGTGTATGACCTATATATATATATATATATATATATATATATATAAATTGGGGTATACTAACTCAACTAAAGGCAGTTGTGTAAGCTTTTAAGCTTTGTTTGGGAAGCTTTATGAGATTTGCGTAAAGCGCAAAGCTTGTAAGTGCACGTTTTTAGTTGAGCTTTTATAGCGAGCTTTTTAGTGAGCTTTGCTTGTTTTAAATAAACTAACTAAAAGCGATTAGCGAACACATATATAAACAGAACGAAGACGACGACGACGATACACTTGACTATGATGTCGATTAGTTTTCTATAGATCTTTATTCTGTTGAGCTCGATTATTTATACCCAGACTCATGCACATTTTCAACCCTTACTTCTAGTGCGTATTGCTGAGTTTTTAAGGCCCAGCATTGAGCCTATATATTCTTATCCTATTGCTGAGTTTGTAAGAGCTTTTAAGTGTGGTAGTTGTTGAGTGCGTAGAGGGTATGCTCTCATATTTATCATATTTCTATATTCATAAACAACGATGATGAATGATAGGAACATTTAGGAACCTGAAGGTTATCAGTAAAATATTGTAGTAATATATTATAATATAATATAATCCTTTTACTATAACTCAATTAGCAGAATGTCGTTTTTAAGTATGTATATATGCAATCTATAGATAAAAATATATTTTTATATGCATATACATAGGTCTTAGTATATCTATATAGGTCATAGTAGATCTCTATGCGTTTTGAGGGTCACAGCTAATTTTAATTTTGGCCCGCCCACTGGACGCACTGGATGTGAACATTACATTTTAAGCTAATCTGTTAAGAAGGCCATCAGCTGTAATGCACTTGTCAATTTTAATCGGGTACTAGCTATAAAACTATTACGCTCCCCAAATAAGCGTCTCTTATGGCCTTGACATTATATCCGAGAGTAGTAGTACACTCGTATATATATATGCATATGTTTATTTAAGCTCTTAAGTGTCTAGTTTCTATTGGTAAAGATATAGCAATTACGGATTTACCACGTATATACCGAATACTACTCGAGCAGACGTGTGAATATTTCGGACATCAAGTCTACACTTTGTCAGACTGAAGAGACAATCGAACAGACAGATGGACAGGCATGCGAACCGATGATGGATGAACAGTCAAATAGGCGTACGATGAGATGGACGAACAGAGAAAAGAGACGGACGGGTAGCTGGGAAAATGAGCAGACAAACTAGCGAACAGCTAAATATGGGCAGTTATGCCTAACTAGGTGTAGTTCTTTATCCTGAATATATATACATTACTTCTACTACGCCTCTTTCTGACTCTCCTATACGCTAAAGTTAACACCGCCTTATAGGTCCAGGGTGCTTACTATTAGTCCTTTATATGTTAGTTGGCCTCCACATTTGGTAAACTTCATTTGAACTCTGAACAGAAAAATAAACCTGACTTAGACAAAGAGATTCCTATTAATAGCCAAATAGTTTCCTGCTTGAAATATTTTTGACTATGCTTGGCATATTCATACATATATAACATATATGTATATATATATATATATATATATATACATATTTCTATGATATATTTAGTCATTTGTTTGATCAGAATTGTGAAAGGCATGTGAGGCATTCGCAGTGGGTTCTACTTGAAGGCATTAACGGACGCAGTCACAAAGCAACGTTTATGATTTATGAGTCGGAAGTTTGTTAATCTCTAGACAGAAACCAAATAGGAAAATGACAAAGAGGAAATACCCTGTAGGCAAAAAAAACTATTGTGTAATGATTTCAGGTGCATATATTACTCTCTTATTTTTTAACTTGTATAATGACAACCTCGAAATACCCTGTAAATATATCTAAGTGATTCTTAGGCTAGAGTCTAGGATGTTGTTTAGGTGTCCTCATTTTCCTATATCACCTATTAAAGTTTCTATACCTATACTTGTATTGCTTATATGGGGTATATTAGCTCCTATTTACTACTGCTACTTGCCATTGCTTTATCATACCCCATACTTGCCTGCTTCTCTACAGGGCATCGTTTGTAAACTCTGCGTAGTTCAATGCCAAGGCTAAGTCCATCAATAAAACAAAACGCCCCTTCAAGTATTTCGCTTTCTGCCAAATGCTGTCCAAATCAAATCTCATTTAACCATTAAGACAACTGCACACCGATTTACACACACGCACACACGCACACATACACAGGCAAGAAGCAAATTTATGTCTAAAGAATTTACTTTTTATACTCGCTTGCCTTTTTTGGCTCTTTTTTTTGCGATGGACTTTAATCAATCAAGTTGTTTGGCTAATTTGCCTGCCATGTTTTCAGTATCTCTCAGATGCAAGCAACAAAATGTATCTGTAGACCAAGTAGTGGAAGGCGAGAAAAGAGTATCTTTTACATTTAGCCGCGGCTGATTGACTGCTGTCAAGGTCGGCAAAGGGTAGAGACGAAAGAGCGAAATGAACGGCTAATCGCAAAGTGTATCTGGGCATCGACACGACCATTGTTGCTGTGTAGCTCAGCTATGCTAAGTGTATCTATCAGATATACACATAGATACAAAGACGCTAAGAATGCGGATGCTGAGCGGAGCAACAACCAACTCTGGCCCCCGACCATTGGCCAAGATTTTGAGCATAGTTTTTGCTTAGCCTCGCCGCGTAACGAGCATCTGAAACAAAGTCAGCTGTAACGCAATTGCCATTGACATTTTGTCTCTTTAATGGGTCTTACCTAAAAGCAAAATGCTCAACAATTTTTCGCATATAACTGGATAGCGAAATACCTGTTTCGATTAGCTCATAAATACGCTAAGCTCTTTTTAAGTTCGTCCACGCGCGTCCGCTCACCTAGTCACATGATAATCGTCTGAAGATCGGCAGCTCTAACACGGTTTGTATACCCTGCTCAACTAATGCCATGTGGGCATTGCTAAGGAGTAATATCGAAACATATCTAAACAAGTTTCGCAGCGTTTTCTCGAAGCGCATTTGCAGTCCTTAATATGTCTTTGAAAGAAACTTTAATTTTAACTTTCAGTTTAACAGGTTCATTGTAAATTTAGCAGTTACTTCAACTGGCAGTCGACAGGTTTTGACTCTTCAAACATCTATAAGGTTATCTGACAAATATCTTGACACAGTCAAGCTACCCCCTGCTTATGAGAGCTATGACATGGCGTGTGGCATTACAAGCTGTCAAGCTGCATGTATTTTAGCTTTCAATGTCAAGACTGCAGCCAGCTCCAGATCTGCCCATAAATAAGTGTGGGGCGCGCAGGCGAGTGCGTGACTCGCTGCATTTGACTTTCTTTGCCAAGGCCAAGTGCAGCTGCTTGTTGCGTGTGCAGTTATGCATGCGCCGCAGCGAACTTGCTTTTGAAATGCATTCAAGCGTTAAATGTTAATGTTCATGTTAAATGCTAGTGTTAAATTTATTCTTCAGCTAATTTCATAGCGCGACGTTCGACTGCTGTGATTTGCTAGAGTGGGCAAGAGAAGCTAGCCTGGCACAGAATATATACATATACTTCCCAGTAAGTAACAGTTAAGTAACCCCCATAATTGACTAAATTGATCGACTAGAGCAGTCTTACTTGAAGTATCTTCGCAACGGAGCTCGCACTTGGGTCTTACAATGCAAACAATTGGAACTCAAATTGTAATTAGAATTGCTTAAGCCTAACTCAATTTTAATATTGCACTTGGCATAGCATTTGCATTTAATTAGCTTCTACTTTAATTAATAATGCATTTTTTATGCAATTTTTATATCATATCATTATTTTACATTTTTTTCCATATATTCTATGTAATTATTGTTCAGCACACTCCAAGCATAAATATCCTAAATAAATATAAAAAGACAATAACTAAGTAGCAATAAAATTTTATTAGCCTCAGTTTTTAGAAGGCGTTGCCAGTTTAGAGACCATTTATTTGACTTAAGGACTTTACAACTGACTAAAAGAGTTGTTAACTCATTTTATGAGAGGGAAACACAGCCAGCTTTATATGCAATAAAAAAAATTATTGCTTCAAATCAGAATGATATATTTCATATTTATATCCGTCCAAATTTAATTCAGTATTGTTTGCCTATTTATAAGACCTAATTGCTTGTATCAGCGATATCGATAAATATCGATAGTCTGTAAATTTCCAAGCACAACTCTTCTGGAATTTTTCAACAGTACACAAGTCAAAGTCTTGCCATATCTTAACCTAATATTTTTCGTTGAATGTTATTCGTTCTCCGATCGATTCATCGGCTATCTGATATATCCGGTCAACATTCGCCCACAGCTGAGGCACACGCAATGCCACATGCAACAGCTTCAAGTCGAGTCAAGTGAAGTCAAGTCATGCGCGCGAATTGCGAGACTAGACAAATATAGATGAATGTCTATTCGTGACAAGATTGGACCAAGGCACGGATACGGACATAGATCAGAGCCCATTACATTCTATTCTGAAACTTCAAACATGTTCAAAGTTATAAGCATATAACTATGTTTATAACTAGTTGGTCTGAAGGCGAAAGCAAACGCATAAAGCATTCACTTTCACTATCAGTTAATACCCTGTAATATCGTAGCTAGCGGGTTGGTATAAATGGGCATGAAAGGCAAAGAAAATATTTAGAAATATTGCAATATGGAATAATATATCGATCTGCTTGGAAATGTAAATCTTATCTAAAAATCTAGAACTTTTATTTCAGTTCTTTTTAATGACATATCTAGATAGAAATATATAGATAACTAAGTAGCTCTATATTTTTAAATCTCCTCGACTCCAATTTTTAAATAGCTTCAATTCATCATTGACTTCAAGTCTAGCTCTATATCTTCCATACTGTGTAGACTATCGATTCAAGTTTTTAGCTATAGATCTCTGCCTAGATCCTAGTATCGCTAGAGCAAAAAGTTTGTAACCTTCTTTATATATGTATGTATGTTTAATCCTCAACCTTTTTATGAACTTTACCTACTTTCTTAAGCTTTGTTTTTCCTCACTCGAAGCTTTGTTCTGCTCTCTAGAAGTTTTTATTTAGCTATATTTCTGGCTCTTTATAACAACTCTTCTTGCATATATAGATATAGAAGTCTCAAAATTCCTGACTGCTTTGAGTCTTGGGCATCAAGAACTGGCTATTTATCGGGTTTCCCCATAAAAAATCACTCTGCCTATATATATCTCTTATATTATTCATATTTATCTCACACACTTCGCTGAGTCACGCTCGCATCTGGTCAGCGTCTAGCATTTCCTTCAGTCCACGCCCCATTCAGACGTTAATTGGGGCTTTTATATTTTCGCTGTCTTTCGAAAAAAAAAATAAAAAAAAAACTTTAACCACATAGCGACTGTCGCTCAGACGGGGCGATTAGCTCAACGTATTGCTTTATTAACTTGGCTACAAAAATGTGGCCTAGCATTGATTCTGAACAAAACTTGAGCAGCCCCTGCAGATCCCCCCTGGGAGCTCCAACGTACCCCTGCTCGGATTGTAACCGCAGTCAAGGTTAACCGGCGTCGGCTACTTAGCCATTGTACCAGGAGGTAGGCGGCAACATTGTAGTGTGAAGGGGCAGCGGAGTGGCATGCTTAAGTAATGCGACAACGTTGCATGCAAATGCAAATGCCGCAGTAGCAACAGCAACAGCAACAGCAGCAGCAACAGCTACGGCAGCAACAAATTACAATTGTAAATTAATATTTATTTCATTACGTTTTGAAATTTGCTGCATTTCGCACGCCAGATGGCGCTTTGGCCAGTCTCGTTCAGCTGCACATAAATCTTTATTAAATCAGCGCGACAGACCAAAACGATGAGCAGGTGTCCCACCGCCAATTAGCAGTCACTAGATAAGCCAACGGTCAATAATTAGCTTCGCGTGCGACAATTGCCTTGATTACCTGCAATCTAACCTGATGGCTTAGCACCTTAACCAACTGCCAAATGGCGGCTGTAAACTATTGACTGTCAAGTGCTGATCTATTCAAAGCAGCTCAGAAACTATAACAGTAGCTAGCACAATCATAAATCGGGCGTTGCTTGATTGCGAACAGATTGCTAATTGATCGAGTCTTGGGTAGGACTCGTTTACAAATTGAACGTAAGTTGATCGATAGTAGAAACACACCTGCTCGTACATAAATTACAAGTAGATCACTAATTTGTTCATTACCTGAACGGCACTGGAATGCAGCGATCTACTTGATCGCCAGATGATCGAGAGTAGTTCGGAAGTCCTTTGCAAGTAAATCGAAAATCAATCTTAGCTCCAAAGCTGATCGTAAGCTAAAATCTCATTGATCGCCAGATGATCGCCCTTTTAGCGAGATTTTAACTATGATCGCCAGTTGACCAATACTTGATCGATACTTGATCGAAATTTTCTACTCTTGATCACAAGCTGAGTGGAACTTGACTGCGATTTGATCATATGTTGATCGTGAGTTGAAGCCGACTTGATCGTAAGTTGAGTTCATGATCGCATATTAATCATAAATTGATCATAAGTTAGACTCTATTTGATCGTAAGATGATCGGAGCTTGAACAAGAGTGGATTGATCACAAGTCGATAGTTTATAATAAGTAAATCGTAAGTTGATCATACGACATCGATCAAATTGATCGCGAATATGTCTCAAAGTGATTTGTGAGTTCATCAACACTGACAGCTCGTTGATCTCTAGTTAATTTTGAATAGATAACAAATTGATCGCGCGATGATCGCTATGCTGATCTCTGATTCCATTGTTGTACATTGGACGTCGACAGGTGGGGCCAGATCTGATCACAACCGAATGATCGCGACTTAATCTCCGGCTCAGTTATTGTGCATGGTCAGTAACAGCTGGGGACATGCACGGCTGTTGTGTAACGAAAAAACAAAAACCGGAAAAAGCACTGATGTCAAGAAATAAAAAACAAATGTGTCAGGGCCGCGTGCAGTTAGCTGCAAATGCTCGTGCTTGAACCGCAGTTCGATCTGGTGCCTGATCGCAACACATACCGGGCCATTTGACCATATTTGCATTATTCATTTACATGTCCTATCAAAGCTAATTCACTATCTGAACAGGTGTTTAATTCTATTCAAGAGTAGAAATAAGCCATGGAGAAT
Source organism: Drosophila mayaguana (assembly GCA_037075325.1). Taxonomy (NCBI): domain Eukaryota; kingdom Metazoa; phylum Arthropoda; class Insecta; order Diptera; family Drosophilidae; genus Drosophila; species Drosophila mayaguana. The sequence goes on along the minus strand of JBAMCG010000127.1, from coordinate 6,317,618 downwards.
AAGTCCAAAGGGATCTTTGATTTAAGTAATCATCATTAGAATTTAGCTAATCTTCGCTAAATTCAAGTAAGTTCACTAAGCTGGAAACCAGTCTTGACCCTTTACCTATAGTATAGCTAAAAACTAGTTTTCACAGATGACAAAACACCAGTTGTATTTCCCTTATAGATGTCTACAAGCTCTAAACAAAATCTGCAACTTGTTTACACTCGTTCAAGCAGTGATAATGGGGTATATTGCCTTCTAATGACTGGAGGCACTTTTAAGATGCTCATGTTAGGTCCATAAGATCTCCCTAGATCGCTCTTTTATGATCTCCCTCCTTGGATGCGTGTCCTATACAACCTCTGCTAGGGACCACTCTTTCTCCCTTTTTCATAACTCCCCCTTTCATTGTGGCTAGAACAACTCGTCTCTTCCCAGAATGAGTAGTAATAAGTCAACGTTCCTGAAAGATATGCAAACACTATATAAATAGCTGTCAGCGATTATATATTAGGAGAGATCTGTGATTGTACATCTAGAGATTAGCTAACTTTAGAGTGAACCAAAGTGGGGAGCTCAGCTGGAGCGCCAGATGTGCATAAATTGTGAATGAGTCGTGAACACGTGGCAACACCAATATGCACAGACATACAGACATATCTACATATTTAAACGGGTTTTTATGTGTTAGCTAAAGTACATTTTTTTTAAAGGGCGTTTAATTGTTTAAATGGTCGAGATTTGCATAAATTTCTAGTTAAGAATTGAGTCAGAAAACCCAGCCAAATGGCAAATCAACACAGAAAGAGAGAAAGGGAGAGACAGAGAGAGGGAGATCGGGATAGATACTGATGATACATTGGCAGCAAGAATCGCCAGTCATTCCCATCATTGAATATATATTCATATATTTTGTTGAGTTCTAATCGCATCTCAAGTCGATCTCGTACATCCATATAACCCGAATTACGGGGCAATTACGACGTCTGCCCATGTTCCACAAATGCAAATCAAGGCGAACGACAGGCAACAAAAAGACAAGAAATCTAACGGATTTTCAGAGCCGAAGTCTGAATGCTCTATGAATGAGCATTGAAGCGAGGGAAGATAAGTTCATGAAATATAAAATGATTGAGACTTGTATTGAGATAAGTTAATCAACAAATTAAAGTTGACTGGAAAGAGGGCGACTAGAGAATTTACTGCACACTCCATGAATGAAAATGTTTTCCAAATGAAACTCAGTCATTAGTTGATCTTGAAACCCAATTTAAATGAGGAAATAAAATATGAAAAATCAGCTATATCTAAGCCAAGCATCATAACTCCAACTCAAGCAGAAACTGAGTTCGCATAGGTTATACTAGCAGCCAAGAAAACTAATGTACGAAATTCTTCACAAAGAAGTCGAGCGAGTTGGCTAGCAAAAAAGACATTAATTACTCTTAATTATAATATGATTGCTTAGATCTTAGTGCATAGAACGCAGATCCTATGGACTGCATTAAGTTGAACAGCTGCTCGAACGGGTCAATAAATTATCGGTAAATGCCATATAAATATATGTATATATACAATACATTGAGACATATACATTTACATATTTATCTATATACATAGATATCATAATTAGGAATTCCGTACCGGATCGTAGCACCTGGTGGGTAAGTCGAACTAACAATTAGACAAACAATTTTCTAATGAGCTGGATCATTATAGTTAACTACTGGGAAAAGTAAAAGGTTCGACTAATTGAATGTCACTTGATATCACTCCGATCGTAATTACTGAACCCAGGCGAGCCGACCTAAGCTGAGCCGTGAGGAATGCAGTTGCTATCACTTTTCTTATTCATAACAATTTGTCAGCTCAATTAGTGCCCAGAATCCAGATATTACATCTAACTAATCTAATTGTTTTTGCCTTTCTAATAAATCATCGCAATCATTTAAATGGAAAACTTCTCTCTGTCATATTTAAATATATATTTATATAATATGAATTAGTTAGAGAGATTGTGTTTAATGTCATCGATATCGATATTCATATCGATAATTGCCATGTTCAAAATTATATTTACATTCCAATCAGAATCATCCTTCATTTCCCTAATATCACTACCCACTATGGTTAGTGCTACTATTGCCTTCTAATTTGTAATCGATTAATATAATTATTGTTATCGATCTCTTAGATATCTGCAGCAGATCCACTTGCTGCTGTTATCGATTTCTATATAATTCCATTTATTGGCGTGCTTTTATAGTTTTTTAATTGCCGATAAAAATCGATAATCATTTCATGTAGCACATGTTTCTAAATTTTATTGCAATCTATTGAAATTCTGTCTCGTTATGTAAGACATATCATGTCAATCAATCGAATGATACCATAAATTATTGTCAATTGGGTATCATTGTCATACCCAATTGTCAATTCTTCTGCTTAGCATTTTAAAATTAAGCTTGACTTTCACTTCACACAATGATTTACAGATTTATAAATTATGAAACCAATGTTAATCAAATGCATTCACAGTTGTGTAACGAGATTGTGAAATCTTTACGTGTCGAGCTATCGATAAATTCGTGACGAGCCAATTCTGTTGCCCACCTCGATTGCATCTTTCTTGTTTCCATATAGAATTACTCTGTGTGAGTGTGGGCGTAAGAGCACCAAATTGAGTTGATTCACAGTTAAATTATCGAAATTCTTTATAGACAAGTTTATGTATACTCGTGCACGATGTGTTGAAGAGAGTATATTGGTTGATGAGAGTACTCCTCTAATACTGTACCTATTGCGAAGCATAGGCAAGCCCTATATATACCCAGACGCAAAGGTTCATCCGTTGTCAAGCTTTACTGTAGAGCGCTGGCATAGTTAAAGTATATTTAAGGCGTGACAAATCGAAGAACTCAAACTTTGTTGACCCTGAACGAGTATGATCGAGTCGTTCACGTCCGTCAGCAATCTTCTTCGTAGCTGTTTCAATAAGTTTTCAGTATTCTATTTCATTATTCAGGTTTGTTTTGTTTTTTCTTCTACTCGTTTTTTGCAGCTTCCGCTGATAAGACTTGTCAATATTAGATGAAATTTGTCGACTATTTAGTAACGCCTTGTTTCCATCTGATTGACTATCGATCTTTGTCTCCCATTACTAGGTTTTGTTAACTATTTTTTGTTGACTTTTGATTTTTCTTTTGCTTTCGTTGCTTCTTTGCAAATATTGTAAAGCCAATTGAACAAATTGCGTTTAGTTTCGTTTTTTATTTATTCGCTTAAGTGCTTTTTCATATCGATGCTGTGTTGTCCCAATTGGACTTCCAACTAGATTGTTTATCTTAATTCATTCCAATTCGCATTTTCCTTTTTCTCAATTTTCATATTATTGCCTGAACCCATTGAAAATGTGTAAAATGGCTTTGATAAAATGTAGGAGGTGTGGCAGCCCTATAAAGTATATATATTCTTCATTTGGGTGACGAGTTGAGTTGAGCCGTCCGTCCGTCCGATTCCAGAGCCTATAAGAGCTAGAGACTTCAAACTTTTGTTGTAATAATCGACAATTATTCCTGTTTCAGCGATATCGATTAAAACTCTTATCAAAGATTATTTAATTAGGGAATTTATTGTTTTTTTTTTTCAAACGTTGCTCAGTTTCTTATATTATAATTATTGATTGAATAAGCGTTTTATTTAACCTTTGCACGGAAGCCTACTCTCGTCAAAAACAATTTCCCGTATGCAAAATAAATTCGAAATCAAATAGAACAAGTTTTATATTCATTAACATATTTTGTCTAATCTTTGTAGCATTATACATATATAATCGGAAACGAGTATATTGACCACAAATTGTATATATATTTTGTTCATAAAAATTCCATATTTAAAAACACAAAAAATTACCTCTTCAATAAAAAAGCAAAAAATAAAGTTCTCCACAGCTTGTTTCAGTACACTTTCAGACTTCATTTGAAATTAGAGGGAAAATAAAACAAATTTGAATTCGCCGTAATTGTATTTTCTAATTGGAATCTTTGGGGCGCAGCAGATAGCAGCTCGCAACTCTAATTCGCAAATCGCAACTTGAATTTGAACTAAGCAGATGTGCTGCAGTTTGATCTTCAATTAACTTTTAACGGTTCACCAGCTGAGCTTTTTTTATTTATTTTCTTTTCAATGTATGCCTAACCTCAATTCACGTCGAGTCTTTTAGTGCGATTGAAGATGCACATATATATATATGTATTTTAAGCATGTTAGTTTTTACATATTATGCATAAGTAAATAAATTCTTACATTTTCTATATGGCTCTAGTTGATTTGTTGTTGTTCTTGTTGGCACTGACACAAAAAAAAAATGTTTGTAAATTGTTTTTAAATGATTTTCAATTGAAACACAAACGAAACACGCGATCGAAATTATTGTTTTTAATTTTCCTGCAGATTCTTTCGCAGTTTTCTTCAATGTCGCGATAACGCGAACAAAAAAAAAACACAACTAACAAAAAGTTATTTTTTTAGTTGTAAAGCAAACAGAACACGCGAAAGATGAAGAACGGAAAGTATTCAAAGTACGCCGCGTTCTTATTGCCTTTTGCCTGTTGCCTGCCTGCTTGCTCTTTGGCCACGTCCAATTGGCTTCGCTTTGCAAACAGAACTAAAACGCGACTTCGTTTGCCATCGGTTTTTAAAAAGGAAAATCCCGCCCAAGCCCAAGCGTTGATGTTGACGTTGACTTTGACGCTAACGTCGGCGTTGACGCAGTCGTCGTCGTTAACAATACAAAAAACCACAACAACAACAACAACAACGACAAAAGCTAACTAAAAATTTGCAAGCCAACGCCACCGCCGCAGCAGCGACAGCGGCACCACAACGGCAACACAACGGAACGAAGCGAAGAGCGCGCGGCGAAGAGAGCGTGTATGTTTGTGTGCGCCGCTCTCTTAGCTCGACTGTTGCTATTATTGTTGCTCGTTTCGCACTTTCTTGCGCTAGCCTGGCTATGCAAATAGGATTCGCCGTGAATCCTGCTCCTGAAAAATAAATAAAAGAATTATGAACAGAACAAAATAAGTTCGTGTTGGTGACAAATTTGCGCAGGTGGCCGCAACCGAGGCTCGTGTTAGGATCAATAACAGTATTTCTCTTAATAGCCGACAGATCGCAAAGATAAGCAAAAACAACACCCAACAACAAAATTGTGCACATCGCAAACATTAATTCTCAGGCGATATGAATACGAAAACATTTAAAATTTCGGCTCAATTTGTTTGTTTTTTTTTTCGGACTGCATTTTGTTAGCTGTTTGTCAATTGCTCATAACGCAAACAAATTGCAAATTTATTAAAAAACAAACCAAATCAAAAGCAAAAACAATTTATACAGAAAAAAAAGGCAAAAACCAGTTCAATTTCGTAGACTGTGTAAAAACCACGCGCCATTGTCGTCACCTGCTCGTCGTAATTCCCCCATCTTAGCTTCAGATCAACTACAACAACGCCAGCTGAATCACCATCAGCAGCAGCAGCATCGTCATCATGATGCTCATTATTATGATGCTGCTGTGATTTTTGAGGTTTCTGTATATGTATGCATGTATGTAGTTGTTGATCGTGCTAACACGCCCATCCCCACCACCTTCCTGCACAGTTCATTGCTCGACTTTCGCAGAAATCGTTAAAAATAACAAGCGGCATGCGGAGAAGTAGAAAACGAAAAAGGAAGCAGGCAAAGGCAGTGCAGAGAATTGCGAATACCCTTGCAGGATACTCTATGGTTGGTTATACATGAGTGTGAGTGTGAATAGTTGTGTATAGGTCTACATATATACATTTAAAATAGTGTATATATTTTTGTAGCATATTTATTTATCTTACAAATATTGGTGTATGTTCCTTAGACAGCGTGAATTTATTTTCTTATCGCTTAAGAACCCACTTAACATACACATACGCATGCATGCAAAACGCTTAATTCGCCACTAAACACATGCCGAAATAGCTCAGTTGGGAGAGCGTTAGACTGAAGATCTAAAGGTCCCCGGTTCAATCCCGGGTTTCGGCAACTGAAGGACTTTTTTGCTATTTGTTCTTGAATATTCTTTTATATACATATGTAATATGAAAGAAACATAAATATAAATAAAATATATTATTTGGGTAAACAATTAAATGGAAAAACCTAGTTCACTTAGAATCGGATGGACTCTAGCTACTGTAGCGCCTAGGTCCTGTTAATATACCTAGCGTAAGGTCAAATCAAATCCAGTTTTTTTTCAGAAGATCTCTGACAGACAATTTTGTTGCTTTGTTTCTTCTTCTTCTTCTTAAAGGTGGAAGGTGGAAAGGTGGAAATTACAGCACTTATAGCCCCTGACTTCAACTCCTAGTCCGACTCTCACTCAGATAAAACTCTCAAGATCGCCGACAGAAGACAGAAAACTGGTTCCGAATGGACGAATCCAAGTTTTTTTCAACTTCTCTTTATTATTATCTTTTTTTTTTTTTTTGTGCAGGTGTTGGCAGTTTTTTGAGTGCTTTTCTTGAGCAGATCTCAAGCTAGTTTGATTTGTCTATACTTATAGTATATTCAAGTATTTATGTATATATTTGTAGTTTTAGTTGCGCTACGTGACGTCAAGAACGGAACCAGTTTGGTTCTAGGTGGGGCGTTGACGCTGTGGGTGGCTTTTGGTTGTTGTAAGTTTTGGTTGAGCGATTTTCAAGGCAAATCTCAAGCTGTTTCTATACTAAAATACCTTCATATGGAATACACTAACCCAAAGTCCAGTCCATTCAGAGATGGAATGGAACAATGAAGATGAAAGATAGAAAAAGGGAGATAGAAGATGGAAAATGAAACTTAGAAGATGGAATGTGATAGATAAGAGATGGAAGATAAAAGATAATAGATAGTAGATGGAGCAATGAAGCTTAAAGATAGAATATGGACGATGTAATATAAAAGGTAAAATATGGAAGATAAGACATAAGATGGAATACAAGACCGTAAATAAAAGAAACAGGTTATATATGATATATTTCATAAATCTACAATATTATAAATAACACGCATATATTTAGGAACTTCTTTGTTTTTTATTAAAAATCACCCAAAAGCATTTCTCTCTTCCTCTTCTATCCTGTTTAGCGGGCAACAGGCTATTTGACACACTTAATCAGCTGTTATCTCAATATTTGTCCCTCCGTATCTGTGTTTCTCACTGTCAGTCTATCTCAGCTGCATTAAGTTCACTTTAAACACCTGCATTTAGGCATGAATCATGAATGTGAAAAGCATCTATATAATTGCCTAAATATGTATGTATGTACTTACATATATATATATATATATATATATTCACGTGCATATCTCCGGCTAGCTATTCTTTAATAATATTCGAGCTATATACACATACCTATGTACATATATTTTACGATCCGTGAAGAGTTCGCCAATTATCGTTTCCTTGTCGAGGGTCGCTGCCAAGCAGTAGGAGGAGGCTGGTCCATCAGTTTAACTGGTTTGGCTCGATTGTTATATCGATTGAGCATGGAACATTTCGGACTCTAATCCTTTCCGCTACACCTTAATAACAATTCAATTAGCCGCAGGAATTTTTAACGGGCGTAGCCCCCAAAATGCGCTAATAAATGACTAAAGCGTAACAGCATTAAAAAAATTAAGCCAAAAAAAAAATAAAAAATAAATGAAACCAAACTGCAAAAAAAAAACCGCAGAAATGGATTCACTTTATTTCACAGTTCATCAAACGGATTTTATTGTTGGTTTTCTCTCTCTCCCTCACACATACTTTTAATTAGCCATATACGTCATTGAACTACTCTGCACTGTCAGGCACTTCACCTCATGACTCACTAAGCAAGTCGTTGCGTTTGGTGTGCGGGGCACTCGGTGCCGAAATAGCTCAGTTGGGAGAGCGTTAGACTGAAGATCTAAAGGTCCCCGGTTCAATCCCGGGTTTCGGCAATACCGATTATTTTATCTTTATATTTTTATTTTATTAATAAAAAAATTTATTTTATTGAATAATTTATATATTTTTAGTAACATTTCCCACAATTTCCCGAGCAAATAAAAAACACGTTTGCTTATTATTCGATCTATGCCGTTTTTATGTTTATTTAACTTTAATTTTTACTTAAAAAACATTGCTTCTCTCACACAGAGCATCTCAACACAAAACGCAATAAATTGTTTTTGTTTTTTTGTTTTCTAGGCGCATTTTCTAAGGCTACAATTTGTGGCATGCTTTGGGAGCATGTGGCATGTGGTTGATTTCAATTAATTTTAATTTTGTATATTTATTTGTATTGCTTAATAAGTTTAGTGTACTTTCAAGTACTTAGAGAGGGCTTTATATTTGTATTTCTTATTTCATAAACTTTGAACAGTTGAAACGGACTTAACATAGCAGCCGCTCGCCTAACAGCGCGCTGTTAAGTTGAGCAGAGCTAGCGAGCGAGCGAACGAGATGGCTAAAGAAACTTTATACTTAATGCAAGAGAGCGCAACCAAGTGCATGTAAAACTACACAAAATGTATACATGATGTACATAAACTAAATGCAAATGCTATGTAAAAGTAAAAGTAAATGTTAAGGTAAATGTTTCGTTTTTTCTTTATATATATATGTATATATTTTCAAGCAAATGATGATGCTGCTGCTGCTCGTGAGTAAAAGGACTTACAAAGTAATTGTTCAAAATATTTAAAAAACAAAAAAAAAAAAATGATTAAATGTAAGTGCTAAAACTAAAGTAAAGTAATGTAAAGTAAATTGTTGTATGAAACGAGTTGTTGTTTGTATCTTATATCTATATATCTCTATATATATATATATACAACTTTTTGCGCCAGTTTTTGTTTTCCACTTACAGTAAATACTCGCCTATAATATGCATGTAAATCAACAAGGTTTGTTTTCAACAGCCAGTTAACATGGCTATGTAATTGGTTTTTGCTTTTATTTGTGTGGTTGTGTATACATTTAACACAATGGCAGCCTTTTCGTTGCCCTTTGCAACGGTACATTATAGCTAGTGGCAACTGTGTCTCTAATTCTATCAATTTCTATGCATTTTAGTCTCTCAGAAACTTGTCTAAAGCCCATTTACTTATCGAATGCATCAAATTGTGTGTTCATGTGCGGCCTGCCCTAAAAGTGTGCTCGATCTAAGCTATTTTGATCTCAGCTGCCGGCGGATTCGCCTGATTGTTGTTATTGCTGCCGAATTTGCCAATTGCTGGTTTTAACAATATAAACTTGGGATTAGATACCGCTGCTGTTGCTGTTGCATTTGGTTTCTTGGCTGGCGTTATGGTCACCGTGCTGGGCGCAATGGCATTCATGGCTGCCGTTTGGTTTGTGGCCGCCAGCGAGGAGGCTGGCAAAATTGTTGTCACTCCATTTTCATGCTGAATTGTGTTTGCATTGTTAAATATTGCACGCATTTTATTGCCATTACTTTGAGATCCTATTATTGTTGGTGTGGTTACTGATTTTATTGTTCCTCCTGCTGCTGTTGCCGCTCCTCCTGGTGCTGCTGCTGCTGCCGCCGACAGCACATTTATTTTGGGCGCCTGCTGCCGTTGAACGAAGCGTGCGGTAAACTCGTTGCCCGTCAGCACCAGATTCTGAGCCTGTCCGCTGATGGGCAAGCCGCTGGCCAGTATTAAGCGTTGCACGCTGCTGCTGCGTGGCTTCTTTTCCAGTTGCTGTTCATCCTGCTGCAATATTTAAACAGAATATTAGAAATACAAGTATCTACAGTTTTAGTGTCACTGTAAATAAACTGTGCCCTTAGGCAGTCGTATGCATTAGAACAGGACGGCAATAGCAACAGTGCAGCGTTGAGAGCTTAGCTATTATCAGCTATAGCTAAATTTAACTTCAGTTTAAATTTAATTACATTCTAAACACAGAAAGTTGCAGGAATTTTGAATTTTTCGTCAAAGAGATTCTATCAGCACTGTTGTCTGCTCTCTGCAAGGCACTCGAGTGTAACAGAGCGAGATGGCAATAGCAGCGAAACAACAATGCAAAACCAATGTAAATCAAGGTTCTATCAAAGCGAGATAACCATATACGGTTCATAAATCATGATTGAACCAATAGTCTTCTGCTGCTGCTCCTGCTGTTTGTGCGTTAATGCAAGTATGCTGTTCACTACATAAATAATTAATAATTTTTGTCTTTGCACTCACCGTGGGCGGACTCACAGATTTGCGTTCGAGCACATGCTCTTCGAAGCCCGAATCCGAGGAGTTGTCATTGAATTTGGTGGCCACCGAGGAGGAAGTAGAGCAATTGGACGATGATGATAGCGATGAGGGCGAGGCAGCACCCACAGCCGTAGTTAAGATGTTTGAGTGCAATGTTGATGACGACACAGTCGCAATTGCTGTGGAATGTTGTTGTTGTTGTTGTGGTTGTACAGTTATTGTTGCTGGCTCAGTCTTATTCAATGGAATTGGACTTATTCTATGTACTTCGCCCTGTGGAAATGACTCCGATTGTCGCTTAAAATACAAATGATGCTTCTTTAATGCCGGCGTGCTAATGCTCTGGCTAACTGGCTTTGGCTCTATTTCCGTCTGCAGCACCGTCGTTGTCGTTGCTGATTCCAGTTCGCTTTGCTGCTCCGGTTGCTGTCTGCGCCTGCGATGCTTCTCGCAGGGCTTGTAGAGCTCTGGATCGATTATATAACAGGCACTGCCTAGACTGAGGCTCTGGAAGACGGTGCCGCAGCATACGTCCAGTCGCAGTAGATCGTGCTCCTCGAAGAACGGCACATTATCGACGGCGCGTCGATTCTTTTTTGGTTCCAGCATGCGCCGCCTCTTGCTGCCCGTATACCGCGAACGCGGTGCAGCACTCTTTTTCAGCACCGACGCCGTGGCCAGCTGTGCTGCTGCAGCGGTGCGCTTACGCGTCTGATATGGTGTTGCGGCAGTGCTGCCGATCAGCTGTTGTTGTTGCTGGAGCTGCTGTTCGTGCTCGTCGTAGCTCTCGTTGGAATCGCTCGGCTGCTCCTCGGAGTGTGGTGAGCTGTTGCCATTGCGTTGCTGTTGCTGCTGATTGGCGGCAGAGGGCGTTGTTGCTGCTGTTATTTTCCCTTTGCGATTCTTTTTGAATATCTTGGCGAATTTCTCGGGTATGAAAGAGCCACTTGACTTAACCTCACATTCGTTCTCTCGTTTCTTTTGCTTGGCGAGAGATTTGGTGCCGGGACCGGCTCGTGCATCGACCACCTGTTAAGGATGACAGAGGGAGGAAGAGAGAGAGAGAGAGAGAGAGGGAGAATAAGTTTCGGTTTGGATGATGCTTTCTCTTTGTTTTCACACTCACGTGTCCCCAATGACGCTGGCTACCAACGGGCAGCCGCTTGTAGCGTTTGACCAGCAGGACGCAGGCATTACAGATTTCTCCGTTACGCGGCTCATGCAAATTGAAGCATTGCATCGACTCTTTTTCGTATTTGCGCGACGCCGTGAAACGGGAGCTGCTCGACTTGGCACGGCAAATGCAACAGCCGTCCGTGGAGCGATAAACGCGTGGTTTATGGAAGTTGAACATGATGAAGAATTTATTGCTTAATTGTAGTTTTTTTCTTGAAGATATTTTTTTTCTGTTGAGTGCTTTCTTTGCTCTGTCACAAAGTTAACTATGTTGAATCGTACGAGTAATGTTTGCTTAGTAAATAAATGTTTGTGCGATATTATTCTTTTTGTTTTTTTTTTTTTCACTGGTTTTAAATTGTTCAATTGCTATTTGTGCACAGCTCTTGTTGTTGTTGTTATTGACTTGAGCTCGGGCATCATCATCCATCGTCTTCGTTGCGATGTTTTGAGCTGCATTTGTATTGTTTGTTTGCTGCAAAGGAAACAATATTGAAAAAAAAAAAAATATATATATAAGCAAATGAATTTCAAATTTTAAACAGCAAAAGAAAACCCAAACAGCTGTGCGCGACAGTGCTGTAAACTGAGTCGTTTCTATGGTATATTGTGCCAAGTGGCAACGCTGCGAAAGCGCAACTCGTTGCAGGAAACACATGTATACATAAATAATATGAGTATTTGTATGTGTATTTATTTTCATTGGATTGCATTGCAAAAATACGTGTGCATAATAAAAGCATTGCCCTTTCCATTTAATGCATGTGAAAAGAAGAATAAGTGAAAATATAACAGCTGGCAACAGTGTTGCCGTACTTGTGTTCTCCCGTCTGCCATTTTACGGCAACAGCACAAAAGAAATATTTCATACAAGAAACAAAAAATATATAAATCGGTGCACAACTTTTGTCCCTCTTATCAACATTTAGCAGGTGGCATGTTATACATGCACACATATGTATATACATATAATAATAATGCTAATTAAATGCTAAATTGTGTACAGGCAAATGCAAGACACAAAAGCAGCTGACTGAACACGCACACTTAAACACACACGCACGCATTCATACATGGATTGTGTTTTGCAAAATACACACACACGCATACAGCTCGGATAAAGTCTACGCACGCCTGTGCATGTATGCGTGCACTTTGGGGACGCGTAAACAAAGCGTCGAGCAAAAATGAAATACATATGTACACACACATGCACATTACATGTATGTGTACATAGACACTGCATTGCATTGGCGCGCGCGCTCGTTGCACTCTCGCACAAAAACAGCAACAACGCATAAACGCACGTATGCACATACACATATACACATACACATGTACACAATTCACCCCGACGTTTGTGACGTGACTTTTGAGCAGCGCTGCTCGGTTTGATCCCAGGTGCGCGTTGTTATTGGGCCTGTGTATGTACATGTGTGTGTGCGTGCGTTTTAATGCTTTTTATTTTATTTTTGGGGACACTGATTTTTGAGCATTGGCGTTCAAGTTGAAAGTGCGTACATACATACATACATATGTATATACATAGATATGTATATATATTCATGTATGTATGTATGTACCGGCGCGTGTGCTACACACACGTTCACTTTTATATACATATGTATATAGATATGCGCATGTTTCTGTGTGTGTGCGATCGTGTTTGATGCTAGCTTGTTGTTAGTACATTACGTGTACGTGTTGGTAAACGTTGCGAAGTTTAAACGTTTAAAAATTAGTGCAATTGCCGTTGTATGCGGAGGAGTATGGAGCCTGCGAAAGACAGAGAGAGGGTAGACCTGACCACCTTTTCTTCTAGTCGCTTGAGTATATATATGTATACGTGTGTGACTTTTGGTGTTGGTTTGGTGAAAATGTGCCTACTGCGTAAACAGGTTTACAAATTTTTTCACTCTTAGATATCTTATATTTAGTGCCGGACGCCGACTAGATTGTTGTTGCGGCTGCAGCAGCTGCCCACGCCACGCGCGCTCTACACAAGCACAGAAGTAAGCACATATGTATATGCATATGCACTCACACACACACATACACTCATATGTTTGTTGAAAAAATAATCATGTTTTGATCTTGGCAAAATTTTCTATTTAGTCGCGACTAAAAACCATATTTAGTCAATTTCAATTTACCTCAACTTCACATCTAGTTCACTTGATTTCTGTTTATTGTTCTTTTTTTTTCGTTTTTATATTTCCTATTTAATATTTATTTCACAAGCCGCTGGAACATTTACTTTCAATTATTATTGAAATGATTTTGAAGATATTTTATGCATAAAGTGCAAATTGAATTTACGGAGAATAACGAAACGCGTCTGCACGCAAGAAACACAAAGACAAACTGACAAACCAAAAATACAAAAAATGAATAAAATAAAATAAAACCGCTGCGCGGCGCTGCGTTGACGACGACGGCGACGCTGACGCTGCCGACGCCGCTTTTCAGTCCTCACTTTTTCGTACCCATTCGTCGCTGTATCTGTGCGTACGAGCGCGCCTATGTGTGCGACTGCAGCGCAAAATGTACGAAACCGAAGCAGCGCTGAGAATATGTAGCACAAAGCAAATGCAGTGATAACACAACAGTAACAGCGTAAGGCAGCAAACCAGCACCAGCCCCAGCAGCTGAGCGCAAAACAAGCGCGCTTGTGTACGTGAGAATGCGCGCAGCAAAAGCAACAGCAAAAAATTCCGGTTGTGAAAAAAGTACTTACACACACATGCACACATTTATGTACATATTAATACACACAACAGTATTGAGATACAGTGCGAGCGAGTGAGAGCAACAATTTGCATAAGACGGCGTTGCCACACTATACAGAACAAAAGGAGGCAAAATATTTTGAAATTCATTGTATATACATATTTACTGTTGGTGGTTGCATGTAGTTTGTTATTGTTTGCGTGGCCAGTAAAACACAAATAAGAACAACAATAGTACTGGCTGATAAAAACGCAAAAACGTGTGAGAGAATAAGCTGATAAGCGCCGTTGATTGGTTGTTCTTGCTGTTGTACTTGCGGTTCTTGCTACATGTGTACATACTTACATACGTACATATGCACAACATACATAAATTTAAGGCGCAATTCAAAGCAAGCGCCACACACACGCACATATCTACGAACTTCTATGCTATATATTTATAGACTCCCCCTCCACAACAATGCAATACGTGACAAACGAGATGTAAGCACTGCCTGTTGCCACACGCAGAAGGAATGTACCAAAGATGGTACAACATTTAATGGTACATTCCCCATAATTGACGCCTAGATTTTTTATTCGCTGAATTATATTTTAAAGTGTAGATTTGCTAGGGAAACAAAGCGATGGTGTTATAAACGTTAAAATTTTACGGCTGCCTTGAGCTTATCCAATTGGAGTTGTCTGTGCACATCTAATGTGACCATGTAACTAGAAGTGGCAACTCCGTCAGCTGCTGCTTGCACACTTTACAACACTACCAACTAGTAAAATGCAACAAACTGTTGGCAGGCTGTTTTTCTTGTTTTCTTGTGCTGCGCGAAAGTGTCCGCAAGCTCAGCCGAAAATATGTACATGTCCAAAAAAGATGAAAAAGGTACATAGTTGTATATATTTCCTTGTCGTGTGCTACGTGCCAGTGGCAACGCCAGCAACAAAAAAACAAATCGCCTCCAAAAACGCCACAATCTAGGTCAACTGCAGCCGTTATTGGTTGCTATGGCGCTTGCTCGATTTGTTTTGGTTTTTTTTCTGTCTGTTCTCCTCTTTCTTTTTGTTTACAAAGATGCTAAAGACGGTGCGCAGCAAGTGCTAAAAGACTTGCAAGTGCAAGGAAATCAAATACGCAAGCAACGACAATTTGACAATATTTAGTACGTTATATTAAGCAATTTGCTCATATATATATGTACATGTATGTAAATACGTATGTGTGCAAGTTCGCCTTAGCCAATCGAATTCCATTGCAAAAGAAAACAAAACAATAACTGTACTTGTGGTAAATGGATTGAACATGGTAACATTAGAAGGCGGAGTAATTATGAGCAAAAGTTGCAAAGAACTGTGTGGGCGACTGCTAATAGCCCAGCTTATAAATAGATATATGCGTCAAAGATGTTGGTTTATTGTCATACTCACACTCACACACACACAGCACATAATTAACGATGACCTTGTTTTTGCTACCGCACGCATGAAAAAATTAACTTTCCTACAAACACACACATTCGCACACACACACATATTGCGTCTGACCGAAAGTGAAAGACAAGCCTGTCTTATTGGAATTCTCATAAGAATGTGAAAACAGCAACAATACCGATAACAACAGCAACAAAAGGAGCGTAGCAGAGAGTAATGCGTGAAACAGGTTGCCGTTAAGCTCTTCGGCAAAAACAAAAACTACAAGATATTCGAAATAACGGTATTACAAACACACACATACACACACAGTCGATTTTCATTCAGTATAAATAAAATGCCAGCGTAATACCCAACAATGACAACAACAAAGAAACCACAACTAAAATAGAAAGTAAAAATCTGTAAAAAAAAAATGCAACTTTGGGCATTTTAGTTTTGACTTGAATAACTGTTTCTTGACCAACACAAATATATACACACACACATGCACATTATTTGGCTTGCCGTAGCCTGCGAGAGAGCCGAGCACACCAAAAATGGAAGTAGGTTGCGCGCTCTCGCGCTTACCTGTGTGGTGTGTGCTCATTTTGGCAGAGCGAGCGAGCAACAGCCGTCTGCTTGCTTCAACGCATTGCCTGTTAAGTAATAGAGCGAATTTTGTGCATGTATGCATGCATAAACTGTGCTTGACTGTGTGTGCAAGCAACGACTATACATATGTGTGCGTGTGTGTGTGAATGCAGAGAAAGCGCGCGCAAAAAGATTCACTAATTAAAAGAAATATCAAGTATTAAATGATATGACAGCGGTACTTAATGTATACATTTTGCAAAGTTTTTTCGTAGTTCACACACACATTTACGTCCGTATATATTTCCGTACATTTGTGGCTTGTGAACGAGGTTAAGTTGCCGCTGCCATTGAAAGAGTTCATTGTTGGGTTTGCGACCGCCGTTTCGTTTGATTAGCAAATCGAAGGTCAACAACAAAATGTTAACAGCTTTATCTACGCATTTGGAATAGATACACAAACACGCAGAAGAATACGCACTCGCATTCGCATTCGCACGCACACATATTTATATACATACACATGCATACATGCATTTGTATGGAAGTGTACATATGTTCTATTTTTGCGTTTTATGCTTAAACTTCGTTTTTATGCATTTTCGTTTGCTTTATTTTGAATGTTTAGGCTGCAAACGTTTAAGCTCGCACACACCACACAACATACACATGTACACACATACATGCATATATGCGCATTAATTTCTCATTGTTTGGTTGGTTTGGCTTCTTACCGTTTTGCACAATTATTGACAGCTATTTAACCGCTGCCAATTTATTGTTGTTTTTTTTTAAATAGTTCTTTTAAAATTTAATGCACTGCACTCATTCAATATACACTTAATTGATATCTTGTTTAAGCACAATACCGCTGGCTTGGACACCGCAAGTGATGGTACAATTAATCATATGATACACAATCGATTAATTTGCTTCAATTGATGACGATTTGATTCTGTGCGATTAATATGCAAAGAATACTTGCGCGGCAACAGAACACCACGCGATTTTGACAATTACTCATAGCAAAGTACAGTAGTTTAAATAAATAATAAGCAATAAAGAAAATATATTGCCATTGTTGTTTTTAGTTGTTGTTATAAAACGACATGGGACTAAAACGGTATCGATAACAAGTATATTTGGCGGCAAATCTCCATATATGCTGTGGCAAGATCAGAGCGCAGGCGTCTTGGTGTGCAGTGATACTCAAAATTGATCTGTATTAGAGCATATAAATTATAAATATAAGCTATATGTGAATTAATAGCTATATTTTATGATTGCCTAATTTTTGTTTAATGTGGCAGACATATCGATATTAAGGCTTCCCGATATGTGACATTATGTTATTCACATCCCTATTTGCCGGCATACACAATCCCAAGCGGCAATTGGAACCGCGGTTATTTACAAACAACAAACAGTAGCCGCATTAATGAGGCTCGTGAAGCCTGGTTGGGTGCATCACGATGGTAAGCAGCAGTCCATGCAGTAGGGCATTTAATTCCATTATGAATTGCTTGTAGATAAGCCCATCTTCTCAGTGGACGTGCACCAGGATTGTACGAAATTTGCGACTGGCGGCCAGGGAAATGATTCGGGACGCGTTGTCATTTGGAACCTGAAGCCAGTGCTCTCTGAGAAGGATGAGAACGATGCATCGGTGCCCCGCATGCTTTGCCAAATGGATCAGCACCTGGCATGCGTTAACTGTGTACGCTGGTCGCAGAATGGACTGCTCCTTGCATCTGGTTCCGATGATAAGCTAATAATGATCTGGCGCAAGGCCCAAGGGGCAAGCGGTGTCTTTGGTACCGGTGGCATGCAACAGAATCACGAGTCCTGGAAGTGCATACACACGCTACGCGGCCACGATGGCGACGTTCTGGATCTGGCCTGGTCGCCCAACGATTACTTCTTGGCCAGCTGTAGCATAGACAACACCATCATTGTCTGGGATGGTCAAGCACTGCCCAACATGCTGCAAACTTTGAAAGGACATACTGGTTTGGTTAAAGGCGTGGCATGGGACCCGGTGGGCAATTTTCTTGCCTCCCAGTCGGACGATCGCAGCATCAAGATCTGGCGCACCGTAGACTGGTCGTGCGGCACAACGATCACGGAACCGTTTCAGGAGTGCGGCGGCACCACACACATCCTGCGGCTCTCCTGGTCACCCGATGGCCAGTATCTGGTATCCGCGCATGCCATGAACGGCGGTGGACCCACAGCCCAAATAGTCGAACGCGAGGGTTGGAAATGTGACAAAGATTTTGTGGGCCATCGCAAGGCGGTGACCTGCGTACGCTTCCACAACTCCATACTCACGCGGTACGTGGCCGGCGATAGTCCCAGCAAACCGATGCAGTACTGCGTCCTGGCTGTGGGCTCCAGGGATCGCTCGCTGTCAGTGTGGATGACGGCGCTGCAGCGTCCCATGATCGTCATCCATGAACTGTTCAATGACAGCGTGCTGGACTTATCGTGGGGTCCACAGCAGTGTCTGCTGATGGCCTGCAGCGGCGACGGCACCATCGCCTGCCTGCAGTTCAACGAGGAGGAGCTGGGCACACGCGTCTCCGAGGTGGAAAGGAAGGCCATCTTCAAGCGCAAATATGGCGGCTGTATCGAGGACAACTACGCCATCAAGCAGCAGGCACGTAGGGTGCCCGAATTCACCTCCTATGCCCTGCCCAATGCGGCCATGGAGCGACGCCTGCCTGTCCAGCCGGGTCAAGCGGGCACAGCGTCGCCAGCGCGTGCCATTAACAAACAGACCGAGACGCGAACTAAAGATGGCAAGCGACGCATCACACCCATGTTCATACCGCTCAATGATTTATCAGAGCCGATTTCGACCATGGGCAGCAGTAGCATCTGTAGCAGCGGCATCGGCATCAACAGCGGCATTGGCACCGGCATCGGCAGCAACGCCATACAAAACAACAGGTGGGCAGCGTCTATAATTAATAGCCAGACCGAATTGATGAAGATGCTTAGAGGAGCCGATTGAGAGGGGATTATAGGGAGAGCACAAATGAAGCAGGTGACAACTGCATAGCAATCTCTTATAGAACTGACATTTAGCTAACTGATTGTGGCATGTCGTAGAACTACACTGAAGTTTGACTGGAGATGATGATGAAGTCATCCATGAAAGTCAGGCCATCGGAACTCAATTTTGAAATAAGAAAACGAATAAGGCGAAGAAGAGCAAGCAGAATATGACAAAGCAGATTGGGCAGAAGAAGAAGAAAAAGTTAACTAGTGGGGAGAATCTGGGATTCTATGAATGAGCAAGAAAAAGCAGAAATAGAAGAAGACGAGGCAGAAGAAAGATCTAGCTAGCAAGTGCGCCAATGCCAGACCATTGGATTGTCCTGTGAAATGAGAATAAGAATAAGAAGAAGAAAGTCAAATGCATCCATTTCGGATGAAGAAGTAGCCCCGAAGCAAATGTAGATCACGGCTAACAGAAATCATCGATCCAATGTCTGCGAACGTGTCAGCAGGAAACAAGATCGTTATAGATCCTCTAGTTAACCTAACCTCTTCTCTGTGTTCTTCTTTCAGCAACCACACAAACACCGGCGCGAGCACAACGAATGTCGTGAGTGGGGTGGAGCCACTGATGCCAGAGCCGCTGTTCACACGGCCAGAGCAAGTGGGACGCCTGATGTTGCCTCCAACGCCGGCGGCGACAGCAGCGATTGCACCGCGTCGCAATTTGATGCAGTTGCCCGGCGATTCGAATAGCAGCAATACGCTCGGACCGAAGATGCAGATCACAGCGAATAGCAAGTGCGATTTCACCAAATCCTCGCAGGATTATCGCATCCATGTACAGAACGGGCACCTGAAGACGGGTTACGGCATGGTCGCCAAGGTGACGGCGCAGCTGAGCCGAGAACAGCTCTGGGATATGTATGTGGGGTCGCCCGTGATCAACGTGAACCTGTGTAGCAAATATGTGATGCTCTGCTCGCTGGACGGCAGCATGCGGTTGTTGGCTATGCCGACCGGCTGCCCCATCTTTCCGGCCATCTCATTGAACAGCGTGGCCGTACACTGCGCCTTCAGCCCGGACAATCAGATGGTGGGCGTACTCACCGAGAGCGGCCTCTTGAGGATATGGCACATTACCAAGCAACGCATTCGACTGGCCACCAACTGCCTGGAGCTGCTGACCAAGCACGGCATGGCACTGCAGTTCGCCATTACGGATCAGGGCATGCCCCTGATTGGCTTTCCCAGCGGCAATTCCTACTCCTACTCCACTACCTTAAAGTCTTGGCTGGTCCTAGCCACGGGCGACGCCATCATGTTCAACGGCATCCGTGGCTCGCTGCCGCGCGATCTGGAGCACGTGAATCGCAAGTTCCCGCTACTCAGCATGCAGGCCAGCACACAGAACTATCTCAGCCTGCGCGGACCCGTCGAAATGTGAGCTTGCAGTTGACATAACTCTACGTTCGATAGCTAATCTCAATTGTTGTTCGTTTTGTTTAGTGATCCGGAGAGCTGGCAGCAAACGGCCAAGGTGCTCTTCCTGGAGAATCAAATAAAACTATGCGAGGCCATGGAGGCCATGGAGGAATTGAAGCATTGGCACGCCATGCTCACCTTCCAGCTGGCCACCTATGGCACCGAGAAGCGTTTGCGATTGTTCTTGGATGGCCTGCTCAATAGGGACCCGGAGCTAACACAGGTGAATAGCTGAAACAGGGATGAGAGCTGAGTCCTTCTTCTTATAGTTCAGCCCACACGAAACTTCAATCACTCCAGTCTAATCCACTTTCAATTCCCCTTGTTCGCAGTGTGTGCCGAAGCACGAGCTGATGCAGTGCGTGCTGGAGTCCCTGAAGCCGCACACCCAGTGGGACCACATCTACAACGAATACCTGGAGGTGTACAAGCTGAACGAGGAGAATTTTGTGATCGATGCGCCTGCGCCGCAATCCTCCTCAATGCTCACCTATCCACTGCCCTCGTCGCCGTGTACGCGCACCCGAGGAGCAGCCGCTGCGGCGGCTGCCATCGAGAAACTGCTCACGGCGGAGCCATCGTCACCGCCGCCGACGCAGCCGCCCACACATCCCGACTCCGATCGTAAGAGTGTCGAGCCGGACGGCTGTGAAACGGAATCATCGTCGTCCTCACAGCCGGCGTCGTCCTCAACGCCAGAGCCGACGTTACCCGACCTCGAAACGGACAAGAATTGAGTGTTGGTCGTGCATGTATAGCCAAGCATGCGATCCGAGCGATGTACCGTTCATATATTTAATCCATTCATTTAATTGTGTTATTTCTTTATATTTGTTCTGGTCTGCCACCGATATTCCATGCACAGATAATGTACACGATTAATGCTGAAATTTTTATATAATGGTCTCGGTGTTTCTCTTAACTATAGAGGAGGATTTTGGACTGGTCTATGAAGTTGTTCAAGACTCTCTTAGTGCTGTACATGCTAAGCGATATATGAGCTCAATCAATCATTTTATGTCTTAGTTGAAGGGAATATTAAAAGATTATTGAAATCTAGATTGTAAGCCCAAGCATCCAGGTACTATATGAAATATGGCCTATGTTCCTTGAAGATAAATTCTCTATAAATGCTTCTCTCTTGTCTCATATAGAAAAAGCTATACACTAAGGTATTCATCTACTCTAGCTCAATCCATCTGGATTCACTAATCAATCAATCAATCAATCTACCTGACCATTTGTAAGAAATTTTCTAGAGTTTTATATTGAATTATCCGTAGCTTTGTAATGCGTTTAAAATACCAAGATAGTATAGAGCTTTGCCGATGGAGCCTCTATGTTGATCATCAATCAATCGATCAATCCATCAGTTGATAAAAGAAAAAGTAAAAAATGATTCAAGGCCTTACAGAGAAAAAATTAACTTGTCTAGTTTATAATAGGTTGCTCATCATCAAATTCAATTTTCCAACAGTTCTTCTGCTAGGTTGTTCATCAATCAATCAATCAATCGGTAAATAAGCTTCACACATTTTTGGCTAGATAGACACCAACACGTACATTTATTCATATAGTTATAGATACTTATAAAAATTTCAATTTCATTGAAGTAGATGTAGTCAAAATGCAGATTTCTTTATATATACATAAAGCCGATGTACGATATATCCGAATATATGACATATAAATATGTGTATGTGTGTGTTCTTAAGATCACGATAAAGTTAAATTTCTTATGGCATATATAAAGTTGCCTTAATAGACAGCAATTAGTGTGTTAAACATAGAAAAACAACTTGAAACTCACTATACTAAAATTGAGGTTATGTTATGTTCCATATGTAGCAGGAGATCTGCTTTCAAAGTCGAGTATTTTGAGTTGAGTTTAAAAGTTGTTATTTTATCGTATTATTAGATGGCATAGGATTTGAATAATATTTGAATATGTAAGTATATATATTTGGTTTGAGGTTATGTGATGTGTATTTATTATTATAGGATATGCTATAGTTGAACAAATTTAAGTTAAGTTACTTTGTGCTTAAATGCATTGCAAGTGACATAGTTGCTTACGAGTTATTAGCGCATATTTAGTATATAGTTTATTTAGTATATATACTAAATATGAACATTTCCAGGCAGAGTTTGGAACCATTTGATGGGATCATCTCTGATCTCAAACAGATTTGTAATAAGTTAATATAGGTGGAATGATGAACCGATTATTTCTTAATTCTCATAGTTTTTATGGAATATACATATATATATGTATATATTCCTCTAACTATATAGAATTGTATATGTATATTGGTGTATGTATATATATATATATATATATATATATATATTTATATTTATATATACGTTTCGACTTGGATAGTTAGATTATGATTAAGAATTGGTTGCAAATATGTTTGAAATTTTCAAGTTGTGGATTGTTTAGATGTCTGGACATATATATTAAATGCATTATTAGTAGACATTTGGTGGGTTATCTTAGAGACATTCCAGAGCTGTTAAATATGAATATATATATCATGACTATACTGAGATAGATGTTAATAATATAGCTACTCCATCTGGAGACACGCATATGACTAAATACTAATTCTGAGCTATTTACAAAGCTTTGGCTGACAAGCTTCTGTTGTATATAAGACACAAAGAGAGTGTCGAAGAAATCTGTGGCTTAGTTTTCGATTAGATTTCATGAATTGCTGACTTCAAGCGACTTAGCCGAGTGTTGAAGTTGGCGCAGATGTTGGGCCAGCAGCAGCAGCAGCAGCAGCAGGAGCGGAACCAGCAGCTGCTGCTGCCAATGCCTCTGGCTATTGGGGACTATAGTGTGGACCCGGAGTGGGCAGATTCTTCATGGGCGAGTCAAATTCAGTCGCAGCAACAGCAGCAGGCGTTGGCTGTATAACTGTTGCTGCTGCTGTTGGGGTTCCTCCTGCTGCGACGCCAGGCCCAGCCCCAGGTCCAGCTCCAACGGCAGCTGTAGCTGCTCCTTCTACCGCGGCGACTGGCTCTGGCGGCTGCAATGGCCCAGCGGGCACTGAGCCTATCCGCTCCTGCAGCGACTCGTAGAGCTTGTGAATGTGCTCGTTGTGCGCCGTGGTCGGCTGCATGGCCTTCATTAGGGTTGCCAAGCGGCCAGCGGGCAGCTTGTTGTGGACATACCAGAGCAGCTTCAGCATGTGCCGCGATGTCACATTCTCGCGCGTGAGGCCGGCAAATATGAACTCGTCGAAGAGCGTGGTGCAAAAGTCTTCGGTGCCGAACTCATCGCTCATGGGTATGAGCAGCGCTATCAACGAGTGCAAGAACGGATCCTCGTAGGCGCGATCGTCCTTGCACCCCGAGAGAATGGCCAGTACGCGCAGCACGCCCACGCGATCTTTGGTGCGAGCTGTATGCAGCGTGTAATACATGGCCAGAATGCTGGAGACCGAGCTCTCCTGAATGTACGTTTCGACAGCTTCTGGGGCCGGACCCGAATGCTCGATTGTGGTCAGAGCGGACTCGCGCTCGTCGGGCGGCAGCTTGCCGTGCAGATTGCGGCACTGATCGTCGACCATGAGTGACATGAGGGCCGGCAGAAACTTGGTCACCACCTGGGCGTCGAGTTTGGGCTCCTTGAAGTCCTGCGAATCGATCATGACCCAGGCACTGAGGCCAAGTGCCAGCATGCGCAGCAATAGAATTAATATCGGATTATCCCTGGGCATGCCCTCGTTATTGATCAGATGCTGCAGTATCTTAATGACCGAGGTGGCCAAGAAGTTAATGGCATAGGGATCGCACAGGGTCATGGACAGATCGCCCAGTACCTGCTCCTGGCCACGCTTGATGTTGTCGAGGAAGCCCTGCAGTTCGCGCGAACGCTTAATGTCCACATTCTTCTCTCTGATACAGGCATCCAGACACCAGGTGAACTTGTGGCACGGATCTATCGAGATGATCTCCTGCACTTCCAGATCGTGCAGCGCCATCAGCAGCTCAGCGCGCAGCGTGCAATAGTGAACGTTGCGTGTGCGCAGGAAGAGCGTGCGCAGAAACTGTAAAACCATGTCATAGAGCTTGACACTGGTGCCGATCATGTTGGCCAGCTTCTGAACAACCTCGCCCTGCCTGCGTACCTTGGGCGTGGGCTGAAAGAACAAATTGTTGAGATTCGTGTGGTCGAAGAGAATGTGCTCCTTCTCGCGAATGTATTGCGACAGCAGTGGCGACACCTCGTCACCGAACAGCGATTGGTTGTCGCGCCATATTTGACGCTTGACCTCGGTGTCCGTGCCTGCATAGAGTTCGCGATCGCGCACCAAGATGCGCAAGTATTTGTCATCGATGTGCTGGGTGTTCCGCAAGATGGCCATGACGACGGGACGCAGCGACTTGACACGCACCACGGGGAAGCTCTTGACCAGCAGCTCCTTGAGCTTCTTGTCACGCTCGCGTGGCTCTTTCTGGCCAAGATCGTTGATGTGCGCGATTAGCTTGTCGCGCAGCTCCTCCATGAGCGAGGTGTGAAAGTCTAGACGACGAACGCCATGCAAGTCCAGTAGCGGCAGCATGGGGCGCAACGACGGCAACAAGACACCATTCTCCAACTGTCGAGTGCAATTGATATGCAATTAAAAATTCGCGCCCTTTTTCTTTGTATCTGAGGTAAACAAACCTGGAAGCTTTCGATGGCCTTGAGCGGATCTGTGCAGGAAGTGAGCGCCTCGCGCAGGAACGCTTGACCGGGTATATTAACATCCTCTAAGCCAGTTCCATTGTTTTTGGTTGGGGTGCTCATTTTAACTCAACAATTTGGAAATTGATGGTAAAATTGTTGGCAGCCAAAATGGCAAAACGATTGCAGAAGTAAAACTAGTGATGGCAGTTTGACTAGGTACAGAAATGCATCGATTACCGCTGCAGTGATGCTTGGCACTCAGGTCTGCTGATATTACTCCTCTTGCAGTCACTAGCTTATGCAGCTAGAGATGAGAAATTTAGATTGCACATTTATGCAAAGCGATAGCGTTTTTATAATATGATATTCTCAGAAGCGTGTGGGCTCGAAGGTGCATCGATTGCAGCTGAAACGATGTTTCTAGCCGTAAGACTGACAATGCGATAGGTAACGATAGTATTAAAGTGTAATGGTGCTGGTAATATTCCGCTTTAGCGCTCTGGCAACGCTAGCCGCTTCTCTTGGCCCCAGCATACACAAACACAGTACGGCAACGCTGTTGAGTAGCCCAAAAAATTTCTATCAAAAAGTTTTGTTTTTTTCTGCGTAATTAAACATGGCCAATTCGTGGCTGCCCAAACGGTGTGTGCAAGAAACGTGTGTGCATTAAATGTTGAATTCAGTGTGCATTTTGGCTGGCCTGGAGCACACGTACGCGCAAGCCAAGTGTCTTGGCATGCCAGACAATTTATCAATTGAATACACAGCGAGAAAGAGAGAGGAAGGTGATGACCGAAATTGAATAATGAACGCAATTACACGCAAAAGGTGTAAACAATAACATTTGCCTTTGACTTCCCTGCGCGCAGCTGTTAGTGAAATAGTATCAGGAACAGCAGCAACAAGCTAATACAAAGATATATATATATACATATACAGTGACATACACACACACATATCCACCGTACACGTACACACTCACACACACAACATGTCGGAGCGCAAGCGTTATCACAAGGACAATGCGCCCACGGACGATATTATCACGCTTATCAATCTGGTGCGCCAGAATCCAGCTCTATATAACTACAAGCTGCAGCCGAATCAGCGACGGCGCCCGGACATATTGAGCGGCTGGCAGGAGGTATCCCAGCAAATGGACTGTGAGTAGCAGCAGCTGGCTGAGATCCCACATATTTATATATACATATATTTGGATACTTTAATTGCGCATTTTTTTGCAGACAAATACAGCGTGCAGGAGGTGCGACGCAAGTGGAAAAACCTGAGGGATACGTACCATCAGTATCGTCGCCGTTCGCCCAAGTGCATTGAGGGACGTTTATCCAAGTGGCGATATGCCAAGCACCTGGACTTCCTATCGAAGGTGTACCAGCCCAAATTGAAAGCGCATCGCAATGCGCTGGCCGCCATGGTGCAGATCAAGAAGCAGCCGGACGATGAGGAAGATGACGAGGATGAAGATAACATTGTTGATGGTGGTGTTGGTAGCGTCGAGCATGACCATGATGTGGAGCATGACATTATCGATGAAGATGAGCATTCGGATACAACGGCCCTGTCCTCCTCACAGATAACGCTCGTCAGCGATGAGACCGAGGCGTTCATAATGACCGCCTATGAGGAGAGCGTGGCTGATGATACGGTGCACCACCATCATAATGCGCACAGAATGGCCATGCCGCAGCAGCACCATCATCAGCAACAACAGCAGCATCATCAGCACAATCATCACCAACAGCAGCAGCAGCAGCAGCAGCAACAACAGCACACTCAGCAGCATCATCAGCATCACCATCATCATCAGCAGCAGCACGACGGCAGCATTTCCAGCATTGAGTTGTCACAAATCACTCACGATGACGATGACGTGGTCGACGATGAGTTGGACGACGATGATGTGGTGGACCATGACGGACAGGTGGTCGACATTGTTAAGCACGAGCTGGACGAGGATGGCGCCACAGCAGCTGAGGTGGACTACGAGGAGGTCTGTCTGTACGAGGAGGCAAGTGGCACGCATTGCGAGCTGGGCGTCGACGGCAGCAGCGACGTCGTCGACAGCAAAGGCTTCCATTACATTGATGCTGACGAGTTCTGCATAGAGGATATCGAACCCGAGCCAGAGACACGTACTACGGTGAGTGTGCCGCTGCGTGCTACAACGCATCATGCGCAAGCCCATACCCACACACACACACATACACAGCATCAGCAGCATTCTCACCACTTGGTGAGCAGCAACACGGCCACTAACAGCGTTTTGGCTGGCGGCGGCAGCGTCATTACAGCCGACACTAAGCTCAAGAATCTCACACTCGTGACGACCACAGCAGCTGCGGCGGCGGCATCCACATCAGGCTCTGCTGCGAGCAGTCAGCGCTGCCACGAAGCAGCCAGTACTCAGCAAATAGCGCTCGTCGACGTCACCGAGGCGACGAGCACCAGTGTCACCATATCTAGTACGCCTGCCGTGGCGTTGAATGCGGCTACGGTGAGCACCACGCTGCCGGCGGGAGCGGCGGCGGCGGCAGCGGGGGTGCAGCCACAACCAGGAACAGCTTCAGCTGCAGCAGCGGCCGCGGCGGCAGCAGCAGCTGCCACACTGTGCAATACATCAACAAATACGCCATATAATGGGGCGACGACCATACTGCAGCTGCCACCGCTCAGCTGTCCGGGTAATCAAAATAACGTCGTCGGCGGCTCCTCCTCCGCCTCTATCAGTGTGGCCGCCTCGAGCAGCACACTGGTCAAGGACGAGGAGCAGCAGCAGCTCGCGCAGGCGCTGATTAAGCGCGACGAGCTCGATTTGTTCTTCGATTTTCTCAAGAAAAAAATGCAATATTTCAGCAAGACGCAGATCACACACATTCAAATGGAATTCCTCAACTGTGTCAGCAGGCAGGAGGTGGCCGAGCAGGATGCAAAGGATTAGCTGCATATGCATTCATAGATATAGACAGCCTATATGTGCAGAGCTATATACATATACATATATATGCCTGATTATTTAGACTTTTTTTTTTAGCAGTTTATCTAGCCAAACAGAAAACAAAAACAAAAACAAAAACTACAAATTATTAATGCCTGCCCCCAGCCCAGTTGAAATTCTATTTTTCTCTTTGTAAGTGTTTGTCTGTAGCTTTAGCCTCGCTTTAACTTCCATATACCACATATATGTGCAGATATATATGCATATATATGTCTAACTGTATAATCGTATGTTTTTACGTAAATTTTCCCAAAAAAAAAAAAAATTAGTTCTAAGTATATAAAATATAGCCTGTACGACCTTCAAGTGTAATGAATATAATTGTAAAATAAAGCAATCAATTCCCGAAAAAAAGATTAGAAAATGAAAACCAATTCAAATTATAAATATATAAACAAACAAGGCGAAATTAGTTTACCTCTTACCTTTTTGATGCAATTGCAGCCACAGCTCTCTATCGCTCTCTCTCCCTCTCACGCACAAAGCTAACTCTTTCATTTCCCATACACTTCGTAACAGCGCTGTTAATAACACGCGCGTTGCTGTTAAGATTAACATTAAGCTGAATATGCGAGCGCAGCTATAAAATCTCATTTTTATGGTCGTAAAATATGCATATATATTCCTGATCTACGTGAATATGGTAGAATAGTATTGCTAAGGCTCTCCTCAGCTAGCTTTGAGCGGATAATTGTCTCTCAGTCTAAAGTCTACATTCTACTCTCACAACATACATAACTACAGACAGTTGAAAGTATTTCACTTATGCCATACAATTTATTTAAATAATATATTTGAACTAACTATAAAACAGTTTTCATAGCCTGAAAACGGTTTCGTTTAAGGGTTATTAGCTTTGCAAATTTTATTGGCATTTGGCCAAGGTCCTGGCACATTGGCGCGATTAACGACAACAACAACAATTTATTTAGATTTGGGCGAGAGAATCGAAAAATATATGTAGGCGAAATAAACGAAACTTAAACAAGAAACAAACTTAAGGGGCTACAAGTAAAACGACTGCTGGCCATCGAAATATAGACGAGAACAATATTCGCAGGAGCCATAGACTTATTAGGATGGGATAGCTACTAGTAGTAGATGGAGTTCTTTAGCTTTCAACTGGCTGATGAACTTACGCCCCAGGCGCTTGCGTGCTGATGGTCGGTGCAGATGGCGCTGGTAGCGTCTCGCCCTTCAGCCTGGCAATGTGCTCCGAGTTGAAGAAGATGACGGTGATCGTTATGTCGTCCCGATACAGACGCACCACATCCTGTGGCAGCGATAGATAATACGATATCTTCGAGTGCTCAATGCCGTAGTCTGTGGCGCCCAGCGCATGGCGTATCAAGTGCGTCGCAGCATTCTGATCAATGGGTTTGCGAGTTAGA
Organism: Drosophila mayaguana; assembly: GCA_037075325.1. Taxonomy (NCBI): domain Eukaryota; kingdom Metazoa; phylum Arthropoda; class Insecta; order Diptera; family Drosophilidae; genus Drosophila; species Drosophila mayaguana. The sequence continues at coordinate 6,287,894 of JBAMCG010000127.1, read as the reverse complement.
CCCGCTCTATAGTGCCCAAAGAGAATTTCAAATTAGAGAAGTTCACATAAATAAGATAAATATATAATTATCTTACTTGCGCTCCGCCAATTGCTCGGAGATCTGCTGCAGCTTGACATCGCCCGGCGGCAATCGCATCGGCTCCAGTATCTTCTTCGAGTTGATGTGCTCGCCCACAAGGCTGACTACTTCGCTGGGCGTCAGAAAGTCCCAGAGGCCATCGCTGGCAATGACTAGAAACTTGTCGTTCGAGCACAGCTCGTGCTGTTGCACTTCGGGCCGGGCGGTCAGGTACGGTGGCGTATAGTAGTTGGGCGGCAGCACCTGTTCGCCGAACATGGGTACCACCTTCTCGTGTAGCGTCTGTAATGGCCATTTGTAGCGGAAGTCGCCAAAGGCGCGCAAAGGCGCCAGCTGGCTGAGCAGCCGTCCATTGCGTATCACCGTTTCGCGCTCCTCGTGCGGATGCTCACCGAGAATACGGCTCACCTCCTGCATGTTCTCCACGTTGTGTTCGATGTTGAGCTTTTTGGGGTGCCATTGACTCGTCTCTGGGTCGAGAACGCCTAGCACAGCGCCACAATCTCCAGTGCTGGCCACGTGCAGCTGCAACCCCTCCAAGTGCACCAGGCAGGCAACGGCACCTGCAACGTAAACCAGAGAGAATGTCAGCTGCTCCTCGCATTTTTGTTAATGCCTGTCTGCAACTCACCCGACAACGCCACGCCCATTGTGCGTGCATCGTTGGTGCCTAGCGCCTCCCCGGACAAATCGCTGTCCAGCTGGATAAACGCTTGCTCCAGCTCGCTGGCCACATCTCGCGACGGCTCGCTACTTAGCTTCTTAATATAGCGCTGAAAGCTCTGTTCATACAAGGGCCGAATCTCACTCACAAAGTCTACTTTGTCGTTGTGACACTTGAGAAAGGATTGACTGGTGCAGTCCTGCTTCATCTGCTCACGCAGCACTTGGCGCGGCAGCGTCGCAGCAGAAATGTAGCGCAACAGCCGCTTCGACACAACCTGGCCACAAGCGGCGCCCGCATGCCCATCGAAGATGCCGCAGATGAAGCCGTTCCGATGCAAGAGACTAGCCTCGGTGCGCGAATCCTCGCAGGGGGAATTCGAGCCGAGCTGATTTGTTTCATAACTGCGTATGATGCCCTCCACCGGGAAGTTGTACACAAACTCATTCTCTTTCAGGGTAATGTTTACCTATTGGCGCAATGGCAGCAACAGTTAGAATAACATTGATCGATAGCTCCACAGATCGATACTTACATCGTAGGGGCTTAACTGTGGCAATTGGGGAAGCAGCCGAAGCGCGTTAAGACTAAATTCACGCACATTACTGCGGACATAGCCTACGGTGTCGTGCAGTACAAATTTTAACATCTATATGTATATATGTTTGTATATATATATATATATGTTGGTTTGTTCGATAACCTTAGGCGCACACGTTGATCGGGCGTATGGAGCGTTAACAGTTAACAGCTGCTCCTAGTTTTCGTGCGCCGTTTCGCGTTCTGCGTTAAGTGTAGTGGCGCAAATATTGCTTGGTATTGTTACCCGTCTGTTATTGTACATTTGTGTAATGCCCAAAAAAACAATATAAAAATAAAGCCGAAATAACTAATGTCAAATGTGACAGCTAGTGATGGCAGCTGAAACATCTGAATGTAAATCGATAGATCGTATTTACGCTATTATTTGATTTGAAATTCTCAAAAGCAGCTGCAGCTGTTGTAGGTTAACATTTTTGCGTTACATTCTAAATATTACATATCTTCATATAGCAAGTTTTTGAATACTCGAAGGCTCAATTCGAATCGATGCTAGATTTGAATTCTCTTTGGCGCTGCCACTTTCCATATGAGTACATGCGGGCGCATTGTACTCCTTTGCCATCCCTGAAACCAGCCCACGCACACACATACACATACAATTGATGTGCGTTAGAAAAAAAAAAAACAAACAAAACTCAGCAGCTGAGTTACTTAAATTCAATAAACAATATAATTGTTGTTTATTTCAAGAATATTATTCGTTCAAATTACAAAGAAAATATCAGTAATTTTCGGCTGCTATTGTGGGTGTGTTTGGAAACAGCGTCTCTAGCTAAAAAAGGACGTGAAGCGAATTTGAGTTTAAAACGCAAAATATCAACAAACGAGAGGGGCAAAAGCGTACAACAACAGCAACAAATAACTATAACACACTCAACTACTGTCGCGGAGTGGGGTGTGCAGCAACACAATGGTGGAGCCAATCTTTGATTATCAATTCCGTTTAATTCTCATCGGCGACAGCACAGTGGGCAAGAGTTCCCTGTTAAAATTCTTTACAGATGGAAAATTCGCCGAGGTAAATGACTTTATTTTACTCTTAATATGTGCGTCAAGTGAGTGTGCAACAATGATAATTGCATAATTAAGTGGCTGATTTAGTAATATATATACACATATGTATATATGTAATAAAGACATAGGCTAAGAAGCTTTGTCGTAGCCGCTGTCTATATTGTGTGTCTGTGTGTGTGTGTGAGTAACTGATAATGCATGCAAAAAAATAAGGAAAAAAATCGGCAAAGTGTGGCAACCTTGGATTGTGCGCATTATTTTTGTCTTATTTTATTCGTACTTGAAGCCCGAGTTAATCTTTTGCTTTATACATATTTCTTTTCGCAGCTTTCGGATCCCACAGTGGGCGTTGACTTTTTTGCACGCCTCATCGAGATGAAAGACGGCACACAGATCAAACTGCAGCTGTGGGACACGGCTGGGCAGGAGCGCTTCCGCTCCATAACCAAGTCTTATTACCGGAACTCAGTTGGTGTGCTACTCGTGTACGATATATCGAATCACGCCAGCTTCGAGCACATACCGCTCTGGATGATGGAGGCACAGCGGCACATCGAACCGCATCGCCCCGTCTTTGCGCTCGTCGGCTGCAAGTTGGATCTGGTGAATGCGGGCGGACACCGTGAGGTAACCACCGAGGAGGCGCAAACGTTTGCCAAACAGCACGGATTGCATTTTGTGGAGACATCGGCGCGCACCGGCGCCAATGTCGAGGAGGCATTTCGCATGGTCACACAGGAGGTCTATGCCCGCATACGATCCGGCGAATACAAGGCCGAAGATGGCTGGGATGGCATCAAATCCGGCTTTGCGCGGCCAAACAGCTTGGACTTCAATCTGGTTGTGGCCGAGCCTGAGAAATCGTCTTGCTGTTGATTCAACTAAAACTCTTCAGTTGTTTTGTTTTTGTTTCGAGTTTCTTCTCATATACGTATATATTTATATATACATATATATAGACTATGTATACCATTTTTTTTTATATTTAAATTTTTATTCGATTTTTAAATGGAACGCGCATTATGCTGATCTTTGTTCACATATGGCGGTCTGTAACATTTTTGTTAACTCGTTTTTAATAGCGCACCAAAAATGAAAAAAAAGTTAAAGAGTAGTCAAAGTAAGAAATTACAAACATTGTACGCAATTGTACACGAATATATATAATATGTATGAATATATATGTATGTATGTATGTATGTATACATTATATATGTATTGCAGCTACTTTTTAGTTATGATTTTAGGTTCATTCATATAATTTTATTATGTCAATTCGGCCAATTAGATAAATCATGGTTTAAGGAAAATTATGTTTTTTGCCTTTTATCCCAAAAACCAAAACAAAAATGAAAAGTAAGCCAATTGTCGCCCAAAAAACTCCTCTCTGATTAATAACAAAACTAAGAACTTTTTCAGCTTTATACGTAGCAGAGTTTTATGCTCTACTAATTAACTTATACAAATTGAAATTGAAACTATAAACGTTTTTATTGATTAAAAGTGAATTTTTGCAATTTTATTCGTTTATCGAACATGAATTCAAAAAAAAAAAAACTACCGCCTAAGTCTGCGCTATCTGGCAGCACTGTAACATTGTCCAGCTGCAGCGAGTGGCAGCTCAGCTGTTAAAATTAGAGCATTGAGTACTTTCTGCATGGCCGCAGCCCCAACTGTATTAATGTACTGATTTTGACATATTAATATGTATTTGATAAATAAGAATTTGACGAATTTTATAAGATAAACAGCTTTTAATCTGTACATAGTTTCAAGCTGAACAACGATGCCTGTGAGTATCGTGTGATTGTTGCCAGTCTAAATATCGATACACACATCACTATCGAATTGGCTGTCAAAAAAACAGTCTTTTTTTTTGTAGTGTGTCTAACACACAGATACTCCAGATTAGCGCGTGCCACTTTTAATTTCGACGGCCACACACAAAAAAAAAAAACAAAAAAAAAAATAAATAAAAATAATACACACACACAGAAAAACAACTTAACTGTCAACATATAAAATGGGTAACGTGCTTGCGGCCTCATCCGGCGTCGATGCAGCAACGGCGCGCAGCAACAGTGTGGCAGCCAGTTTGGGTTTGCCGGAACCAGCGGCAATTTCATCCACAGAGCAATCAGCGCCATCGGTTGCCAGCGATGTGAGCGATGCGGTTAGTAAGGACAATCAGCTGGAGAATCCCGGCACGGTTGAGGAGTTGCATAAAAAGTGCAAAGGTAGGCAAATGTCATTCAACAATTGTTGCAAAAAATCGAACACAAAATTTGTTTCACTGATGACATAACCTACAAGCATGTGAAAGGGGGGTCGGTCGAACGTCCATGTGTGTATGTGTGCGTGTGCGTGCATGCGTATGTGTGCGTATGCCCGCTGATTATGTATTATCAGTGCAAGCACATATGTGCATATACAGATATATATACATATTTAAGTATATATACGTACATGTGTGCACCTATGTAACTTCTATCAATATGGCTGTGGCAATTGCATTTGAAGCAACTTTTCGCTCATTATCCACACTTGCATTGCAGATGTCCAGGCCATCACCTTCGAGGGCGCCAAGATCATGCTGAACAAGGGTCTGAGCAATCACTTCCAGGTATCGCACACGATCAACATGAGCACCACAGTACCGAGTGGCTATCGCTTTGGGGCCACCTATGTGGGCACCAAGCAATACAGCCCCACCGAGGCATTCCCCGTGCTGCTCGGCGACATCGATCCGTCCGGCAATCTGAACGCAAATGTCATACATCAGTTCTCATCACGTTTGCGCTGCAAGTTCGCCTCGCAGGTAAGTGAAATGTCCTAAACATACAAATTTCCATGTCTCAGACATTTTCTGCTTACAGATCCAAGAGTCGAAGATGATGGCCACACAGCTGAGCACAGATTATAGGGGCAATGACTTCACCGCCTCCATAACACTCGGCAATCCTAGCATATTCACCAATTCGGGTGTCATTGTTGGCCAATATCTACAGTCGGTCACCCAGCGCGTAGCCCTTGGCGCCGAGGTGGCCTATCAATATGGACCCAATGTACCTGGCCGCCAGATAGCGATCGTTTCGGCATTGGGCCGCTACTCCAACGGGGACTCGATTTGGTCTGGCACCTTGGGCCCCAGTGGCCTCCACTTGTGCTACTATCAGAAGGCCAGCGAGCAGCTGCAGATTGGCGTCGAGGTGGAAACAAGTCTCCGCATGCAGGAGTCTGTTGCGACCATAGCCTATCAAATTGATCTGCCCAAGGCGGACTTGGTGTTCAAAGGTTTGCCCACTTGCTTAACTATAGAAGACCGTTATAAGACTTTGATTGAACGATTGACTGAGTAGTTGATTCATGATCAAGTTTTATTCTTAGTATTTGCTGGCCAGGTGATTGGTTAGTTATAGATAGACTGGCTGAATTATAATTGACTGTTCACCTGATCGACTGATTGACTGATCGACTGCTTGATTGTTGAGTGATTTATTATACTTTTTGCCGATGTATTGCTGGCTGACTAATGACTTGATTGATTGACTGAACGTTCCCAGTTTGACTTACTGATAAATTGATTTACTGATCTGTTGATGATGTGATTATCAAATTGTTTACTGGACAGTATTTAGTGATAGATAGGTCAATTGATTGAGAGCTATATTTAAGCGATTTAGAGCAGAAGCTGTAACATCTATTTAAACTATTTCTTGATTGATGCAATATATGTAATGTAGGTAGTGAACTTTCTAGCGAGTAATTTGACTTAATTAGTTAATACTGACTGTTAGAGAGATCTGCGTAAGAAGTAAGTAGTACGATAAGCTGATAGATGCTGCCACCTATGTAGATAAGACGGAATAATGAATACTGATAAGCAGCGGACTTGCTATGCTTGAGATGAGAGACAATATCTAGACTCTGTCACTAATACTTGATTATAATACATGTATATATAAATAATTTCTCTTATGTTTGCAGGCTCACTTGATTCAAATTGGCACATTTCGGGCGTTCTAGAGAAGCGTCTGCAGCCTTTGCCATTTTCCTTTTCGCTCAGTGGACGTATGAATCATGTGAAGAATAACTTTAAGCTCGGCTGTGGACTGATGATTGGTTAAGCAACAATGAAACAATATAGAGAAACACACACATACGCATACACATCTACAACAGCAATAGCAATAGCAACAAATCGGAGAACATAAATTGAGCAACAGACAACTGAGACAACATAAAAGGCGGATATGGAAAAATATACAAAATCAAAATTGTAGTCCTTCATTACACACACACACCCACACAACATACATCCACACACACACACATACAACTGCAGCAAGCATAGCATATACACATGTATATATATATGTATATATATATATATAAATATTGTATATTTATTCATATATATATATATATGTGTGTATATGTATAACTGTCAGGATATATATATATCTGTATATATATATATCGAATTGTTCAATTTGTTTTAATTTCTGTAGTGAGTTTTGATAATTTGACATTTAAATGAAATTGCAACGTAACAAAATTCCAAAGCAAACAAACGCCACAACAACTAACATGCAACATGCAAGAACAGCAACTACAACAAGCCGGCAAGGCAATAAGCGCAAGCGAAGCAGCAAGAAAATTCTTTTTAATCATTAAATGAATGAAGTTAGCAAAAGCAAAGGGAAAAGCAAAAGCAAAAGCAAAAGCAAAAGTAAAAGTAAAAGCGAAGAAAATACTTGAGGCGCAGGCGTTGTTAAATGTAAAATGTAAAATACACACAATCAGCTGTATTTGGTATTAGTCTCTACACGATAAAATAACGTATATATATATTAATTATAATAAAACAAGAGAACAAAAAAAAAAAAAAAAAAAAAAAAAAATCAAAAATAAAAGTTAAACAAGCAATGCTTTTTGTTGTAAGATACATTATGTATGAATGCTATTCTCTGAGCTACCACGCCCCCATTCGCACACACACACACACGTAGAATTCCAATGCCAATTATATTTTTTAGCCCAAAAGCCGCATTTATTAAATCAAAGCAGAACAAGAAGAAGCAATGTTTCCCAGTTGAACAAAAATTAAATGAAAAGGAAAAAAAAAAAAAACAAATTTTGTTAAAAAAAGTAAAAATATTTTGAGAAAACAAGAAATTAAAACAAACATGTAAAATCCATATAAAAACTGCGTTAAGTTTATGATTCGTAAATTATAAATTAGTTTCTAGAGCGGTTTAACAGCCAACAATTTGCGTTAAAAATAAAAGCAAATATATATATTTTATATTTTCATTAAATATCTTCAAATGCTGTGGGAAAGAAACCAAACAAAACAATTCAAAACAAAAACATCTGCAAAAACAATGTTAAATATTAAAATTATTTTAAAGCAAACAAACAAAGAAACCAAACCTATAAACAAATAGTTTTTAGTAAATATATAACTAAATTAAATTGAGTGCAGACATTTTTACTACTCGCTCTCCCTTTCTCTTTCACACCAATTGCGTGTCAACGCCGCTGCCAGCAAATGAGCTTTGTCTTTTGTTGTTGCTATCTCTGTCGCTCGTGTGCCTGTGTCGCAGCTGTCTTGCCTAATGTGTTCGTTGCCGCGAATTGTAGTGCTCCTGAAACTGTAACAAAACGGAGTTTAGCTTTAAAACTGTGGGTTAGACATTAAAAGCTACAAAATAAATAAATATTAAAGTTTTGTTGACAAAAATGAAATTTGGCTTGCTTAGATTGAAAATTCGAAAGTCGTTAATACAAACATGAATACATTTGACTATTTCGTTGCGCTGTCTGCATATAACTGTCAACTGCAGTGCTGCTCAAAGTGTAAGCCACTTGCGTTTGGAAGGCATTCGATTTGCATGTGTGCATGTGTCTGTTCATGTCTGTGCTCATGTCACATATGCAAAATCGTTTTTAGACATTATAAACATTTTAGTGCTTATTTATGCCGGCAGATGTCGCTTACAGCATTGGACTGCTACAGAAAATGCACAAGCACACACACATGCACACAAATATAATAATAAAAAAACAGGCTGGCATCCTTCCTGCTGGCCGCTGAGCTTTATCAGAAAGAATTTTTGCGCTAGTCGAAAAGCAAACAATAACAACTGCACCAACAACAACATCAAAAACTACAACGACAATGAGTGGCAACAAACTTTGTTCAATCAGCTAGAGAAAAACGTTGTTGTCGTTGGCCCGCCAAATATTGTTTAGATAAGAAAATGTTGCTCGTACACACACAGAGACACATACATATACGTATACAAATGCATATGCACAAAAAGAAACACGTAGAGTGTGAGAGCGAGGGAGAGAGAGAGAGAGAGAGAGAGAGAGAGAGGGAGAGCACACATGCGAGCTGCTGTTTGTGCTTGTTGTTTGCTTTGACCCTTCCCTACCCTCCTGAGCGTTTCCTCCTCGGCAACTGTGCCTGTCTGTCAATGGGTTTTTTCATTTTCCTTTGCTGTTTTTTTTTTTTTTGCTTTTACGTTTTTGCCCAAATGCAATTTGAACTTTGCCAAAATAGAAACCAAAAAAAAGAAAAGCAAAATAAAAATGCGGCCGCTTGCTTTCATATTGCATATTATGCAACTTAAAGCAAAGATGGCGCCTCTCTCTCGAGAGAGAGCATGAGAGAGAGTGAGGTGAGGGGCTGCTGCAGCTTAAGCTGCTGTAAAAATTCAATTGCACGCGCAAGGCTCATGTCCAACTGAAGCGGCGATAAGACAAAGGCAAGAAAACTCATTAACATATAAAGTATCCGCTAAAATCTCAGCAAGTGCTGCTTGTAATGCGGCTAATTACAAAATGGCGTCTGCGGCAGCCATCAAGAGCGCTGCCAGCGACAGCAACGGCAACGGCAGCTTAAGTGCCCGCCAAACTGTGCACAGTTAGCTTTAAAATCATTTCCTCCAGGGTTGCCAGATAAGTCATTAGTACGCGCAGCGCATCGTGCCATGCCTTCAAGTGGGCGGTAATGCATTAGATTATATAACTCTGGCCAGCAGCAATGCTGCAAGTGCTGTCATAATTAAAAAGTTTAATTTAGCCACTTAATACCTAAATATGATTTCATAAATAGATAAATGACAAATTTAAAATAATCTGCAATTATTAAGAATTATTAAAATTAAGTTATTAAATTATAAATAATATTTAAAAAATCACACACAAGTTAGCAAAAATATTGGAGTAATAGCTCCAACGACTCAGTTACAAAGGAGATTTAACTGTTAACATAGCTCGATTTGGCGACAAAACGCTATTTGCATAAGTGCTTTCAGCTATTTGACTTTTAAAACAGCTAGAAATAGCTATAAGCAGACTAAAGTGGCTATGAAGCTGTTAAGCTGCCGCTAAGCTCTCACAGGGAGTGGGTGGCTTGGTTGGTGGGTGGGTGGGGCAGCGTGTATATTGGCGAATTAGCAAACGCTTTTAACTAATTAATTAAATGCTGTTGACATGATAAATATCAGTTAACATGCACAAAAACATAAATCAAAATCAATACACGTCATGGTTGAGGCAAATGGGTATGAAGAGTGGGTAGGCAGCGGAAGTCAGTTGCAGCTGACGTTAAGATCATAATCGGCAACAACAACAAGCTGAACAGAAGCAACTGTCAATGTGTCAGGCATGTTAAGTGACTGCAGAGTGTGGCAACGTTGCGCCGTAAGGTGATGACAGCTGGGCAAATGTCAAAGTGCGACAAGAACAGCAACAGCAAGGAGTAGTAGTAAAAGAGCGAGAGCGATTGCGCAAACAACTAAAACGTTTGACAAGTGCAAATTGTATTAAATCAAACGAATGCAGTAAATTCTATAAATAAAATAAAAAAGCAGAAAGGGAAAGAGCTGGCAGTTATGTTAGTTTGCTTAAGCACATGTTTACATAGCTTTGTGAATGTGCGTGGGAGTGAGTGAGTGAGACAGATTTAAGTATGTAGCCATCTTTTGTGCACTATGCGTGAGTGTGTATGTGTGTGCACAGTGCAGTTGAATGCTGAAGAACATTAATTGCCCTAGCAGCTAATTGGTTGGCGTGCTTAAGCCGTTTGCGATTTACCGTTGCTGCTTCTTGAGCGCATTTACACTGCTTTATGCTCGTCACTGATTGGCCAATTAAAACGAGCGCTTAATACAAATTACAAAATTAACACGCTTAAAGCAAGCCAACAGCACACTAAGCTCTATGCCGCCCTCCCGCTCACTCCTGCACTCTCCATCAGCGCTGACAGCAGCAACAACAACAACAACAACAACAACAACAACAACAACAACAACAACAACAACAACAACAACAACAACAACAACAACAACAACAGGGACAGTGGGAACCAACAGCTATGCAATTGTGTTTGGCAGATAGGGCGTTTTTCTCCCTTTGTATCTATGCATGTGTGTGCGTGTGTATTTGTATGTGTTTGTGTGTGTGTGAGCTCGCTGCCGTTGTATGCTTGGCATATTTACGCCAACTTTAGTTATTTGAATTACGTGACTTCAGCAACAGTTCTATGACTGAGTTAAACAGCGTCGGGACTGACACACACACACTTACGCCAGCGCTGGCTTAAACTTTGTGCAATTTTTAAGCACACATTCGCACACTCAGACGCTCAAACTCACGTATCTGTATGCGTATTACTTACGTACATACTTATAAATACTTACTTACTATCTGTCTGTTGATTACACATGCACGTAAAAAAAATATTGAAGCAGCAGCGGTGGCAGCAGCAACAGCAGCAGCAGCAGCAAAGGCAAACCAAATGCAGCCACGGCACGAAGCCAGCCAGATACACGGCAACCGCCAGCCCCATAGCCCCACACTTTTCAAAAGTATGTAGCATAAATACTCTTACTGAATTGGGTGGCACTAACGGGGATCGTACAAGGTTCGTAGCGCAAGCGTGCATCTGTATCATTTTAGCCAGTCGGTTTTTATTAGCTTGATATCGAGTTTATTAAATGTCGCTGCACAATATATTTGATCTGCTCTAACAACAGCAATTTACAAGATTTTTGTTAGCACTCATCTGTTTGTGCTGCTCTAACATGCACAACTCCAGCTTACTGACATTTCTTTCAGATCAGCAGTTGCATAACTGTTAGCTTTTGCATGCGTGTCATTCGTTTTCTATTGGCTGGCTGACATTTAGTTGATCTGTACTTGGAGCATTGCATTTTGTCCACCAATCAGGATTGTCGCATGTAGCTTATAGCTGCGGGCAACCATTTGCTGTGCTGTTTACCGTTTTACAAGTGTATTAATATAGTGATGGTGTCAAAAATGGCTACCGCTGCCCGTTATTGTTGCTGCCGCTGTTGTTGTTGCTAGTATTTTTGGCTTTGAGTTTTTAGCCTTAAGCCAAATAAGTGTTTTAGCAGACGTTGCAGACGTCGGGCGTTGACGCTGCAACAGCCGGAAGTTGCTACGACAGCTGCAGGAAGCTCTAACTCACTTACACACACACACGCGCACACACACACACATACACCTACGTGTCCTTGCCCGTCTTCTAACCAACACTCTTCGCCTCGTTCACCCTCGGCCTGGCATTGTTGAAAGTTAGCAATAGATTTTTAACGGAAGTTGCACATGTGCGCACGTGTTTTCTACCAATGCCCAATTCCTAGTCAAACCTTCGCACACCCAGCCGCCCTCGCACATCCGCCTCTTTCTTCACGCCACACGCTGTAATTAAGGGCTGTACATGGGCGTGGCACATCATCATTCAAGCGCAGCAGATTAGGCCAACCGATTGCCTTATCCAACCGCAACGCCCCCTCAGCTGCCCCGAGCCCGTTTTCCAACCAGCTAGCTCTACGCTGCGTGTGCGCGTCTACTTAACGAAAATTTATCGTCTTACTGCCGCTGACATATTTACCACTTTAGCACTTTGCTGTTGTCCCCCACCAGCTCCCGATTTGCTACTACTCAAAACAGCTCCTAGGCACCGCTCCCTCTACCCCTCCCACACACTCAATGCAATTATGGCAGCATCAGCAAACGTCTTGTCCAACTGCGACTCCGAATGCGTGTAATTTAATGGAAAAAAAAAACACATACACATAGAGAGAGACAGAGAGAGAGAGAGAGAGAGAGAGAGAGAAGAGGGGGCATTGGAAATTTCTGCGCAAGGATCTGCACTTGAGGCTGGCGCTTGCATGCGCTTTGGCCTGGCCAAAAATTAATGCATTATGAATGTAAGCCGGAGATTGCGACGCACTAACTGCCTATTTGTCAACGCCAGAAGGAGAAAGAGAGCGAGAGAGAGAGAGAGAAAGAGGGAGCGAGAGAGTAAAAGAGATTGAGAAAGGGGACGTAGCAGCAGCCGTCTGCTGTTTGTGTCACGCATCCTCGCCGAGGCGTAAAATGCGACAAGGCAGACAATGATGGGAGGCGAGCGCCAGCAACAAGGATTACAACAGAGCAAACTGAGCTCGGCAGGTGTCAGGACGAATATCAAATGCTCTTACGCGTGATAGATATAGATTACATGTAGAAAATATTATCATATTCATAACGTGGTGATAGATAAGATAGTTAAGATGGTCTAGAATGGGATTTTAGGTTACAGAATGAGCTTCTAATATATTATCGATTGTTAAATATAAATCTATCCATATATATATAGCTATGTATTCTCAAATACTATATATATCTTACGTCCTCTAACTTTTGCTAGCGCATTCACGCGGCGACTTGGCTTTCAGCCTTTGTCTGCCAATTATGCCTGTGGCGCCACCTGGCGGCCTTTGTTTGACTGAAATTTTCGGGAAAATTTATGATTATTTAGCGTGTCGCTGGACATGATGAAGAGGCTGCCAAGCCTCAACCCAAAACGAAAGACAATAGAGTAGACAGACAAATACAATTATGATATAGAGTTAAGCTACAAACAACAACAGCAGGAGCAGCAGCAGGAGTAGCTCATAAAGTCAGCACAGTCAAGGCGTATAAATCAAAATGAATCACAGAGCTAACGTAAAAATTATAAGCCATATATGTATGTATGCGTGTGTAGCTGGACTAAAAATATATGGTCCAAATGCTGGGCTTGAGTGCACAATACCCTGTAGACAATTGATATACATAGGAAGCGGGCATATTAGATGGCTGTTGACAAGCAGAGCTAAACAGCTGGCATGTAATTTATCGATAACATGCGAGTATCGATAACGATGAGCTGTACCTTAAGATGTAGCCGATGCCAATACAAATGCGTTACGGGGTATCTTATAGTCGTGCTCTAGTCACATTCAGAAATATCTATTAGTTTTCTTGGGAAAACAGCTCGGCTTTTGAGTTTCATTGCGAAATGAAAAAAAAAAAAAACAATTAATAGAGCTGCATTATATGAGGGAAACATGTGCAAGACTATTAGTTACCCTGTATAAAACCCGAGTGCAACGAATTTAACTGCATGTCAAAGTATTTGTCAACTTCAGTAACAATATTAAAAGCACAAGTGGAAAAGTCTTGTTCCAAGTATGGAAATTATCTGCATGCCAAACTGACTGTCAATGTGCCTGTCAATTATGAACTGACAGTAACTATCGAAAATGGAATTTGCGCTTTTAGAAAAGGCATTAAGTGGAACAGACGCATCAAAATGATTTTCAGTATCCAAATAAACTCAGCTAAGCCGTAAACCCGATCCAGTTGATATGCCCCTCGCACAAGTGGAGGCACTGTGACGTGAAGCTGCTTCATAAATAAATGTTTATTGTCTTTGCGATTGATTCATGGACTCCAATCGCTGGACTTGGGCATCTATCTGGGCAGCCATCTGCACCGCCTCGCCGGGCTGTGCCTTTTGTTCAACGACTTTGGCGTGGTGTGATGGGAAATTAAGATTCAATTGTGTCTGCATTTCAAAGTTGTCAATGTTCATTACCAGTGGAACACAAACGTCTCAAATGTGAACGGAATTTCGAATGGGTGTGTGGGCGGCTGAGTGTGTAGATGTGGGTATGGGTGTATATGTATGTGTGTGTGTGTGTGTGGGTGTTGACAATTTTTGGTGCTGAGTGGTTTAGAGATGGACGCGTGCTGTAATTTAAAGTAAACTCGGGAGATATGTATATAAGATGGAATGTTCGATACGTCCGTCAATCAGTCAAGCAAACAATCACTCTGTTAGTCAATGCCATTTAAATATTTCATAAGATAAGACAAGATAATCGATCAATCAAGTAATCAGTCGGCCAACCAATGTAGTTGGTCGTTCAAGTAATTAATCAATCAGTCATGCTGTCAATTAAACAATCATTCAATGAGTCGATCAATCAGTCAGTCAATTAATACAGAAATAATTAAATAGACTAATACATCAATCAGTCAATATATCTATCAATCATTCAATTAATCATTCAATCTAGTCAATCCATATCAATCAGTCAGTCAATTAATTAGGAAATAATTTACTTGATTAATACATCAGTCAATCAATCTATCTATTAATCATTCAATAAATCATTCAATCTATCAATAAATTATATAAGTAGTCAATCACCTTTATGAAAATTGGTCAATCTATCTATCAAGCAGTCAGACAATGTTAACGAAAAATTGGGTCAATCAATGATTTTCATTCATGGATTAATCAGTTAATGGCAAACAGTCAATCAGTCCATCAGTCAGTCAGTCAGTCAGTCCATCAGTCAGTAAATCAGTCCATCAGTCAGTCAGTCAATGTCTTTTAAATATTTAGTTAGTCAGTCAATGTCTTCGAGACATTAATTCAATTGATTTTTCAAGCTTTCAGTCAACCAAGCAGTCAATCAATTAGTGCATTTGTCATTGCAAGCAATAAACTGACATCATATGTCAGTCGTCAAGTTAAACGCCAATCAATCAGTCCATGAATCAACTACTAAGTCAAATATTTAATCGGTTGATTGTTTGACAGCTACTCAATCTCGGCTTGTCAGTCGCATCAGTTAGCTTGCTGCATCAATCGGTCAATCAAAAGCCCTACTCGTGTCACGAGCCACAAAACGCAGCGCTGGGACCGTGCTGTAACGGGGCGAATGCTCATCAGGCGGGATTAGAAGTGATTGCCACGCCCAGTTATAGTTGTTGCAGTTGTTGTTGTTGCTATTGTTGCATCCAGTCGCTTAATGGACTTCGTATGTTATTTTCAAATTGCAATAGACTTTGAGCGGGTCGTCTGAGGGCAAGAAAAAATGTCACCCACAGACGACACACACACCCACACACACCCACACACACATAGATAAAGCTGTCAGCAGCATGCGTGTGTGTGTGCGCCTCAAATAGCGCTAAATGACCGCAAAGTGTTTTCATTATTTGTGGCTGCCAACAATTTATATCGTTCATTTAGGAATTTCGCTTTACACTCTCGCCCGTCTAAGCATCTCTCTCTCACACTCCCTCTCGCTCTCTCTCTCTCTCGCTCTTGCTCTCTCTCTCTCTCTCTCTCTGTGTGTCACGATAACTACACAACAACAAATAAAACTTTACAGAGTTCGTCCAACAACAACTTAAAAAAGGAGTCTATCTCGAAGTACTCGACTTAGAGATACCCTGTAACTGGCACTGTTCGCCTTATATGTCTTATATCTAGACAACTCATTGGACTATCTCTTGTTTTTAGAGTCTTTGAGTCGATTCAGACTCAAATTTCTAGAAAATATTCGCTTTCTCGATATATATCGCTTATAACTACTTACAACTGCTATGCAACTAATATGCCCAACTTGTAGTGCATTCTCAATTCAGAAAAAATGAGACACACTCTGTAGCCGGCGACTCTAAGGCTGCTGGACATGCGGCATTGGCAGACAGGACCTTTAGGATTCGCACGGACCCGGGCCCGGACCCGGCCAGGACATGCGGACATGCGGACCTTTGGTCGTGTGCTGTGGCATCATTGTGGCCATGGCAATGTCTGCCTCGGTTACTGCTTCGTCTCCAGCGTTGCAGCTACAGCTGCAACGGCTGCTCGTGCTGCTCTTCGCATGGCTTCATTATCGCCTGCGCCGGACTCACGATTTTGTCATCATCATCATCATCTGGATTTTCTGTCCACCCACAAAATTGTCATCTTTAGTTTGAGCTTGAACGCAGCACTGAAAGTTGAGCTCTTCTTCTATTATGCGACCTTTTTCATTTGAATATGTTAACGAATCAAGTAGTTATCTCATCTGTTAGAGCGAGGCTTCATATATGTATAGCTGACAAATTTAACTACAAAATCTCTCCAACTCCTTTTACAGCACTAGCAACAAAATTCGTTTACTTTTCCAATAACTTCAGAAATTTCAGAAATTTTCGAGTACTTTTTAAAGTTAGCATTTTACAAGCTAAATTATTCAATCAGTGTGCTCTTCGCAGCTCTTTACCAATACAATATGTTATCTATCAATAACATAATATTTGTTCCATTAACAGTGAGCTGTTATGTTAAGCAGCTGTTAGCTTAACATATATTTGGCTTTGGCAAATGGAATCTAATGAATTGCACCGACTTTAATTGAAAACCTGCAAATCTATTGAGCTAAAATTAATAGCAATTTAGTTTGTGGCATTGGTCGATGAATTCACATAGTGTGTGGCCTGTACAGGCCAACATCCAATCGAACGAACCGCACACACTCGGCCCAGCTGTGAGTGGACAGTGTTTTGTGTGCAGTTTATAAATGTCGATGGAGTTGGTTAAATGCAGAGTTTGAGTGCTGCCCGATATCGAATGGTATGTGACTAGTGTGCGAATGTGTGTGTGTGTGTGCGTGTGTGTGTGTGTGTATGATAGGAGTATTTGCAGGCGAAGAGCAGACAGCAGACAACAGCAGAGACAGCAAAACGCAGGCTGTCTGCTTGCAGTTAACGCTCAAATCGAATGAGTGTGTGCGAACGACTGTCTTTCTGTGTGTGTGTGTGTGTGTGAGTGAGTGTGTGTGTGCGCCGATGCTTGGAATTTTAGTTGATAACAGCAAATGCAGCGCCACAGCAAGCGTTGTCCTCATGGCTGTTGCTGTTATTGTTGTTGTCGTTGATGATGGTGTCGCTGTCCTTGTTATACCCTGTTAGCGTCGGCAAAGCGGGCATATACAACGCTTCCAAACACACACATTGGGTAAATTGCTAACCTATAAATAGATTTTAATTGTTCGATAACAGCGTAGGGTATTTTTCTTTAAGCGAATATGCACTTTAAGAATATCGATAATTATCGATAGCTATCGAAGTGCAGTATTTGTTTCCTTATAAATACTGAAAGTATTTTGAAAATAGATTTGCTTCCAGGTTGTCAGACTACACCCAGACAGATGGGCGACCAATATATAGCTTGATTTAACCGTCGTCTTTCGATAACACCATATCGATATCAGCTAAAGCCTGTTTGCATATAATATTGAATATGCTGTGGCTTTGTGCTGTGCACACAGGGTAACAGCCAGTCGATCATGCTCACTTGCCGTTGCAGCAGGCAACAATTTTGAAAGTGTGGCAACTCTGCCAACTCAACTGCAATTGAGTGTTTGGCTTTGAATCGCAAGTGTCAATTTAGAAAATGTTTATTTTATGCCACACTTTGGAGCGTAACCGCCGCCTTCTACCACACCCACATGCCGCCCAAATGATGGGCGTGTCGAAGTGTCATCTTACGGTACTCATAATTCTCAATGTGTTATGAAGCGAGAATTGAAATCGCAAGCGATTGCAATTGCAATTGCAATCTGATTAAGTCGTATTTATTTTATTGCTAGGCTACACACGCACACACACGCACACACACACACACACACAGGGCGACTGCTGTTGATGGTGGCTCCAGTTCTAACCCCGCCGTATCCTAAATTCAACTTTGGCGAAGAAATCAGTGAGCCGCTCGTAACTCGTTGCAAGTCGCCAGTTTATTCCACTCAATTGAATTGCAATTTTTCGGGCGCTGCTTCTTCTTGCATTTGCCTTTGCGGCTGATAAATGGCGCCAGCCAAAACAAATTTGCTGCAATGCATAAAATAGCTGTAAGCCAGCGTTGCCAGATAGCCAGATTGGTTGACTCCATTTGAGCTGGTCGAGCCGCGGCCTGAGTCAAGCCCAATGATAGTTGCCAAAAAGGAGCAGAGAAATTGGGTTTTGTCATCAAATATATATACATATGTATATAGAAACTTAAGCTCAGACAGCGTTGCCAGACAGTTAATTAAAGCCTCTGCTGATGGCATCAAATTGATGCCAAGTCTTACATAACAAGTCGCTCAGAGATCTAGCGCAACTAAGGTTCAAGCTCTGCTAAGTAATGTGAGATAATCTCTATAGCCGTGTGCCAGCGTTGCCAGATAGAGAGATAGAGATGACTGCGCTTGAATTTCTTCAAGAAGTCCAAGCCAGCTGAAATTAAAATGATATATAGGATCAATAGCAGTGATTCAGTGGCTGGAACCAAGCAGCTCTTGGGATGTGTGCCAGCGTTGCCAGACGGATAAACTGATACTCTGAGTACTCTTGAAATAGTTGAGGAGGCAGCTTGACAAATGGAATTAGAGCTCAAGAAAAATGAAATCCAAAGGTTGAGTAATTATATCTAAAGAAATGAATAAAGGCACTATACCCTATAGTTTTCCTCAGTTGGGTAGCTTAGTTTGGCGGAAATAGAGCCGTATCAAAGTAGCCTTGTATTGTGCATTTGACTTGGCAGACTTTGCAGTGTTTTCAGCTATATGCACATTGTCCTAAATGCCTTCACAATGTGTAACTGGAACTAGTTCCAGTGAACAGTACATTTTCGAGCGCTGGCAAAATGTTGCCAGGCTCATTAAGCAAGTTGCAGCTCAACGAAAATAGCTTCGAGTTAAGAGAGTGTAAAAAAATAGCACATAAAACGTTTATGGACGCACCCCGCACCACGCACCTCGCACACCGCACCCCGCACCCACCCCCTTTGGGGAGCTATTGATGAGAGCAGATATTTAGAATGCCGAGGGGCAATTTATTATGTCATGAAGCGGATGCAAGAAACGGAAATGGAGACGGAGCTGGAGCTGGAGCTGAGGCTGTGGCTGTGGCTGGGGCTGATGAGAACGAGCTTAGCTAAAGTGAGTGAGCGTGGGTGGGGGACAGCATCAAGTGCGGTCGGGAGATTTGGGGTAGGACTGTCTATTGTAGGATACTGCACTCTCACAATAATTGCCAACAGCTAGTAAATCCGATGCTTCATTAGTATCGATTATGCGTTTAATGACCTGCCCAAGTGTTCAGACAGAGCCAACATTAAAGGGGGACTGCCGGAAGCAGCAGGGATCGGGAGAGCTAGAGGCATGCGGCGTTGGGTGTGGGATGTGGGATGTGGGGCTGCCATAATGATTGTCGCCATAAAGTGTCGCAAGTGTCAGTCGAGTGTTGAATAACTTTATTGATTTATACGAAAATTTCCACTGTGCTGCATACAGTGCAAAAAAAAAAAAAAAAAGAAAGAAACTAAAAAAATACCAACTGGATAATGTCCTTAAATGTGCTCAGCTCCTACTGTGGAGGACGGTGCAAGGCCCGAGCGGCGGCAATGTGTGCACGTGTGCTGGCAATTTGCAAAGTTCCTTCGCTCGCTCGCTCACTTTTTGGCAATAAAACAAATGATATTCTATGAGAGAAACTTTTAACAGTTGAGTTTTTGGGGCTTCTTTTTGTTAAGCTTACTTTGAGGCAGCATAATCAAACTTTGGACATTTACACCAACTGGCAATGCTGCACTCAGACCCGAACCTAGTGCAATGCCAGGCGGACCTACAGGGGAGGGGGAGCAGAGGCTATGCGCGCAAAGCAGAGGCAGAGGAGCTAATAGCTCAATCAGAATAAAACTGATCGTTTTATCGCTTATCGTCGGAGCTAGACTCAAATGAACCATGGAGCAAAAAAAAAAAAAAATAACGAGCTTGGTGCCTAACTTTGAGGGAGAATATAGTTATTAATCAATTTTCAATATATTGCATAAAGAACTTTGTTCTCAATTAGAGACAGGAACTAGTTCACAATTGAAACATCAATCATTATTGACCTAGGGAAATTTGTCTGTCTAACTTTTTCACAATAAGCGAACAGTTAGGCAAATTGAGTGAACGAGTTCACAAATATTACAAGAATAGCAAGAATATTATTCAAAAATCCGCTAGCTAGATTGATTTCTGGAACTGCTTCCACGAACAGAAAACGTATTTGTTCAAAGAAACTTTTTAAATTCCACTTACTTGCTTATGAGCTTGCTTTTAATTGCGAACTAGTTGAAAAGAACATTTGAAAGTAACGAACTAATGCCATATATGCTTAGCATGCATGCACTTGTTACACCAATACATAAGCAAACTAGATTATTTGTTCATGTTAGTGAACTAGTTCTATTGAACTGAAACTATAGCTGTTTTACAAAGTAACTAGTTCAGTTATTGCTTTCTACGGCTATAATACATATGTATAGGCATAGTATATGAGCCGCTGGGCTTGCTCTACCAATGACGTGAACTAGTTCAATTGAACATGCCTCAAATCTGAGCAGTTGGGCTTTAGCTATGCCAAATTGTAGTCAAACACAAATTTGATTTTAATTAAACAAACTGAAAAGAATGCTAGCGCGGAACTGGAACCAGCGTGAACCACTGTGGTGCGTCCAGCAATTACGGACTGTTGCATTTTATATGATGCACGTTTTTCCTTTTTTTGCTGCTCGAAATGGGTTTTCATAAATATTTGAAGAGCATTTTCATTTGAGTGGAACTTTTGCTCGAATAACCAGAATAGCCTCTCGCCCGCTCTCCCCTCTCTCCCCTCTCTGGCTCTTGCTCTGTCTCTGTCTCTGTCTCTGTCTCTGTGTAAACTTTTTGGACTGCTTAACTTTTGCGTAGTATCAGTGGCAGCAACTTGCATTTTGAAGTGGCTCAAAGCTCGACTGCTCGAGTTGCGTTCTACAAATTTGTTCACAGCTCCTTGTCGTCAGAGTCAAGCTCATGCCCATGGCCATGCCCATTTCGATTCCCGTTCCCGTTCGCCATCAGATACCCTGCGGACTCCTTGCGTCAACATCTTTGTTCGTTCTGCCTGCAACTAGTTGCAATTTGTTTGCAAAAGTTTTTAACACCATTTACTTGGCTTCACATGAAGACAATTAAGCGAGCGATTAAATTTATATTATCAGGGGATTGAGTTTCAGTCGTACTCCCTCTCTCTCACACACACACACTTTCTCTCTCTCTCTCTCTCTCTCTCTCTCTCTCGTGTCGTAGGTGTGCAAAGTTTTTGGCCTTGTAAACATTGCATAACAGCAGCAAACTCTCTGTGAAAGCTTTTATATTCATATTCATTCGCATTCGCATTCACATTCACATTCGCATTCGCGTGAATGTGAATTCACATTTAAAAGTTGCATTATTTTTTCAAGGCCCCAGCTCGGGGCTCATTAAATACGCATTAAAGTTTAATTATAAACATTTGGCGCTTGCACTTGGCAGCCGAATTGGCCGAAATGGCTGCAAAATGGCCGCAACGACAGCGCGAAAAGCGTCGAAAAGCGCAGCGAAAGTCAAAGTAATTGGCCCTCTGCACCTTACACCAAATGCTTTAGGGCATGTGGATTAACATAATGCGGATAAGTCGACCGATGAAGTCATGTGTAGCCGGAAAAGCGGAATGTCAAAGAGAGCGAAAGGGAATTTGTGAGGGAAAATACACAGACTCAAAGAGAGACGGAGAATAAGATGAAAATGGAGAGAGAGAGACAGAGAGAGAGAGAGAGAAAGAGAGAGAGAGAGAAAGAGAGAGAGAGAAAGAGAGAGAGAGAGAGAAAGAGAGAGGGATAACGATACATAGGTATAGAAACATAGAATCTGTGAGAAATTAAAAGAATGTGAGAGAAAACGCAGGAGAGATAGAGGGCGAGAGGGAGAGAGAGAGCGAGAGAAAAACAAGTGGCTAAGAGAAAGAATGAAATGGAGTGAGAAAGAAGAAGAAAGAGAAGGATTGAAAGATAAAAACATAATGGGAGATAAACAAGGGATAGCAAGACGCCGAAACAAAGAGATCTAGAGAAACTGAAAGAGACAAATAGAGAGAGAGAGAGAGAGAGAAGGAGAAAGAGAGAGGGAGAGAGAGAAAGAAAGAACGAAAGAGAGAGATTAGAGATCTGAAAGAGGGCGTGGCAGAGATACAAAACTCATGTGTGAGTGATAACGATTGAGAAAAGCTGAAATAGTGAGTGAAAGAGAGAGAGCGAGAGAGAGCGAAACAGAGCTTACGAGTAGGGAACGAGAGGAAGAGAGAGATAGAGAAAGTGAGAACGATAGATTCACGGACGAGATAGATAACACACTATGAAAGAGAGCGGGACAGCGGCACAGTTAAGAACAAACTGAAAGATCAGATCAGAGCTATATTCGAGATCTAATAAATCATCTATATCTACTACATAATCCATATTTATTTAATATCCTCTACTCTTTGCCATGTGAACTCGACTAGGAATTGAAGTGGCCAACGCTTTGCGACTGATTGTAGCGCATTGCTCAGCGCGTAATGTTCGCATTTTGCATGTGCCCATTGCTCCGGCCCTGACTTCAATTTCCCCCCTCTCTCTCTGCGCCCATCCCCGCACTGCCTATCTTTCTCACTCTCTGCTGTCGTCTGCTCGAAATGGCTTTTATAAATGCTATGAATATATTTTTTGCGGAGCGAAACAGGACGCTTAGCAGGACTAAGGGCGGAGTGTGTGGGAGGGGGGCGGTTATGGCTATCGGTACAGGGTATATATATATATACAAATATATGTATATAGCGGGGTAGCTTGAAGCATAATTTTTAATGCAGCTTTTCCTATGCTCAAGCATGTAGGCGAAGGGGGCGTGGCGACTTTTGCAACATTTTGTTTGCGCAAAATGGCAAATTTCAACAATTCGCACTTTTCGTCCAGCTGCAGCTAATTTGGACTTTTAAAGCTGCCACGCCCCCGAACTGGAAATTTGGTTTTTTGTTGTCGGCCATGGAAAACAAAGTGTTAATAAGTCAGGCAATAGCCTTTGAAGCAGGAGACGTGGCTGAAGGGGGAGAGGAGGGGGGGGTGGCAAGGGGAGGTGCTTGGTGGGCAGGGGGGGGTCTAGTGTTTGAGGAAATGCCTTTTACTTTTGGCTGCGTGGACAATGCGAGATGCTTATCAGCATTTAGTGCCACGCCACAACAGTGAGACAGAGAGAGAGCGAGAGGGATGTATAGAGAGATACAAACACGCACACACACACTAGCACACTTTCAATACCGTTTTACTTATCGTTTGGCCATAAAAATTGCCAGCGCAGAAAATTGTTTAGTCCTTTTTTCGGCATGTCTGGCACTTTGAGAGATTGGCCAAAGGGATTGCAATCGCTTCAAGGATATTCGTAATATGGCTATTCCGCCGGGGCGGTGGGCGAGGGGGATCGGGTGGGTCATAGCAATGGGAATTGGGTTAGGCATTGCCGCAGAAATCGGTCTGGCCAGGCAGACGCGTTGGATGCGTGCTAGAGATGAGCGCGTGTCGATGGATAGAAGCATACACGAGGAGTCGAGAGTGATCGAATGAGAGAAACCCAGAAGCTTAGCCACCACTGTTTGAAGGGGGTGTTAATAATCGATAATATTTATAGTCTGTGTACTCAATATAGAAACTAACATGCTATGTTTGGGGTTTATATTTTTAATATTAATATTAAGTTCTATGAACACGGCTGGATCGCTTTACCCCATCATTCGGTCTGCCACGCCTACTTCAGCTGGTTCCAGTTTCAAAGGAAAATTATATACGAAAATATTAGACTTTGAAATACCCTGCACTGAGCTGTCATCTTCTTGAGTCTTGCTGGAATGCAGTATCACTTACAGATTACAGAGATATTCCCTCGTATGCCTCCCAAAATAGTAGATATCACAGACTTAGTGGGCAACTCCTATGCAGTTATCATTTCAACTCGAATTAGATTCCTGTGCGAGTGTTTCGTGCTCTGAGCACTCGTAACACGCGCTCATCTCATTGGTATATCATGTCCTTCCAGACGTTACCGCTCGAATTCGAGTTGGAAGTCGAGGTCAGCCATGTCCTAGGATTAGTGCGATTAAAGCTGAAACCTTGAAAAAATTGCTGTAGGTTTTTATTATGGCCAACTTCGATTTATTTATACTAGATGCTGCCAGTCAGCAAGTCGATGCGATTTGGCTCAGTACAGTTGCGGCCAAAACATGCGGCACATGCAAATGTTGCGCTTGACTAAATAATTACACAGCCCAACACGGAAAACTTTGTTTTCTGCTGCCGGTTGTCACTGGCAGCGGTTGCTGGCAATTAAAAACTTGGCAAATTTTCGACGCTGCCTTTTATTTATTTATTTGTTTTATTTTGATGCTCGCCTGCGATGCGAAGAGAGTCCATCGAATATCTGGGCAATGTCTTGTTGTCCGTCCGAGCGGCCCTCGTCCCTTAATTCCATTCCTTCGTTCGTTGATTTATTGATCAGTTTGTCCGTCTGCCCAGAGACCCGCTCATCCATTCTTCCGTCCACCCGTAAGTCCCCTCGTCCCTTCGCGCTTTCGTCCCTTCGTTGGAATTTGGAATTTGGAAAATTGGAATAGATTTATGCACTTAGATCGATTCATTTAGAGAATCTATTCAATCAAGTTTAAGTGAATTTAGACCCTGAGCAAGTATTTTGCAGTCTGTCACACCCCACGGCAAGATGGTGACTTGTTTTTTTATTATATTTGGTCGTGGCAATAGATTTGATTTGCGAAGGGGCCCAGAGCTGGGCCGACTGGGTGATTCGTTCTCGCAATTCGCATGCAAATTGCAAAACTTAAATTAAATGTCACCGCACGAGCTGTGAAAAGATGAAACAACAAGCAGCGGGCGTTGGGCTCTGGCGTGTGTGCTGGACTGCTAGATACCCTGTAGTACAACTTGGAGTATATTAAACGACTTCAAATTGTATAAAAAAGTCAAGTTAACTTGTTACAGCATAAAGAACATGTTTTATGAAGGATACGTATGGTAGGCTATACAACTAGCGTATACCCTGTAAATCGTTGATATATAAGTGTTTATACACAAGTGTTTAAACTGAACAACAATTGTTGAAGTTGAGTTTTACAAATAAAAAAAACTCAAATAGCATGTGTTTCTATTCGAATATGTATTTATGTCTGCATACCCTGTAGTTAATTGAAATAGCAAATATATAGATGTTATGAGCAATCGCTGCTGTAGAATTGCTTCTGATGATTTTTGTAATGAAACTTAATTCAACTATGTTTATATTGAAATGAGCGTGACTTCAAGATACCCTGTAATTAAGTGAAATATATTCAGAATGACATTTATCTCAGTGCTTAAAGAGAGTGTCTAGCTGCTAGATACCCTGTACTGCGGCTTCAATAATTTTAATGTGCCAATGCATGAGCCACCAGCAACAGCTCATGAAATAATGAATTATCAAAGGCGTCGAACCTTTTGGATGCCATGAAATGAAATGGAATGCAATGGGCGTGGCAATGGGAATGATGCGGGGGCGAGTGCGGAGGGAGCAGTCAGTGGTCAGCCAATTAAATTGTTGCATTTGATTATTAAGTGATTTATGTTAAGCACCTGACTTAGGTGCAGAGCGAACTGTGAACTGCGAACTGCGACCTATGACTCGGCTCACAGCTCAATTTGTAATTTGTAATTTGTGCTAATGAGTGCGTTAATTTAACGCCTGATTAACGTAACTACCTGCGGCCAGTTTGTGGGGCTCGTTTGGCCTTTGGCCTGCGGTCTGTGGCGCTCGTGGCTTTTGGCCAAATAGTCAATTGGCCGAGCGGAGCAGCTTAACACCGGCTACTTGACTTAATTTATTATCCAGTCAGGCGCGTAAGGGAAGGACCTTCTCTCTCTCTCTCTCTCTCTCTCTCTGCCCCTTGTCTCTCTCTCTCTCTCTCTCTCTCTGCCTCTCTGTGGGTGCGTATCATAATAAATGATTATGTGTGCATTTTGTGGCTTAATTATGATTAATTGTTATTTGCGCCCTGTTTGTACTTCGATGTCGGCTCAATGAACTGCGCATAAATCGTGTGAAAATAAACAAGTTCCGTGTCCAATTGAATCCCCGGAGACTACGGAATTGGCACGGGGTTGAGCTGGAGGATGTCGAGATGTTGTTGTGAGATGCTGTTTAGACGCCAATGTGATTTAGGACTAATCATGTGAAATGTGAAGCTATCGAATGGGCAATGGATGGGAAGTGGAACATAAGTGCAAAGTTATAGTGCAGCAGCTGGCGAGGAAGAAAGAGGGAGAGAGATGGGAGCAAGAGATATAGTGGTTCGAGAGTGGAACAGCCGTCTGTTGAGAGATCTGTTGAAACGAGTGGCATATGAAACACTAGTGGAATATGACTGTAGATAGAAAGAAGAACGGCTAAGAGCGAGAGCAAAGGTGCTCAAGCGACTGTCACTATAACTATAGAAGTTTCTCTAGAGACCAGAATTTTTATCGCAATAACCGTATGAACGTTATAAGCGGATTCTGCTATAAATGATTGAAAAATTACATATAAAATATCAGTGGAACATAGCATTAAAACAGTTAGTGAAAGGCATGAAATGAATAAGTAAGAAACATCTGTGGGAGAGAGGCAAAAATAATGGGTTAGAGGAAGAGGGAGATGGAGAGACAATTTTGGAAAGTTAATAAAACTACGCATATATCTATATATACAAAATATTTACAACAAAATTAAGTATTTCTTCAATAAATGCTTGGATATATAAAAAAAAATACTCCTAGCTATTAATTAGCTTAAAGACACTACTCAAATAGCTTAAAGACCATGTTTACCAGCCAATTTGCTTGACACACACACACACACACATATTCAGAAGCTAACGAGTGTGTATATTTCTAGCACCTACTGTTGTCTAGGCCATAAAAAGGGCATATCGCAGCGCACTCAAATGGATACATCAGTGGGCACTTCATAATCACATTGATAGTGAGGAGCAGGAGGAAGAAAAAGCAGTAAAACAAGCAGAGAAACGGAAGCACAGATAGAGAGAGAGAGAGAGAGAGAGAGAGAGAGAGAGAGAGAGAGAGAGAGAGAGAGAGAGAGAGAGAGAGAGAGAGAGTGCGAGAGGGACATAAACTTTTGCTAGTTACTTTTACAGTTATTATTGAAAGCTGCAAAAACTTTGGCTTATTTCATTACGCCAAACTTTTCATTACGAGTCGAACGAGCACACGCACATAGACACACACACACACGCACACACACACACGTACGCACACATACTCACACACGCATATAGAATGGCACATTACTCATACGCAACGTTTGCCCTCATCTCAGCCCACTTTTGCGGCTCTTATCAATGTGAAAGTTTTTTTTTTTTTTTTTGGCTTTGGTTAGAGCACAAAAACAAAGTAACCAAAAACTTGAGCGAATGCGTGTGTGTATGTGTGTATGTGAGTACTCACATATCATGTGGTTTAGCTGTGGAGAGTGGCTAGAGGGCGGAGTAGGGGTTGAGGGGGCGATTGCATAAAAGCCATTTGAAACGTCAAACAAATTGAATTGAGGCTCGAGTTTTGGTAATAGCGCTGATAATTGGCCACCCGAAAAACTGTCACTGGGCTAAAAGCCCAAACAGTTCGGTAAAGGAAGCGAGCCTAGGTAAGGGTTACACTGTCACAAAAGATTTCGTAAAGCTCTATTGCACTCGACCGAGGCTCAGATGGAAATAATGAAAAGTCTGCTAGGGAGATCTCCAGCTTAAGTGATATTGCAAGTTGTTGAAGTTATCGATAACATATTGCAAGTTGTTGAAGTTATCGATAACACATTGCAAGTTGCTGAAGTTATCGAGAACGTGTATATCGATAACAGTTTTATATTATCTACCATTCGAGCAGTTTCTCGGTGTTGTCGAAATAATTGAACAAATTTGACGGTCTCGTTGGGTAGTTGTAGAGTTTTTACTCGAGTAAAGCTTCTAAAATGGGTATATAGATGCCAAAGCGAAAAGTTTTGAAGAAGACTAAACAAAGCTGAGTCTCATATAGACCCTAAGATTCAGTAGAGCTGAGCTGCAGATTAGCATCGGGTTCCATATTTTATATAATCACAGATACAACAGTTACTAAAAACCCTATCGCATTTATTTTTTGGTCAGCCTTTTTTTCTTTCAGTGCACGAATGAAACAATTGAATTGCGTTTGACGTGTGAGCTTTTATGGTTTTTTATTACATTCATGCGGCAATGGAACATGTGGGATGGGCCATTATGGTTTTGTATGGACTCGGCTGGAGTTGGTCAAGTGAGTGGTTTGTGGTCGACGATTTCATCGAGGCCGAGTACAATATGAAAATTGATTTGTTTGATTAATGCACAAAGGACACACACACACACACACGAACACAGTGCGAGCCTTATCTCTGACAGCCTCTCGCTCACGCCGGCATTAGCCTGCGGTCAAGCTATCCTTTTCTAGCTGTTGTTTATTAATTGCCATCTAATTGCGGCTGAGCACGCAAACTGCTGTCTACTCGCCCTCATTTTTTATGCTCGCCCATGAGGTGAGAGCGGGTATATTGGCTATGGAGAGCTTTATGTACTTCCGTGCGCCCCTTTGTCTGTCCGTCTGATATTCGTGCGTCCGTTCATTCTTCTGCTCCATTGCTAGACCGATAATAATCGAGATATGCCTTAGTTTCATTGACAGATTTAGAGCTGAGGCAGCTATATATTGTAGACGAAACTGTACTGACCTTTATCACAGATACGTAGAGCTATTGAAGACTATTGATAGACTGAAAATATTAGGCTTTCCATATATTTCAGCTTCTCTTGTGGCATGAACTTGTCCTAAGCAGTCGGTCACGCCCGCCTATAAGATTTTGACTTCTTCTAATTGAAAAAGTGACCAGTACGCACCCTCTCATATCCTCTCTCTCTTTCTCTCTCCCTCCACCACACGTTCTTTCTCGCTCTTCTCAATCTCTTGCTCTGTGTGAAATGCAAATTAATTTGCGCCACAAACTTTTTGTAAATAGAAAAAATAGGAGATGTATATGGTTATAACTGGGGAGAGCAAAGGAGGCAGAGCGTGGGGCAGGGCGAGAGAGGGGAGCCGAACGAGAGAAGTGAAAAGAGTCGAGCGGGTGAACAAACATTTTCACACTATAACCAAATTAAAAGTTCTGCCAACTAAAAAACAATTTGTAAGCCAAAAGTTGCAGCAGTCAACAAGGGAGTAGTGAGGGTGTGAAGGGGGCAGGGGCAGGGGCAGGGCCGAGGGTAAGAAGAGCATTTGCTGTGTGCTGAACAAATAATATTTGACGCCAATGCCTTGCATTTGCCACATACCCTAGAAATATGAATTACAATTTTCAAGCAGTATCGCAGGCTGTGAAGATTTCTAGATTTGACATCTACATATATATATGTAATATATGAGCTAATAGTATTACCCATAATTATAGTGTATCTGGAAGTTAATGCTAAAGAGTATCTGCTAGTCCATCAACTTGGACAATAGACGTTTTATATAGACTTATACAGAATTTATTATGATTATTGATTATTTGGAAGTACATTGAGCAACTTCATTGCTTACAGGGTAACATTAAGTCGAGCTACAGCCACTAACTAAAGCATTTGCATTGCATTTGTATACTCTGAACGTATTGCTAGGGTATAATGCCTATATGCAAATGTATGTAATAAACGTTGGCTACAACGAGCTGAGTTGATCTAGAAGTGTTCTTTGATCTCGGAACCAATAGAGGCTGAGAAAAGTTCAGTCTCAGTTGTAGGTCGAGGTATCTAATAGTTGTGCACGCCCGACATGCAGTCGGACTTGCTTTGTTTTTGCCTCTTTGATTTTTAGATGTTTCTATTTTGTGCCCTGCAGGCGATTTTTGAACTAGTTACTTTTTGCGTTTCCTCCTTTTATTTGTTTGCACTCGCTGCTCGCTGCTCGCTTCTCCCTGCTGGCTGCTGCTTATCTAATCAGCACAGTTGGCGCTTCGCTTCAAAAAGCTCTGCAGGCTAAATGTTATTTTATATTTTGTTTCACTCTTGTTTCATTTTATATATACACATACATATATAAGCTTTTTATGCAGCGCGCAAATCGAATAACGCGGCTTCAATTCAATTTTCGCATGCCAGCATGAATAGGCGTCAAAGCGTAAAGGCGAAAAATCTAAAAGGTACCGCAGGGCAGAGCTCCTGCCAGCGACTTACCAAAGGGATATGTAAACGGGTTAGATCAAGCACTCGAAGCGCAGCTCAGTCAGGCGCTTGGCTACTCCCTAATTGTACTAGGCTTGGAGTGTAGGGGAAACTTTAAACTTTTAGCTACTTCATAAGAGAGATTTTCTTCTTCTTATTCCAGATGTTTCCTATGACTTTTCTTTGAGTGACAGACGAAGCTGTGATTGACTGCCTGATGGTTGAATGCATGTACGGCCGGCCTGACAGACGGACAGATGGGCTGACGGACATTTTGAAGGGCCTAGAGATGGATGGATAAATAGCCGGATAGATATACATGCGGATACGGACACGGACAGATGGCCGGATATACCACAAACTGCTAAAGACCAACGGACGGATATACTGAAGGGCTGGGAGACGAATGGATGAATAGCCGGATAGATATACATGCGGATACGGATAGACCGACAACAAACTGCTAAAGACCAACGGACGGATATACTGAATATACATGCGGATACTGATACGGATAGTCGGACGGATATACGACAAACTGATAAAGACCAAGATCGTTTCGTTCAATCAAAAACAGTAGATATTAAAAACTGTTCTTTATAACGTGCTTTTCATTCCTGACCTTTATCAATACTTGAATGTGAATATTCCAATTATTTGACTTTGAAATAATGTAGATCTCTTAATTTCAATTTCATTCGAGTAATTTTGAGTTAGGCTCAAGCACTTAGGCCGCACAGACTGTCGCTTAATCAATGCAAGCTGCCAGCCAGTCGGGGGGCGCTGCCACGCCTCTAAATAGAAAATATAAAACATAATGCGAGGCAGACGCTGACAGGTTAATGTCAAATCGCGCAGCCAAAAAAAAAGCACCGAAAAGTTAACAAAATGGGAGACAACGCAGAGAGCAGACGCAGCGGGCAAGCAAGCGTGACTAACAGATACCCTGTAGTGAAATGGCTAGATGTTTGGTTAGAGTAAGAAAGTGGGTACGTATACAGGGTATGCTGATATCTGCTATAACTAGTCAGTCCAAGTAAAAATTCAAGTTTCTAACTCGAATTCTTTCTTTAATTTCTGCATTAAATTTAAACAAAATTGTACAGGGTATGTGAACAACTATAAGCTCTGCTTGAGATCCTTTACATACAATTCATATACCTGCCTTGGCTACTCAACAGCTGTGCTACCCTTCTGGTACAGGGTATGATGAAACGTCAACAAAGCGACAAAGTTGTTCAACGTCGGCGCTGCGTTTCTACGTCCGTTGCGCGGGGTGGCAACTCTGGCGCTGTCAACTGACAGTTATGAGAAAAAGTAAAGCTGACGAAGACATCAGCCTGCGCTGGCAGGGCCACAAAATTTGTTTAGTCTTAGTCTGGCACCCGCCAAGTCCTCACCTCCCCACCTCCTCACTTCGTTCATAACGCTCTCTCTCTCTCTCTCTCTCTTTCCCTCTCTCACTAGTAGCTGCGACCCGCTTGCCATTTGGGTAATGATGGCTTAAAGGACGCCCGCTGCGACAATGTGTTTTCATCATTTACCTATTGTCTTTGTTGCTGCTGCAAGCGGGTATATGCAGCTGTGCTGGTTGACTTCAGTTTTGGAGTTCTTATTAGATTTTCGTGTCACGGCGTGAATATAGTTTGATTTCATAGATATAAGAGCTCTAAGCCTACAACTTAACTGACAGTCGAGCAAGTTTGTGATGATGAAAGTGATAAAAATATACCTATAAACCCAGCTGAAAACTCAATGCATATATAAATATTTGGTATTCGATAGCACTTCGATAGCAGTTAGAGATCACAGAAATAATCGAAAATTAAATATTTGACGCCCTGATTAAATCTTAACGATTTACTTAATGATTTAGCAATATTTGATGCTCGCTATTCTCATATAAATATATTTAAAAATGTATATCGATAACAGTCCGATCATATTTATGATAGAAAGTTATCGATGAATGCAAAGAGAAAAGTAAAGTTGTTGCCTTCATTTGTTTGACTCCCAAGTAAATACCTAAATATTTGATTGCGAATTGAGCTCGCTTATAGGGTATATATTAGTCATGCAATCTGTACTAGGGCACGCTTGTATAATGTCTGATTTTTTTTTATTTTGACTGCGAATCCTTGCGCGAGGACGCGCCGTTAACAGAGCGTGTCCGGAGTTTGCTTTTCAGGCAGCTTGATGGCTGCGACGGGGCCGCGGGGGGCGGCTGATGGGTGGGGGAGGCGTGGCAGGGTGTCAACCGCTAAAAGGGCGTTAAGTGTTTTATTTACCCTCAAAATATAATTTATATATTGTGATTGTGTGTGTGTGTGTGGATTTGTATTGTGACGCTTTTCGCTCTGAAGTGATTTAAATTTTAAGCACTTTGCTGCGTTTTGTTTGTTTGTCTTCGTTTTAGTTGGCATTGGGATTGGCGCTGGGAGCTGGGAGCCGGGCGGGTAACGGGGGTTGATTACTTTTCTCATTTTGCAAATTGACTTGATGACATTTTCAGGGTAATTTGTACACATTCACCCACACAGGGGAGGTGGGTCGAGCAGGGGGGATTGGAAAGAGCAGCCGCATTTTGCGGTTTCTGTTGATAGAACCAATTATTTTGTCAAATCCTTGACAAAACGTAACAAACTTTCGCTTTGCTGCCGAAAAATGTGTTGAGCATTAATTTAAGCGTCTAAACCCGAGCTGTGCCCCTTTGCGCTCCCCCTGCGCCCCTCAGCGCCTCTGGCAGTAAGCGTCTTGCAAGTAAATTAAAATATTTTAATGAGAACAATTTATAACGCAGCGATGGCAGCGGCCTACGAGTCGAGTCGAGTCGAGCTGAGTTCTAGCCGCAACTCTTTCGCCTCCTTCCATGACACTTTGTGCTTATTTGGAGTATATTGGTTTTATGCACATGTATGTAACAGAAAGGAGGAGGCGAGGTTGAGTACAGAGCGTATATATGTATTTATATTCTTCAGCTGGAGCAATAACTGAGACGATCTAATGCTGATACATCACACAGTTGGCATCGATAACTTTTCCGTTGCCATCAAATGTTATCGAGCTTCAGTTATTTCAGCATATCTCATATTTCTTTAGGGCTAGAGTAATCAAAATTTTGGAGCTCGTAGTTGAAATTTTGAATGCTGACTTACAATTTTATAGAAGCAATCAACAGGCAGTTCAACTGCAAATATAGCTAATATGTTAAACAGTACACAATCTTGATATATTTTTCGATAGTAGGTGGCACATGAGCATTAAGTGCTTAAAAGTTCAAATAAATCCGATAAGTAAAGTAAAAGTTCTTAGAGAACATCTGTGGTCAGCTGGCAGACTTCTTGAAAATCTATATATAGAATTGCAATTAAGATCAGCTGTGGTTAAGTTCAGGGTGTCTATTAGTTTGTCACTGTCTTTCGCTCGAGAGCCGCCTTGCTTGTTGTCCTTGCGCGGCAGCAACTTGTTGCGACAACATTTAATTATTGGCGACAGGATAATCAAGTAAACTTCCTGCCAAGAATTTCAATTTCATTTAATCGTTTTAACACATTTTAACAGCAGCCTTTCAACAACGGCCCCCTGGCAGGGGATCGGGGATTGGGGATTCGGGCCTAAAGGGGTTACGGTGGGTTAGGGGTCGTGCCCTCAAGTGTCATGTTAACGGCATTAAATGTACATTGAAAATGAGCCACAGCCAGAAAACAAAAAGGGTTTTCATTCACCGGAATGCGGCTTGTCCTTAAGCTTGATTCAACCTCCTTCTCCTTAGCATCTGCTTCGTCTTCTGCTTCTCGCCCATCATTCGGCAATTAGTAATGAATACAGCTAAACAAACAGCGACAACAATAAGAACAACAACAATTATCATAAACATAATGCACGCAAAATACAATTATTTTTGGGTCTTTGTCTTTGGTTGTGAATGGGCTGCAAATAGCTGGAAATTGTGGAAATCGTGGGCAATGTGCTAGGGGCTGTAAATGGGTTAAATATTTAACAGACAGCGGGAATGGTAGATTGTGGAATATGTGGAATGAAACAAAAGCGCAAGTTTATTTTATCTTTTATCTACTCAGCATAGCTTGAATAACAGCAACAATATTGACCATCGATTAGGACACAATGACTACAGTTGTAATCTTTGGAATGTGGTGGAATGAAACAAACTATAATCTAGTGTGGAATGAAGCGAACGTAGGCCAAGAGGCTAATCTAGACTAATTCTATACATCACTAATAATAATGTTGACGATCTGCCATGTCTGGAACGTGTGGAATGAAACACAAATACCTGCGAATAAGATACGTATGTTACATTGATATAATACGCTTTACAATGTATGCATTGATTTAACAAGGAATACACCAATGTTTCATTGCGGAACGCTTAGAATGAAACGCTCTTAAGATTGACTATCTTTGTAGGCGTATATGATTCTAGAATCCGTTGACTGAACTCAAAAAGAATCTAAATGGGTAGTCCTATTTGCAAGCTATCGTTATCGCTATCGATTAACATAAATTATAGCTATTTCTACTAAAAGGGCATTGAGATTGTAATTTCTGTCATCAAATCTCGTAACGCTCCCATCCATGCCCAAAGTTATATATAAAAGCTGAATAAAATTTTGTAAGAATAATCGATAACTATTAACATGCCTTTGGCTATTATGTTTTATTCCATTTTTTCCAATTTCTTAATTAACCATTTAAGATATTTATCGGTAGCTTTCCATAGTTATCGATTGCTTTATTTAAGTGCGCTCTTTATCAATGCTGCTTAAAATATGTAAAGGTCAGGCATTTAATTTTGGCGCACTCATATATGTAACAGACACATACAAGCACACGAATAAGCACACACATACAAGCGCTTACGCAGACAATGAAAGATTTTGCTCAAGGGCATTTGACAACAACAAACTACATTCGCATAGAGGCAAATGGGTCACTCGTTCGCTTTTGCTATCCTTTGTGGCACACACACACACACATAGACAAAGAGAGAGAGAGAGGGAGAGAGGGGGGCTAGGACGTTAGGGTCTGCATCACATTTGGTTCTGGGAATGTAATTAGTTAGCTCGAGGTGCTTTAATTAAAATGTATATCCTTATTGTCCTGCCCACGTTCCAGCGGCTGTGGAGAGGCTAAGGGCGAGAGAGTATCCGAGGCATCGTAATTGTTCCGTGTTACAATTAATTATGTCAAATGGGCAGCAGCAGCAGCAGCAGCAATAGCAGGAGTCAAAGGGTAGCCGAAGGGGAAAAACGACTGCTTCAGCTTCATACAAACTCAGCTCGCTGTCCAGTTCACTCAGGTGAGTGTAGGTCTGTGTGTGTGTGTGTGTGTGTGCATGCGTATGCGTGTAGAATATAGAAATCAAATTCAATAGCCAACAAAGTGCATAAAAATACAATGCGCCAGCAGGAGCAGCAGCTGCTGCGAGAATTGAAACGAATTGATTTGGATTGAATTCGCATTCGCATTCGCAGCTGCTGCAGTAACAGGGGCGCTTCGTAGGGCTTGGCGGGGCGCCATTGCCGGTTGTTTCAATACGCTGTGGGCCTGTCAATCAATTTGCATATCGATGACCTAAACATAAAACGTAGCAATTGCCCCTCGCCATCGCTCTCGCCCTCGGCTTTGCGCTCGCGCTCGCGCTTGCCCTTGCGCTTTCAATAAATAAATTTAATAACAGTAAAATCGCTTGCGGCCAACTTCACGTTGTTCGCGTTTTATTTGCTGAATGGAAATATTTCTCTATTTTAAAAAAATAATATATTTATACACATAAATTTATATCTAAAATCCAATGAAAACGGGAATTCAGAGCGTATTGAATACTCTATATAATAGGAAGAATCAGGCGTGGCAGAACCCCTAAAGTATATTCGCATATATATCTTTGATCACTACTGCCTGTCATATGATCGATCTCGGCAGAACGACGGTCATATCAATTTATTTTCAAATAAACTTAACATTTTCCAAGATATTGATTAAAAATCTTATCGAGCTTTGCTGCTGGATTTACTAAATTTGTGTTTGGGATTCTTGCAACCTTTTTATATTTTTGAGAATTACTGAGAACTTCTTAGAAATACGTTAAGTAAATCAAAAGTTCAGAAAGAAATCGCTTGGTAAACAGGCAAAGCTTCATGGAGTCCAATGGGAAATCTCTTAAAATAGAATTACTGATAGCTATCTGATGCTAACTGTTTCTCTAGTTTGGAATTAGTTCGAATATGTCGAATGCTCTAAATAGCACCTGCTCTATAGCACAGGGTACTTCCCAGTAGGGCACCGTCGACTCTACCGACTCTAACTATAGTTAGAATTTATTCTGTTTTATTTTGAGGCAACTATTTGCGACGCGCTGATCAAACTTCGTTTCGTTCATCAATTTTGGTAATTTGGGCTTGGGCGATTGAAATATGTTAATGATTAAGTCCAACAACAATGACATATTAATATATCAATAGTAATTGTCATATTATTGTGTCAATTCGGTTGGTCGACCCGATTTTAATGAATTACAATTAGCTTTAATTAGTCATAAATAAAATAATCAATAAATTCAAATTGTTTGGCTAATTAAGTGCTTAATTGGCAGATTGATTGATTGACTGACTGATTGCAATAAATCACTGTTCGCATAGTTGTGACTTTCTCCTCCTGCCACTCATTTCTTTAGTTCACATTTTAATGCAATGGATGGGCAAATTTTCAGTAAAGCAGCATACGAATTCGAAGCATCTAATAGATTTCAATGTGATAACTTTTTACTTTGGATCAGGTTAGGCAGAAGGAAGCCAGAAAAAAGTTGCTGCAGCAGCGCTTAGCCGACTCTGTCGACAGTCAAAGGCCGACTATCCTTATTTGGGTGCCTGTACCGGCCTTTTATGCGAACGAGGACAGCGCGCTGTGAGGCAATCAGCTCTTATACTCGCAACAAAATACTGGGTACACTTTGTGGCAGATGGGCCGAAACGTACGTTAGACTCAAGAGCCAGTTGTACTTGGAGTATTCTAATAGATACTTGGCATATGTCTATATATGTATGTATATTCAATTTGAATATGGAATATAGAACAGAGTACATATAGACGAATATAAAAGTAAAGCTTAGATTTGTCTGAAAACCGTGGGAAAATTTCATTAGTTTTGACACTAGACAATTTCTTAAGGCTCTGGTATGGTCCGGCTGGGTGGGAAATTTCTTATGATAGATCTGATAGATTCTAGACATAGGCGTATAAGCTATTGTTCTAAATGTTTATAGAAGTAAATACAAATATTTATATATATTTATATTTTTATATCTTTTTATACATATATATATATACTTTAAGGGAAATTGAGAAGATTGTAGATCATCATCTTTAGGAATATTCTTCGAGTTGTCCTTGATCTACGGCTACGCTGGATTCAGCAGAAACATGGAAAATTTGACGTGGCTCACTTTTAAAGTACATCTTAAAGTTTAATCTTAAGATCCTGTAAAATTTACCCATTGCTGTGTTACGATGGTAGTCCGAAAGGCCTTTTCCTGTCTCATGAACGAATTTAGATCCTCTAAATCCATTTCTCTGTTAAGATTTAATTGGCTGCCCAATTTACTTTTCCCAGTCTCATAATATAATCTGGAAACCATGTTTGGGAATATCAAACAGCTAATGCTTGCTTAATTAATGAAAAGAAAGCATTTTAGTGATAGTAGTAAATGAGCGTATTTCACTCAGAGAAAGTGTATAATAGTCTGTCCTATTGTCAGCTTGTTCGTCTGTTTGTTTTCCAGTTCAACCGCCTCAACTGAAATTCGAATGTCAGCTTCAAGCTAAGTAGTTGCTGCACTATTGATCTGTTTCATAGATAGATCTAAGCGTCAAAGGGTTTATCCATTGCGGGTTGATTTAACGGAAAAAAACAGATTTTTGAATAAATTTAGCATTCTTCAGACCGTGAACGCGTATTCTGCAGTCGGTTGCGCTCGGCTGGAGCATTTCAATTTGTTTTTAGTACATTTTTGTTTTTCTCAGTTTTTTTATTTTATTTTTTTTTTATTTTTATTTTTGTTGGCGGTTTGGCTTGGCTTTGGCTACGTTTTGGCGCTTTATTTGAGTTACGTGACCCTGCGCTATCGAGCGCAAAATTTTCTTGCGACTTGAACATGAGACTCCATGCTGCATACTCACACACACACACACCGACTTCCCCTATAACTGCTCCTGCTCGCCTTTTTAAGTGCATAACGTATGTGTCTTTCTTTCTGTCCGTCCGTCCGTCCGTCCGTCCGGCTGTCTGTCTGTTGGGCTGTCCTTCCGCTTCGTCTCTGTTTTCGACTGTGCTTGTCCAAGTGCAGCTCCTACTACTGCCTGGTTGACTGGCTGGCTGGCATGTGCCTGGCATGTGTCCTGGCAGTAGGTGCTGCTTTTCTTTTCTGTATTTTTTTTGTTTGCTCCCTACTCTGGCTCAGCTGGCTCCTGGCATGTCTTCGTTGTTCCACTGTCGCTCTCCATGTCCGCCTTGCGCCATGCGGGCGCTTGTTAAGTTCATTAAGGTTGAATAATAACAACAGTAACTACATTTTAAAGGAGTTGTCAGTGCCTTGTGCGACGTTACGTTACGTTGAGTTACGTGCAAACACCGACTCCCCCTGTTGTCCGCCGTGTGTCTTATGCTCGTTGGCGATGTGAAAGGGGTATATTGGCTCTCTGAGTAATGCCGGACTTGGTCGCCGACATGTCTGTCCATTTGTCCGCATGTCCGTCTGGCCGTATATCTATATGTCCGTCTGTCCGTCCATATGTACGCTCGTTCGTCTATCCGTCCGTCCGTATCTTCGTCCGTCTGTCCATCCGAACGTTCTATGTTCGTCTGTGCCCTGTTGATCCGCGGTCTTTCTGCCTGTTGATCCGCCGGAATTCAGCCGCATTAAAGGCTAGACAAATGAAATGGGCCACTTCCTAGGAAGGAGACACAAAATTAATATGATCCGCCAAAGATTAAGTTAGGATGTTTTTAGACCGTGAGCAGGTATATTTCGATCGGTCATGCTCGACGGCTACGTTCCGACTTGTTTCCCCTTGTCGCCTCCTGTTTACGCTTTCGCTCTTGCCCATTGCCTTTACGAAAGTCATGTGCTTGTAATGCCTTTTGCCTTATGTATGTGTGTGTGTGTGTGGGCAGGTGCCAGAAGACCTCATCTTGCTCTTGTATTGGTTTCTCTCTGTCTGTGTGTGTGTGAGTGTGTGTCGTACGCTTATTCTGGCTTAGTTCATGTTGTTAACTGCTCTTATTACAACTTATTTTACTTATGCGCTCTGCGCTTGTTTGTCAAACAACAACAACAACAACAACAACAAGAGCCGCATTAAGAACAAGCAGCAGCACAACTTGCTACAAGGCCTTTTGTTTTGTGGCAAATGCCGTGACTTTAAGTTGCATTTACATTGAAGTTCCCTGCACACACACACACACACTCGCACACTAGGGCAGCAAAAAACCCCTTTATACATACACACGCACACACACACACACCCAGAGAACACACATTTGTGGGCTAATCCAGCTTTTTGCTCCGATTGCCCCTCTCTCTGCTCTTCCTTTCTCTCACTCTTTAGCTGCTTCCGCTGCTTGTACGCTGCGGGCGCAGCACAAACATCTTCAATTCATAGCTACACACACACCTACACATATCCACAAGCACACATACACATGTGAGAACAGAATATATATAATATATATATAAAATACAAGAACTGAGAGTGCTCAAGACTAACACATACCCTGTTAGTTGCGTAGTCTTATATGCCAAGCACTCTAGCTCGTTTATATATATATATACACACACATACACACCTGTTTCTCTCTGCTTTCAGTTCCCAGTCTGAGTCATAGATATAGATCAACAGCATACCAAATGCCCCCCTTTAGCTTAACCTCATGTATAAATGCAAAACTGAAATGAGATCTAGTAGAATAATCGATAGTTATCGAGAATCGATAGGCTACTGCCAAAGTACTTGCATAACTTCAGCTCGATCTTCAAAGTTACCCAGCTACGAAATACCCTACAAACTCTGAAAGTTATCCAGGGGTATATATAAGGGGTATATATAATATCAATGGCAACACTTGAAATGGCAAGTATATCAACAAGCTGATATGCTCTACTTCTGTTGCGTACAGGGCAGGCAAAAAAAGAGAGATCGTTGGAAAAAACATCGCAAAAAAAAAAAAAAAAAATAGCGAAAATAATCAAGTTTCCGACAAACATCAACATGACGCCAAGATAAAAACCTTCAGGATGCGCTGACGTTGACGTCGACGTCGACGCAAACGTCGCAGCCAATGCAGACAAGATAAGACACATCAGCAGCGGCAGCAGCTGAGGCTGCCTCTGGTCCATTTCTATTACGGTATGTGGCTGATTTTGTATACCCTGTGAGTGAGAAGCAAACATTATAGGCTAGCCTAAGCTTAAGCGCCAGCCAAGGCGTATTATAGGATAGACATTTGCTGACCAACAAGAGTGATACCACGTTCAGATATCAAAAACAGTGAGTTTTGGCAATATTGAGTAAGTTCTGCCATTTGAGCATATATCATGGAAACCTATTCAGGCTAGTTGTTCGGTTTTAGTCAAAGTTCTATTCATTTAAGCTGACTCTTCTCCAGGTCTGCCAGCGATTAACAGGGTATCAGCGCGAGAGAGACGGTGCAATCTTTTTTTGTGCTGCCCATTTTTCATTTTGGCGGCTCTTTGGCGCTAGATTGGCTGCTAGCTCTGCTTTCGATTGGGAGCCGCGCTTCAAGTTTTGTGTTTGCTTTGGAAAGTATATTGGATTGGCTGCCTCAGAAGCTGTAGCTGCTGTTGCTGCTGTTGCTGCTGCTGCTGCTGCTGCTGCTGCTGCCTCGTCTGCAGTTGCAGTAAGTTGCCTCAAGCGCTGAACTGAGGCCGACATTTTGGGCCTGAGCTTTGTTTTAATTTTTCAAGCGATACGAGTAGAAAACAATCAGAAACGATGAGAGATACGCGAGCGACTGAGAGGGAGAGAGAAGAAGCACGACTGTTTGCCGGCTTGACAAATGTAATTGCTTTCAACTTGATGGATTTTGAGATAATATACTAAAGGGATTTCTATTTGCAGCCTTCGCTAAGAACTAGCCCCAGGCAAAACATTACGATAGACCTGATGGTATATTGGGTCAAAATGAATGGTATAATAATATTAATAGTATTAATAGTAAGGACAATTGATAATGAATATACTACTGATTATGCTCGTGTTTATAGTAAGGATGACCATGGTCATGATGTTGATAGCATGTTGCTTATCTGAATGATTGTAATAATGATACTAATTATGATATGCATTATGATTATGAAAATGATAAAGATACTAAAGGTACTCCATTAGTATTATCACCATCATGACCATGATCATGATCATTGTCCGCAGTGTTCCAGCCCATACAATATGATCGCACTTTCTGCTGTTATTGGGACTCTTCGATTTCCCACATTTGATCCGTGACAGGCTCTGTTGCTATTGTTATTTTCCGGTTAGTCTAATGACGTGATAGTTCTCTGTACTCTGATTTCGTATTGTAATGTCTCATGTCTCACTCTTCGATCTTGTGTACTATCTACAATTAGCAATATATTTTCAGTCATTTCCCTCCTTGGATATGCCAGGGGTCTGGCCTTAAGTTTAACCCCTTTGCAACTCCTGCAATTGCTCTTGTATGTTTAGTGTTTGTCTGGACTACAATAATGCTAATGATAGTCCCAATAAAATGAGAATGCTAATTTGAATAAATTTGAACAATGACCTAGGGTTTTGTATTTATTTACGATTTATCATCTAAGCTCCGCCCTTGAAGACATCTGCAGCTCTGTCCGTTGTCTCAAATCCACTTGCACAACAAAATAACATTTTAATTATTTAAACTCTAATTTTAGATATTTTCATTTCGAGCTCAAACTTTTTTAGTGCCTCTTTAAAATTACAATAGTTTTTTTCTTTTTCTGTTTTTTGTTGTTTTTGTTTTTGTTTTGCACACTCTGTCCGAAAAGTCCTGCAAATATTTTTGTTGTTAGACAGTTGATGGGAATAGTTAAAAGTGTTGTAGTTTTCTCTCTCGCTCCCTCTCTTGTCCTCTTTGCAT
Organism: Drosophila mayaguana; assembly: GCA_037075325.1. Lineage (NCBI taxonomy): Eukaryota > Metazoa > Arthropoda > Insecta > Diptera > Drosophilidae > Drosophila > Drosophila mayaguana. Next base: position 6,245,064 of record JBAMCG010000127.1, on the reverse strand, counting down.
CTCTCTCTCTCTCTCTCTCTCTTTGACCATTCGCTACCGCAAACAAAGCCACTTTGAATGTTAAACAAAATTATAACTGAATTCGTATAAAAAGGTTAGTTGCCAATAAACACACACACACACACACACACACACACACACACACTCGTACTCGAAGTGAGGCACTGTTTGAATTTGTGCTGAAGTTAACATTTTTATAATTCCATTAAGCGGCTGCTCGTGTGTGTGCTCCCTGCCTCTGTGAGTGCAGGCATATGTATAGGTGTGTGAGGCTGTGTGTGTGTGTGTGTGTGTGTGCGTAACACGAGCTGCCCATGTCGCAGCTGACAACAACAATAATAACAACAAGTCAGTGGGCTTAAGGCAAGAGTGCTCGATTTCGAGATGCCCTAGTAAAAAGATAAAAATCGCACACAGTTCGATATATGTATGTTATCGAAAGTCTTTTAAATTCGTTATTAATCGAGTTTCGTGCTATCGAAAAAAGCTCAAATTGAATTTAGCGTTTGATAACACTATTAAGTGGCATTGGTTATGCTGAGGTAGATTTTGCTTCATACTTTCCCTTGAAACTCGGGTCTATATTCTACAAAGTATAATCGATTTATATTTATCGATATCTGGTGGAATTTATCAGCTATCAGCGAACGGCTATCGATATTTATTGACATTTAAAGCTAATAGACACCCATGACTCATGACCATATCCATCAGCCGACTTCAAGGACAGAATCTATATGTCCATAACGTCATCTCAGATCTATACCCAAATATACTCCTTCTATCATTTGCTACAGGGTATAACAAGGAGACGTGGCTGGCGTAGGCGGCGTCGCTGGTTCCGTAAAAGTTGTGGCCCAACAACTTTTTGCATTCATAAATCATTTCTCGCTTTCGTTCTCCACCAAATATGAACGTTGCCTCGCAGCCCGCCGCCCGCAGCTCACAGTCCGCCATCTGCCACGCCCCCGCCACACCATTCTTCTTCATAGAGTCCAAAACTGTAGCGCCCATGCCCCATTTCTGTCAGGCACTTTTTTTTTGCCAAGGTGGAAAAATACTTTTCGCTGAATTTGTAGAAATTTTCTGAACACGCTACCAGGTGAATGCCTAAAGGATTCAGGCAAGTTGCAGGCAAAAAGGATTGGCAACTAGAGTCGGGCTAAGGGTTGGGGTTTTGACTTTCAGCTCACACACACACACACACCCATACACTTACACACCGAGTCGAGCGTCGAGAGTGGGCTGGCAGAAACTTGCAACTTGTTGCGAATGCTTTGGGTTACACATTGCTGCCGGCTGTCCTGCCCGCATATCCTTGTCATTTTTAATTTATGCACAGAAATGAAGCCGAAGCCCACCTTCCATGGCCCACGCCTTCGACTAAGCCCAGGCAACAAACTTGAACTTTGGCCAGAAGTCGGGTAAGCGGAGTTGGCGCCAGATAGTTGACTTATGGCCATATCATATCTCTCTCCCTGCCTCTGTTCTGCTTGCACGCTCCCTCTCCGGCTGCGGCTCCTCCTTCCCCTGCTGCATGCTCTATCCTTTTGTTTTTTGTTTTCCTTTAGCAGCTGCTCAAGCATGTGGCATACAATTTAATTGGGTTTTCCAGCCCCATCAGCATATGCCTTTCAGATTAAGTTATGAACGAAATTCGTTTATCAAGCAAAAGTCTCACTCACTTTCCCGCTCTCCTCTCTGTCTTCCTCTTTCTCCGCTGTGTTATCGATATGCTTGATTAGCCAACGAATGGGTATAAAATACTTGAATAGAGCTCTGGTCTTTGATTTCCTTAGATCTCTTTTAGTAGTCCTATATAATAAAATCTGAATAATATCCTTTTTTGTATACTAAGCCAAGAATCCAACTCTTCTCTGCAGCAGGCACAGCCAAGGCTATGGCATTAGGCAGCATAACATTCAGTCGAATGCCTCGCCTCGAATTGTGCAGCTCCTTGTCCAGCCGCACACAGCTCAAAGAGGCAAATGCAACTCAGCTGAGGCTAAATAAATTTAACAAGGCTGTCTCAGCCCTAAGGGCCAATCTACTTGCAATACCCTGTTGCAGTCGAGTTGTCAAAAAGGCATTGACAAACTAAAGCAGCGGAATAGTAAGCTTATTCTTTAACAGAATTGAAGTGCTCATAACTTTTACATAGCTGTTAAGCTGCTGTTAGAAACAGTTTGGGTGCCTTTGGGTAGCTGTTATAAGAATTTACTTTATTGTATAATAGCTGTTAAGTAGTTACAGTATCAGCATTTTACAGATGTTAACGTGCTGATACTTACATTTTTGCAGCTTAACAGCTAGCTGTTAAATGGCTTTTAGTTACATTTTGATAGCTTAAAAGCTGTTAAGTAAAAATGGCACATGGCATATATGATCAGCCTAACAGCTGTTAAGTAGCTAATAACATTTTGTTGGAGCTGCTTACTAAATGTTAAGTTGACATTGCTATGGATAACAGCTGTTAGATAACTGTTTGACTAAATGTTTAGCAATTGTTCATATGTTGTTAAATTTAAAAGCTGTTAAGTGGATGTAATGTAACTTAATAGCTGTTAATCGAATTCGATGTGCACTGTCTCACAGGGTATACCCCAGCTGAGCTTCGCTTCTAGTTGCAGTTGCATTTTGGGACCGAAAAGAGGCCAAAATGCAGTGTGACGTGGACAGGGGAAAGGAGCATGCAGAGCCAGAGAGCTGGAATACTTTTCATTTTTGTATATATATAATTTTATTATATATATATAAATGTATGTATATATATATATAAATATGCGCATATATGTATGTGAATTTATCTTTGCGCTTTGGGATTGGCACAAGCTTTGGACAGCGGCAATTGTAGCGAGTGTTTGCTGCGTCTTCTTCTTTCTCTGCTCTGCTAGTGCACTTTGGCGCCCACTGCGCTGCCACGCCCCATTTTGCAGCTGCATAAAAATTAAAAATTTCATTAAATGCACGAAAAATGCTTCAAGTGGAAAAATGTAATATCCTTTGGGCACAAAGGATATGCGCATATAAATGCAAATGCTGCGCGCAGCCAAAAACGATATGTTTGTAGCTATCGAAGCGGGCCGGCGGGGCAAGGCGGGGGCAGGCCGAGGGGTGGCCGGTGCGTTGGCAGGACATGCATGAATGCACACACAGACATCAGTGTGTCCATGTGTGCGAGTGTGTGTTTGTGGTTACGTAATTAATGTGCGCATTTGATAAACAAAAGGCGAGCAAAAAGCGCAGACAGCAACATTTATTTTGTTAACATGAAACGCTTCAAATCCTCAGTGTCATCAAGTCGCACATAGAATGCTCTGTAAAAGCTGTAATTAGTGCGTCGATTGCTATAGGAAATATATGTGTGTATCTTTTACTATGTGAGGCAATAGATTTCTATTTCAGATATTTATAAATATTTATATTTCTCTGTCTGTAATAGATATCTACCTATATAGATATAGACACATCTATTTATATTTCTCTATCTATAATAGATGTCTACCTATATAGATATAGTTACATCTATTATTTTATCTATAATAGATATCTATCCTTTGGATATATCGTATTCGTCCCTAATGTATATGCTCCTGCTTCTTGCTATATCTCTGTGCTATAATTATGCTATATCTCTGTATGATAGGTCATAGGCACGGTATTGTTGTAGTGCACAGATATAGTAGGGATATCTCAAGGATCCTCGTGTGATAGCTACACTGGAGATGTAAAGAGAGCGTATGTAATGTGAAGATATTGCATAGATATTGGCATTGGCTTGCGGCATATGTGATATGATATATTACATATATGAATATGTTTTAAGAATAATACAGAGACTAAAATAATATAGCAAAAGAAACACTTACTCCCTTTCGTACCAACTACTAATATTTTCGACATTTACTCTATCGTTTCATATATGTATATTGCCTCCAATATCAGCCTTATAAATTCTTGACTGAGCTACTAAAGCAGAACCTTCAACATATCTTGACTCCAGCTCTCGTGATGCGTATCCATAATATACTCCTTCATATTCCATAGCGCAATCAAAGCTGTGCTGTGAGTGTATTTGATACCGGATATTCCAATCGTTTGGCAAATATTTGGCGTGACGAGTTTACTGCTGCGGCTCACATATACTGAGCACTGGCAATTATTTGCTTAATAAGATGCCAACTGTCACACACACACACACCCATACACTGTAAATATGTACATGTATGTGTGTATATATATATATAAAGAACACAAAAAAAAAACCAAAGTCGTCGCAAGTCAAAAAAGTTGCTAAATTAAAAGTTTTTTGCTGCCGCCAAAAAATAAAGTCACAAAAAAGTTTTTTTACTTTCTGCAAATGCAAACACGCACGAGTGTGGGTGTGCGAGTGTGTGGGTGTGTGTGTGTGTGTGAAACTTGTGTTGGTAATTATGAGTTCTGGGCTGAGAACTGAGCTGAAATGGCATGGAAATAAATGCAAGCAGCTTGCAAAACTCCAAACTCCAACTCCAACTCGAAACTCGCAAGTCAAATGTCATAAGTCGGCTGTGCGCAATTACCCCATGAAGAGTTGCCACACTGCGGCAATGTGGCGTTGCCATACTAAGGCAGTTCCCATGTGCGTGGCCATATTCAATAAGTTTTACATTATTCAATTTTTTAGATATCAATCACTAAGCTGTTATCCAAACAAATTATGATATGTATCCTTTATATATTCTATGTTCTGGTCTATGTTATGTTCTGTAGTCTATACTCTCTGCATTTGTATCTCTATGCATTCTATGTATTCTATGTATTCTATGTATTCTATGTATTCTATGTATTCTATGTATTCTATGTATTCTATGTATTCTATGTATTCTATGTATTCTATGTATTCTATGTGTAGGAACAGGAGCGTTTTCCAGTCCAGCATGAGTTTCTACAGTATGGGGGTGCTATTCCACGAATAATGACACGTATAGATCAGTTCAAGTACAACCTTTATTCAAGAGTTCTCGATGTAGACTAATTACAGAGGCGGATGAGCAAGCGCAGCTTGCTTACAGTTTGGCGAATGAGTGAAATAGAAGAGTGATACATTCTAAGAGAGCCACGTAATTAGGGTGGTCCCAAATTTAAGAAGAAAAGTATACAAATTTGAGTGATTTGGCCCAACATCCCGGCCCCATTGAATGACGCAGTCTTTCAAGAAACAGGAAGAACAGCTATTTTGTGAATTGGTCTCCGGATTATGCCCTTGGCAGTGCGTACATCTACAACTCGTACTCGATGATCTCGTCCAGGAATTGTAGCTGTAATGCGACCCATTATCCACTTCTGAGAAGGTATGTTGTCCTCATGTATGAGAGCCATGTCTCCGATAGAGATACTAGATGCTGGTTTGGTCCACTTGGAGCGTACGTTCAACTCGTTGAAGTAGTCTGCTGACCAGCGTCGCCAAAAGTGTTGTCTGATACCAGTTATCAAACGCCAGCGGTCCAAAGATTTCAGCTGTTCATCTTCTATAGGTTGTTCAGGCAATGCTCGCAAGGAGTCTCCAACTAAGAAGTGACCAGGTGTCAGAGCACCCAAGTCGCTTGGATCTGATGACAGTGGAGTGAGCGGGCGCGAGTTAAGAATGGCTTCTACTTCCGCTGTGATTGTAGCCAATTCCTCAAACGTGCAGCGGGCATTCATTAGGCTGCGCGTCATGAGTCCCTTGGCGCTTTTGACTGCCGCCTCCCAGAGGCCGCCGAAGTGTGGTGCTCTGGGTGGGATAAAACGAAAGTTTATGAATTCATTTGCGCAAAAACTAATAATTGATTGTTGATTTTCTTGCTTGAAGAAGTAGTTCCGTAGTTCCTTTAATTGATTGCTTGCTCCAGTGAAATTCGTCGCGTTATCGCAAAATATATCCACAGGCAATCCACGTCGTGCAATCATGCGCCTCAAAGCGGCTAAGAAGGCATCCGTTGAGAGATCAGATACTACCTCTATATGCACAGCCTTGGTTGCGAAGCATACGAATATGGCAATGTAGGCTTTCCGAGGAGCCTTGCCCTGAATGCGAAGATAGACGTTGACTGGTCCGCAAAAGTCCACTCCACAATGAGCGAAAGGTCGCGATGGAGTTAATCGTTCGACAGGCAGATTTCCCATGAGTTGCTGTTGCAGCCTTGGCTTGTAGCGCACACAGTGCACGCATTTCCTGACGATGGAGCGAGCCAGGTCTCGAGCATTTACGATCCAGAATTGCAGACGAAGTAGTGCAACAAGTGCCTTTGAGCCAGCATGGTAGTGTTGCACATGAAGAAACTGTACGTAGTGACGAACGAGGTCATCTTTGCTGGGGAGTAGAATCGGATGTTTCTGAGCGTCTGGTGCATTTGCCAATTCGAGACGGCCGCCAACCTTCAATAGTAGGTATCCGTCTGTAACCTGCAAAAATGGATTTAGAAACTTTATGTGACTTGATATTTGCCTGTTTTTCTGCAAAGCGTGGATTTCATCTGCAAAGTGCTGTTGCTGTAGATTCCAAATAATGCAATTAAATGCACGCTGAAGTTCTTGAGGTGTCGGCGAGAGCGTAGACAGCTCAACGGGTCTCCGAAGCGCGTGTGTGAAGCGCAGCATCCAAGCAACAATTCGCAAGCAACGACGATGCGAACTTATGCTTCTAAGTGTGTCGAGTAGATAGTTGCTATCCGTCGTAACCTTGAAAGCTGACTTGCGCATCTCAAGTGTTATGACCTCAGGATCTGGTTCGTGACGTTTGTCCTTTGGCCAAGCGTGCGGGCTCTGCTTCAGATACGCCGGCCCCATAAACCAGATAGATTGGTTCAATTCCATGGGTTTACATCCCCTTGAAATCAGATCGGCGGGATTTAATTGTGTTGGGACGTGCCTCCAATGACAGTCCGGTGTGGCTTCTTGGATGTCAGAAACGCGGTTTCCAACAAAGGTTGATAGTGTCGCAGAATGTTGCTGTATCCAATGAAGAACTATCGACGAGTCGCTCCACAGATAGGTTTGTTGGTTCAATGTGAAAATCCCCTTGATTTTCACGTAGAGCTGTGCCAGCAGGTGGGAAGCCGCGAGCTCCAGTTTTGGTAGCGATAGCTTTCGAGTTGGTGCTACTCTGCACTTTGACGTGATCAGGTGGACTTCAACGTTGCCGTCCGCTGCAACTGTGCGTGCGTAGATGCAGCATCCGTATGCCCGAATAGAAGCGTCACAAAATCCATGCAACTGCAACTCCTTGATGTTCGGCTGCATACAGAATCGAGGTATTGTCAGCGACTCCAGAGATGGAAGCGATGCAGCAAACGATTTCCAAGCTAGACAAAGTGTTTGCGGCACAGATTCATCCCAATGCAATTTCAGTATCCACAACTCCTGTAGAATGATCTTTGCTGTCACAATGACTGGCGCTACTAGTCCCAATGGATCGAAGAGTGAAGATGCAACTGATAAAATTGTCCTCTTGGTGATTGCATCAACGGAGCATTTGGGTCGAAAAGCAAAGAGCAATGCGTCCTGACGTTGATTCCAGGTTAAGCCCAATGTGCTTGTAACAGAACCATCCTCTAGATTCAACTCCTTGATAGTATTATCGTCGACGAAGTCCGGGTGGTTTGAATGCCATTTTGCCAATTCAAATTTGCCTTTGCCAAGTACCTCGATGACCTCTGCCTTGAGTTGTTGTAGGCCTTCCAATGTGTCATGCCCACACAGAAAGTCATCCACGTAGAATGATGAATTTATAGCTTGTGCTCCAAGTTTGTGAGTTTCTAAGTGTAGATCAGCCAAATATGTCATACTGCGTATTGCGAGATATGGTGCTGTGGCCGTCCCGTAGGTGACTGTATTCAGTTGATATGTGCGAAGTGGCTTATCTGTTGAATCTCTCCAAAGAATATATTGAAACTTGCGGTCACGATAATCCATCAGTACTTGTCTGAACATTTTCACAACATCTGCAGTGAGTGCATATCTGTATGTTCGAAAGCGTAGCAGAAGCGTATATAGATCCGTCTGAATAGTCGGTCCAACCATTAATAAATCATTCAGTGATCGTTGCGATGAGGTTCGATTTGATGCATCGAAGACAACTCTTAACTTCGTTGAAGTGCTATTTGGCTTGAAGACGCAGTGATGTGGTATGTAGTAGTGTGGCTCGTCCAGCCTTGGTGCGTTTACCAAACTCATGTGATTCAGATCTTCATACTCGCGCAGAAACTCCGTATATGATGCCTTTAACTGAGGATTGCGATTTAAGCGCCGTTCCAATGACTCGAATCTCAGTTTGGCTGACTGGTATGAAGATCCTAGATATCTTGGGTCATCCTTAAATGGTAGCCGAACAATAATTCTACCGTCCGCTTGTTGACGTACAGATCGACTAAACATTTGTTCGCACTGCAGTTGCTCAGGTGTGAGCCTTTCGATTGGCTTACTCAAATCTTCGATATGCCAGAGCCTTTCCAAATTGTTGTTGATTGACTCCTCCTGTGAAAGCGAGTAGCAGTGTGCCGGTCTCTGTGTGCCTTTATAGCGTCCAGACACAATCCATCCAAGTAACGTTTTCTGAAGCGTAGGAAGGCAGGGACCCAATTTGATTTGTCCCACTGCAAGAATTTCAAAAAATGTTTCAGTCCCAATGAGTAAATCGATATGACGAGTTTTGTGAAACTGCTCATCTGCTAGTGGTGTGTTCTTCGGTATGTTCCAAGATGAAATGTCGATGTCCGAATCCGGCTGATATGCAATGTGTGACGTCACGCAGAAATCAATGGGCATCTTGAAATCCTCCAAACGTGACCTGATTGTGGCCGAAGTGCCAAACTTGATGTGTGTATGTGACTCGCCAATGCTAGATATTCGCATATGCCGTTCGACTCTTGGCAAGCGTAGTGATTGTGCGAACCGTTCTGAGATGAAGTTCACCTGGGAGCAAGAATCCAATAGAGCACGACCGATCCTGTAAGTTCCAGATGCATCCATGACCTCGACGATAGCCGTTGCTAGAATTACTTGGTCTGTTCGATTGGTGTGTGTATGTGTGACAACATCGTTTGAATTGGAAACGATGGGTAACGTAGATGCCGATCTAGTCGCAGCTGCCTCTCGATGTAGTAAGCTGTGATGAAGTCTCGAACAGAATCGACACCTTTGGGCAGAGGGACACTTGGATGCCTGGTGGCCCTTGCCAAGACAGTTTAGGCATAGAGCATGTCGTTTTGCTGCTTCATAGCGATCTGTAATAGACATCTCCTGAAGCCGACTGCAACGTGATACTCGATGTTCTGAACTAAGACAAATAGGACATGAATTAGTCGAACAATTAAAAGACAAACCATGTCGCGTGGTCGTCTGGCTTCGTGGTTTGTTAATAGTCGCAGTTCGAGCCTGGCTCGATTCGGACTTACCGCATGATTCCAAATATTGACAATGCCTTTCAACTACCTGTACACACAAATCCCACGTAGGTAACTTTGAATAATCCAATGATTCGTTCCATTTGCGTTTAGTTTCCATATCCATCTTATCCATGACAATGGCTATTAACATTGCCTGTGCAATTTGTGACTCGTTGCCTAATGAAGTTAGTGAGTTGTACAATGCTGTAGAGTTGTCAATCAAACTTCGAATTTCTTGACTATTTGCTCTCGACACACTCTTGAGCATAAACAACGACGAGATATTGTCCAAGAACACTAATGTTGGATTGTCGTAGCGCTGATTCAAACGAGCAAGTGCCTTCCGATAGTTTTCAGGTGTGATCTGAAATGCCTTTACTGTTTCCAATGCTGGTCCCTTTAAACAGCTTATCAGCTGATTAAACTTCTCGATGTTTGATAAGCTGTTCTGCTGATCCACCATTTGAGTGAATAATGCACTAAAATTCTTGTAGTCCGCATAATTGCCATCAAATGTAGGTAGCGTAAGTCTGGGCAGCTTGGCTGACGATAAGAATGTAGGCCCAGATGTCGCAGCAAATGTTGATTCGTTCATCTCTTCCGTAAGTTGTTCTGTAATGCAAACCTTTATGTCTACATACAGCTCCTCCAGCTCGGCGCGTGTTGAATCAGTCGGACATTCCTTTTCAATGTCCGTCTGCAAGACCATTACTTGCTTAAAGTAAGCTTCCAAAATTCCCAAGCGACACTTTAATTCAGCTTGAGTTGGCGCAGACTTCCCATCTCTCAGCTTGGGGTCAACGACATTACGAATGCGAGTAATATTCCGGCGAGTATTCGCGCGTTGTATTTTAAGGCTCTCCAAAGACATTATTAGACCAAAAACAACTTTATGTTTATATTTGAATAAATTGAGATAATTTTTAATTTAAATTTAAAGTGATCAAATTAACTGCCAGAGTCAAATTTAAATTACGCAAAATATTTATTAGAGCAGCGAATAATACAAGTCACAAATTTCACTCAATTTCGTGTGCAGAATATGAGCCGAAGAATTACGAATGTACGAGCCGAATTTCACTCAACTGAGCGTGCAGAATGTTTGGCGACAAATTCCACTCAACTTGTTGTTGTGTTTATGTTATGCAGCGCAGTTGTTGCTTATTTATGTGCGTTTGTGAGCAGCTGCACTTATTGCTGCTTAGACGAAGATGATTGTCCAAAAGGTTGACGAAAATGATGACAAGCGCAGTGCCGGTAACTTGCTGCTGTGATCGCGCGGGGATCGTGGGGACAGCGAAGTGACGTTGAGCACGAAGATTGCAAGCAGAAGCTGTTGCTGCGAACGAACGACGAAACGATAGAGATGACTCGGTGATGCGACGGCGGGGGGTCACAGAGCGACAGCGAAGTCAACCAAAGCGAATAAACGGTGTCTCGGCGGTGCGAAGAGCAAGGCAAGCGAATGTATGCACAGTTAACACTTTGTATGCTGGAACATTTTCGCTTATGTACATAAGTATATGCAGAATATATATGCACATAAGCCAAATTAGAGCAAATTAAAACGATGCACGGAACTTTGAATAGCACTGCCCCACGTTGGGCGCCAAAAAATGTAGGAACAGGAGCGTTTTCCAGTCCAGCATGAGTTTCTACAGTATGGGGGTGCTATTCCACGAATAATGACACGTATAGATCAGTTCAAGTACAACCTTTATTCAAGAGTTCTCGATGTAGACTAATTACAGAGGCGGATGAGCAAGCGCAGCTTGCTTACAGTTTGGCGAATGAGTGAAATAGAAGAGTGATACATTCTAAGAGAGCCACGTAATTAGGGTGGTCCCAAATTTAAGAAGAAAAGTATACAAATTTGAGTGATTTGGCCCAACACTATGTATTCTATGTATTCTATGTATTCTATGTATTCTATGTATTCTATGTATCCTATGTATTCTATGTATTCTATGTATTCTATGTATTCTATGTATTCTACTCTATATATTTTATTTATACTATGTATTCTTATTATGCCATTTACTCTAGGTATTCTATATATTCTATGTTCTTGTTATTTCTCTGTTCCATAATCTGCGTTTTCTGATCCGGAACGGCCGAGCCAGTTGCGAACGGAAACCAGTTCCAGCTATTCTTTAGCCACTCTATAACATCGCTTGGCATTTTCAGTATCTGCGATCTGGCTTATCTCTGAGGCCAATGCAGCTATTTTAAGTTAATGAATTGCGTTCGTCCCCATTGCCATTAATGGAATTAATTCAAGTGACGACTGCGTGGGGCAGTTTGAATGGGACAACAGGTCGAGCTGGTTTGCATGTGCCACAGAAATGTTGCGCTCTCTTCGGCTGTGGCTGTTGCTGCTCTTGTTACCCTGCTGTTTGGCTGCACTGCAGCCAGCCGAGAGCTATCGGCCAAGGGTAGTGGATCGTGCTGCAGTGGATGTGCTGAAGCATCACATCAACCCGAGCTACAATGCGCTGAGCATCATGAAGATGTCGCGCTCTGGGCGGCCCCAGCTCGAGCTGAACTTGGTTTTGGACTATTTGCTGCATGAGCTGGGCGAACGGATGTCGGTGCAACTGCTGCACGCCACGCCCATTCAGGAGCCGCTCGATCACACACTGTTCCTGGTGGACACGCCGCATTCATTTCGCGGGTTGCGCTTTCATTTTGCCAAGTCCCTCTTCGATCGGGAGTTCAATTTTGTGATCGTGCTCAGCTGGCGAGCCGATACAGAGGAGTCCCTGATCTCGTCCCTCCACATCATTTTCAAAACCTGCCTCAGCTTTCAGGTGCTCAACGTCGTGGTGCTGGTGCAGCCCGGCTGGCTAACAGAGGATGTGGTGCATGTGTATGGCTTTCGCTTTTATACGCCCAGCTGCAATGTCTCCTTCACACCGGAGCTACTCGATCGGTATGAGAGCGGCGAGCTGCTGCGACGGGAGCCGCTCTTTGGCCGTCACATAGGCATCTTCTACGGCTGTCCGTTGAACATTAGCTGGTATCCGGTGCCGCCGTATGTGATGTTCGATGGCGACCGGGATGATCCCAAGCAGCTCACGGAAACCTGGCGCCTGACGGGCGTCGACGGCGAGCTGATCAAGCTGCTGGCAAGCATCTTCCAGTTCCGTTTGAATCTGCTGCCGCCGTGTCAGAAGAAGTCAACCGCACTGAAGCTGAACACCAGCATGGCGGACTGTTTGCATGAGCTGTCGTCCCGCAAATCCTCCGTGATCATTGGGGCCATGAGCAGCTCGCATATGTATCAGGCGAACTTCTCCACCACCAGCGCCTACCACCAGAGCGCCCTGGTGTTTGTGGTGCGCGTGGATCAGCGTATGGGCGCAGTGAATCAGCTGGTGCAGCCGTTCTGCCCCACCGTCTGGTTGGCATTGGTCGTCTCCTGCTTGGCCCTGCTGCTGCTGCAGTGGCTGTGGCGTCAGAGCCAGACCGTGCGCTTCGATGTGGTGGCCAGTGGCTTGCATGTCCACACCACTCTCTTGGGTAATCCACTGGATGCAGCCGCTCTACCGCGGTTGGGCCTTGTGCGCTGTTATCTAGGCGCCTGGCTGCTGTTGGCGCTGGTGCAGCGCGCCGCTTACCAGGGCAAGCTGTACGATGCCTTTCGCTTGCCCTACTATCCGCCAGCGCCGGAGCAGATCGCCGAGCTGCTCGAGGGCCACTACCAATACCTGACGCCCGACTACGATGATTATTTTCCGGCGCAGCGTAGTTTGTTGCGCAAGACGAGCACCGCGGAGCGCTTCGACGAGCTGCAAGCGGCCGAGGATGGGGCGCGCCTAACGACCAGCGCTCTGCTGGGCAACCTGGCCCACTACAACTACGAGAACTGGCAGAGCAGTCGCCTGACTCATGTCAAGGAGCACATCTATGTGGTGCAGCTGGTCATGTGCCTGCGCCGGCACTCGATTCTGAAGTTCGCCTTCGATCGCAAGCTCAAGCAATTGCAATCGGCCGGCATAGTTGGCTACATCAGTCGCAATTTCGAGCGAACCTTGCTCCACATGCCCTACGCCTCGCACGAGGTCTCGGCGCTACGGCTCGAGATGTTCTGCGGCCTCAACTTTATTTTCTATATGCTGCTGCTGGCCTCTCTCGCCGTCTTTCTGCTCGAGCTGCTCAGTCAGCGCGTCATCTGGCTAAGGCGATACGTGGACATATAACTATATAGATACCCTGCTAATACATGTATACTCTGTATGAGGAATACCCATAATAAAGCGGATTCTCAGAAGCAGGTTGGATGATGTGGGGTTGTAACACTGCAGCTCACGAGCTGATATGATGATGTAATTGCTATAAGAATTAGTTCTTCGATTCGGATTATAAGAGCAGATTCGAATTGTATGATTATAAGTGGGTACTCGAGCTATTACTTGTACTAGATCCGTCTCCTCCTCCTCCTTATGTACGCCTTCACTAGAGAAACTTACTCTACCTTCACAGATATATCGATAACTGAGATGGTCACGCTCTTCTATGTGATTCTCAAATACTTGCTGTTGCATTTGTTCCTGGTATACGAAATGCAGACGAGCTGAATTGATCCATTTGGCTAAACTCATTAAAATAAAGATGTCACAAGTTTATCCATTGAATGTTTAGCCAAGTCCTGTTCCGTTTCCGACTCTGCGTGTCTGTCTGTCTGTCTGTGTGTGTGTGGGTGTGTGCCTGCAGGCTGTCAAGCGCTGACAACCCTACGCTAGAGTTGCGCACCAAATACCAAATACCGTTGCCTATTTTCATTTACATTTCCATTATGACACCGCCACAAGCATTTGTTTTCATACTGGTGGAGGGCGAAGGGCAGTCGTGCCCGAATGTGGCGACCTCGTTAACCAACAAGAGTAGCAAAACAACAGCCACAACAGCCAAGGAGAGCACACGACGAAGAAGAAGAAGAAGCAGAAGAGTAGCAAAACGCAACAGGAGGGAGGAGGAAGGGGCGTAGAGACAGCGACAATAACAGCTCGGGTCGGACATAAAGCGAACTCATTAGCCTACATGGCCGCATTTTCCGCCTACACATGTGGGGCATGCGGCATGCAACATGGCGCATGTGGCACACAAATGCGACTACACCCGAAACACTGGGGCCGCATGCCGCTTGCTGCAACTGCTTGCTACATATTTTGTTTGCTTAAATGCCGGAAGTGTTGCAAAGGGAAACGAGTGCCTGGGCAGCAGCTGGCTAGGATTCAGGCAGTCGATGACGAGCGACCAGCAACTAGAAACGAGCAACTAGCAACTGCCAACTGGCAGTGGCAAGTGGCAAGTGGAAAGTGGAACGTACCCCACTCATATGGTTGCGAGCAACAAATGTTGTCATCATGTTGCACACAATGTACAAAATGTGTTTTTCCCTCAACTCCAGCACAAGGATAACAAGCAGCGGCTACTCACTGATTTCTAGACATGTCTATTAGAGACTCTAACAAAAATGTGAGGGACTCCTGCAGCAGATTGTGTTCGGCTAAAGAGATACTCTGAATAATGTGAAGAGAAGGATCATAGCCATAAACTTCTACTTAGTAGGGGCAGGTAGATACGGATGGATGTACGACAGGAGGTACGGGCTGACGTACGCATGCCGGTAAAACGAATACGGACAGAAGTGATAAAAGCGTCTGTTCACTCTGATCAATATATACATTATAGGGATTCGACTGCTTCCACTTCTGTCTTTAATATGGGCATCCCCATTTTCAATAAATCCGAAAGGTAACCTTTATATAGCAGCTTTCTTAAGGGGCCATACTTAGCAGTTCCTCAATGTAATTAGGCTGTACTACTCAAAGTTTTCATGCCTCTCTTAGGTCAATCCCATGATAATATTAAGCACGCATTTTGGTCGCTCATAGTCTCTGCTCATTAGCTTACGGCCTAAGGAGAAGATCTCAGTGCTCTGATGAGTCGCTAAATATCGGATGGAAATGGAGCTAGTTGTAGGGACATTGAAATTTCTCTTATATAATCAGAATATTATTATATATATAATATTAAACAATTGTATTAAGCCCATATTTTAGCCTTTAGCTTATAAAACAATGTGAGACGGTGCTGTGGAATGCCTAATTCACAGGCTGGCTGTAACTCATTCGGAGCTCTGGCATTAATGTAAGCCATTAGCTGAATGGAATGGAATGCGCGCCATTCGAATGATGAATGATGTGAATGCAGTTTGCCAACATTTCGCGTCATTCAAATGACTTCGGCGCGAGTAATTGATGTGTTTGGGACATTGACTTTAGCTTGAAGGACTGCCTGTCTGGCTGGCTGGCGGCTGACTGCCACACCCACACCCACGCCCAAACACGCCCGTTTGTCATCGCATTCCCAGAGATTCCCACCAATGGGCACACACTTGAAGCTCGCCAGGATGTCAGCGCAGCGTCTGATAAGCGCTGATAACAAAGGTAAACAAAACTCGCCCCCGTCCTGACCGCCCGCTGGCCGCTCAGCGGGTCTTTGGCGGGAAACGTTGTAATTCGTCGGTAGACGAAAGTCGCTCAGCGCATGCGCCAGCCGAACATCCGAATCGTACGCACCGGCCGACTCCTGTTCTCCCACTTAACGGGCACTCCGTCGTATAAGAGCTGGAGCCGACAAAAAACTGGGAAATTTGTACGAATAACAGTGAACTGAACTGAACTCTGTCTGCTGAGGGATCGTAATGCATGCGTGATAAGATCTTCAAATGCTGAGGAATTCATAAAGCCAAGAAGCAGCCGAAACCCTTCATAATGACAGTAATTGCTCGATTCGATGTACCCTGTGAGTAGTAGCTGAGTCCAAGGCACTTATTATTAGATGTGATAAGCCATATAGCTAATATTTCTGAAGAGGTGCATGACAGAGCGTATACCCTGTACTGACTACATTGAAAATAGATACAAATATATAAGAACTTGAAAAATAGAATACTAAAAGTCGAGTATAGCCCATGCATGCATATGCTCAAATTTATTATAGGGTATCATTACAGTGCGCGAAAATCTTAATGTATTCAATCTTAACAATTATTATTAGTTTGGAGCAGGGCAACAAGATTGCAGTCTAGAATGCACGACTAGTTGATACCTTATGTTACCGATATTTATCGATATTTAGTAAAGTATGAATATAATGCAAAAAAGTGTTAGCTTTATCATATGCTTAAAGCTTGAATATATATTTGAGTTAGTTTGTGATTACTAGAGAGTAAAACATGCTCGAAAATATTTACGCTGAAGAAAGCTATATTTATCGATTTTAGGTAGACAAAAAAGTCTACAATGTTATTGTATTTATAGAAATTAAGACTGAGAGAGCATAACTCACATTTCAGTAAACTTAAAATATGTCTGTAAAGCATCGATAGCTATGCGGTTATCGATAGTTGCGATGATTGTGAATAGCTTAAGCAGGAGAAGGTAAACGACAACGAAGCTCAGAAGCAGAGCTGCCGAAATAATATAGTTAAAGTACAAATAATGCCTGCTACATGTCATACCCTGCACAGTTGTTGTACAGGATATATAACTGTGCTTCGCGTGGATCTTCATTTGCAATTTCAATGAGTCGATCTTTTGATTTCTAACCTTGGCTTCGTTGGCTCTGGCGCTGGTATAAAAGGAGCTGCCTGAGCGGAACCAGTGAACAGTTCACAAGAGAATCTAGGTTTGGTTCAAGATGCTGCTGCTGCTACTGCTGCTATTATTATTCTTTGACAGCGCCGCCTGGGCTGCTCTGCTGCCACCAGGCAACGCTTACTTGCCACCAGCTGTGCCGCAGCTTGTGGCTGCTGCAGCTCCAGCTGCGGTCGTGCCCCACGTGGAGCAACAGCAGGAATACGCGCTGGACTTGCCACTGGAGTTCTATTGAGACGTCAGCTGCAAAGGGAATTGAGTAAGATGCTCGACTTGGAAATACCCTGTAATTTACTAAAGTTTTTTATTTGTATTTTTTAGTTTGTGATGATCCTCAAATCAGTTAACGTATTTTGTATGCATAAATAAACATTTTGCAGTATGAACTGATATATGTATATTTTATTTAAGAATATGTATGTATGTAGGGTATTCACATGTGCCTATAAAAAGTTACCAAGTCTGGCTTAGCTAACGACTGTAGCTTAGCCTAGAAGTCAGCGACTTCTCTGAAAGTTGCTTTCATATCACTCCACCTAATATACCTCTTAGCGCTAGCTGCAGCATTTACAGCGTATTTTCCTTTTATAATATATTGTAGCTGCAACTGTGGCTATTGTGCATCGCATAAAAACGCTGGGAGAAGTCAACTCTTTGTCGTTGGCTGCACAACCGCAAGTAAATCCCTGTACGTAGTCCTTGGACTTCCGGCCCCACTCTCTCCATCTCGCTCTCTCTCTCCCTCTCTCTCTCTCTCTCTGTCTGTGTCCCACTCGCTGCAAGTCAAAAGTTTGTGTCTATGTCTGTGTGTGTGTGGGGGTGTAGTTTAATCAAGTTTCGCCACTTAAGTTTGAGCTCAGGTGGAAAACACTCAAAAGCCGCCTGACCGAACCGTTCACAGAGCTGAAACCGAACCCAGCCCGAAAAAGCCAAAAACCAAAAGTCCTCCCCCACCTAATACTCCGCCAACCGGCCACCAACCCATCTAAAGTCCAACTGCTATACAAAAGTTTCGAGAGCTGACTTTTTGGGTTTCACTCTGCTGGGCTTCTAACCTGTTACGCATTCTTTCGACTGCGGCTGCATATGCCCCTCAATTGTTTTATGGACAAGACCTAACCTACTCTACCTAGCCAACGCCCCCTCAAGCCCTGCCTCGCCCTGCCCCCAAGCTGCTCGCAGTCAAGTTTTTTCTTGTCTTTTTGGCTTTGGTCTGGTCTGGCAGCAGCTTTAAAATCAATTAAATTGAGTGCCAGCATGATTGCGCAAAACGATTGTGCAACCTGAATAAGTAGTTATGCACAAATTCAAGCTCCACTGACACAACTCGTCTGTCTTTGCCACGGTTATGTACATATATATTTTATATAGATTCGATTTGTCAAGTCTTTTTTAATATGGGTTAATTGAATTATTAGTGAATTATTGTGAATTATTAGGTGATGTCTAGACGGAATCGAAGGAGATATATGTCAAATATTTAAAGTGCTTGGACCTGAACCTTAAAACTTCAATTTGGCTTACCTCAGAAGCCCGTGAAAATTAGTGATGGCAAGAAGAAATTGATTAATGGATTCATAAATCATATGATTATTTGAAGCTACGCGATTATTCGTTTCAGAAACCAACTTCCAATAATCTGTGGAGGTTAATCGGTTCCTCATTTACTCAACAGTAGCAGCAGCTTTAGAGACAAGGCGAATCGCGAATGGAAGGAAAATAATCGATTATTGTGTATTATTGTGATTAATCGTGCCATCACTAGTGAAAAGCGCTCAGTATTTTGAGCGAAGTAGGTGTAGCGAGGCTTTATTTAGGATACCTACTGACAAAAATTCATTCAGTGGCAATCATTCCGTACTAGAAAGCAGAGCTTTAAATTTTTCCAAAAAAAAAAAAAAAAAAAAAAAAAAACTAAAGTAAAGCTAAAAATAAAAATAATTATAAATATATTGTTCCATATTCGGTAATTGAATTGAGGCAAATATGTTGCGCAATGTGTGTGAATATGTGAAGCGAAATACGTTTGCTCGTTTTCGTGTCGAGCCGTTGTACGATTTTCAGGAGCAATCGTCAATCCAGTGTGCACTGTACATAGTCTCGGAGCTCTGTAAGTGCTTCATCGCAACCTGCCGTAGGCTGAAGTTGAAATTTCTCCGACTGCGCGACCAATTGGGCAGCTGGAGCCAGCATCGCTTCGACACTGGCCTGGCGAGCATCGATGACTTGGCGGCCAGTTCTGAGACGCTCGACTTTAAGACGGCCAAAATACGTTATGTCGCCTGCCATCCGACGAGCAATCAACGTTGTCTGCTAACCAGCACCGATGTGGCCCTGGTCTATGTGGATGTGTGCGTGAAGCCCATTTTTCTGACGTCGCCGAAACAGCTCAATATCAGCTGCGCCGCCTTTCGACCCTGGGAAGGCACTCACTTGGCGGTCGGTGGCGAGGGCGGGATTTGCGTGTGGTCGATCTCGGATGCGGAGGAAAAGACGATGGTCTGGTTCGACTACCGCGAAGAGGAGTTCATTTACGATCTGCAGTGGCTGCAGGGGGGCAGTCTCTTGGGCAGCGCCTCGCTGGGCAATCAACGTATACAGATCTGGCATCCGGTGATAGGGGTGGTGCTGCAGGAGCTATATATGCCCGTCTCGGGCACCAATTGCTGGGCGCTGCGCCATCCCTTGGACTTGATGTATCTGATCTACTACATTAGGGAGCGCTCCATTCTGTACGGCTATCGCAATAACATGGCCATCATGAGCAACAATCTGGTCAAGCGCAGGCCCCTGCAGACGGCCGCGTGGACAGCCAAGGGCAACCACTTGCTCTATGTACTTAAGGGCTCCAGCAAGGTAATGGGCGCCAGCTCGACCAAGACCGTCGGCGTCTTCAATCAAAATAGGAATGTGTGGACCAGCAGAGAGGTCATCGATCTGGCCAGCTTCTCTAGCAACTGGCATCAGTGCGTGGGTGGCCCCATTCATTCCATGGCCATGGATCCCGTTCACGTGTATGTCACCTTCGCATTCACAAACCAGTCGTTCATACTGTTCTGCGTTTTGCACATTGCCTTCAACTGCTGCATCAAGGTGCAACCACTGCAGGTCATTAGCTGCCCCGTCCCGGGTCTAAATGGTCGGCCCAGCTGTCACACCTTTGGCAATTCGCGACTCTCGGGCGAAAATATAGAGCGCAACCTGGTCATCTGCTGGTCCTCGAGCCATTTGCAGATTGAGGAGCTCACTGCCCAGACTATGGAGGACGCTCTGCTGTTTGAGGAGCACGAAATACCATTTAAAAATTACATTTACCAGATTGGGAGGAAATAACTTTGTTTCAAATTTGTTTTTTCCCTTGTTCTTATTGTTTGTGTTCAATAAATTTCGATTTATTTGGATTCGCATTTAACTGGAGAGCAAACAAGTTCCTAAATGAAAGTAGCTTTTGCAACTCCATCGTACTGTTTTGCTCCAATCAATTTCTTAATGCAAAAACTGAATGAGTGCTTGTGCTGCTGCTTGATGGACTAGGCGCTACCCTTTATTATTCGTCAGTTGTGTGAAGAAGGCATTTAGTGTTATGATCGTCTAGCTGTCTATCCATGCGTGTGACTGTCTGAGCATCCATCTATACGTACTCTGTCCGCCCGTCCGAGATCATGCGAGTCTACCTCTGTCCATTCATTTGACCCCCCTTCTGTTCGTCCATCCGACCGTCCATTCGCACCGCTCTCTGTCCGTCCGTCTATCTTTCTATTTATCCATCTATCCGTCTATCCTATCATCCATTTCGCCGTCTGACCGAGTCTCTCTCTGTCGGTCCGTATCTCTCTCTCTTTATCCATCCGTCCGTTCATCGATCCGTCGTCCATTTGAGTGTCTGTTTGTATGACTCTCCCACCCTCTGTTCTTTCGTTCATTTATCGGTTTGGGTGCTCCGTCTCTCCATTGTCTACACCTTAGGTTTATTTACAGGGTATACAGCTAGTTCAGCAAACTTGCTCATAAGAGTAGTACGACAATTATATACCTGTCAGTGGGTGTGTGTTGATGTGTCTGTGTGGGCTATTGTTGTTGCATGGCTAAAGTCAATTGACAATTGCATGGTTAGTGTTGTTGTTGTTGTTGTTGCTGTTATTGTTGTTGTTTCGTTAGCTTTATTATTTGCCAAGTAAAAGTAATGAGACTTTTGTTGCCTTGTTGCGTTGCACATGAGTGCGCCTGTTAAGCTTTATATTTGTACACACACACACGCACACTCAAGGCATTTGTAGAAAATAAGCTCAGCCCCAGCTCGGATGTGTGTGCGTGTGTTTGTTTGCTTGTATGTGTGTGTGCTGCTGGCCTTTTGTTGTGTTGGGCAAACAAAAGCGCAAAGCGTTGACATCCAGTGGGTTCGCCAACAACAACAACAGCAACAAGAGAGCAAATAAAAGTGTTTGGATCGGGTATGCTAAACTGTAAGATACCCTGTATAATTCAACATTAAAACTCTATCGCTAAAAACCCGTAAATAAGCGAAGCGGTGGGCACCCAGAGCAAGTACGTGGAAATATTTATATCCGTAGATTTTAAAAATATCGATATCGATATCGATATGGTTTAAGATATCGCACTGTCTTTTAAGGCATAGAATATATGTATGTATATATCAACGTGTGAGTCTTCAGCTTCTAAGACGGACTGGCACAACATTGGCATACCCTTTAGCACATATTCATTAAGCTTTGGGTACAAAAACAGTTTGGGCTCCAAACAAAGTAAAAGCATTACGAAATGCACGCCAAAGTCTGAATGCAGGCAGACTGTGGGGGCTAGAGAGCGAGGGTTAGTTACATAGAGAAAGAGAGAGAGAATAGAGAGAGAGAGGCAGAGAGAGGGAAAGACTACGAAAGAGAGAAGAGAGAGGGAGCTGCGTTAGCTGGGCAGCTGTTGATAAGGACTTGCAGTCGTGCGAGCTTTGCCTTATCGACAGTCGCCTGCATTATCGACAGAAAATAAATTAATTTTCATAATAATAATTGGCCCAGGCAGCAAGGCCCATCAACCCTTTGCCGCATTGCCTGCAGCTATGGGTCCCCATGGCGGATGGGCAAGGGGGTGCGGTGGGGGGCCAGGGGGTTTTCTATACAGTTTTGCGGAACTGAGCGCCAATAATAATAACATTGTTAACACAACGTGCGCATGTAATAAAATCGTTTATTGAATTGGCCATAAATTTCCTCGTAGCTAGCAACAGCCGCAAACCGAAACAGCAAACCTCCCCCCAGCCAATGCCTCCCTTGGCGCTAGCAACCCTTAGGAAACCCCAAACGCTTCACGCAAAGTCAAAAGTTGCACTCACTTGGGCTCTGCAGTGGGTGGGGCATTAAGCATGCCTCCTGCACTTGGGCCTTTGTGCAAAAGCTTAGCAACCAAGAGTAACAAGTCCGTCTCTGTCTCACTCTTCCTCTCTCACACTGCCTTAGTGTCTCTTTCTCTCACTAAACGGAAACGCACTCCGCTTTATTGTGAGTCTAAACAGTTGCCAGGTGCGCATAAAGAGGATTATAGTTCGCTTAGCTATGGCTAATGAAGTGCTTGCAGCCTAGATCTTGAGATATAGCGCATATAGAGTAACAAGCCGAGCCGATAGAGAAAACATTAACCAGCAATGAGTTAGGTTTGAGCAGTGGCGATGAGTAGTGACAGCCTAGAGTCAACGAGTGTCAAGCTGAGGAAAAATATGAGGTAGCTTCGTTGACGCTCTGAATAGAAATTGATTCGATCATCTCTTAGTGCCAATGAAATCGATGCACCGCAGCCTCAAAGGACTCGCAACAAAAGGTAATTGCAACTAGTCAAAGTAGTCCCTGGCGCTGCAGTCTGGCCGGCGAGTGCATTGCTCTGCCAGCTGCCATTAATTCGCAGCAGCATTTTAACTACCGCACATAAATTGCATGTAGTGCCATTAATAAGCATAAAAGCATTCGCATTCCCCTTGCCACTAGCCGCTTGCCACTTGCCCAAGAGCACGCGACGGAGCTGCTGCTGTAGCTGCTCGGTCTCGGCTCCCATGTGAGCCCAGTGCAGTCCTTTACGCTGGCTGCACGTCTTTGGGGCAGGCCACTTGGCTTTCAGCTGAAACACTTCAAATGTTTTCAATGCTGTTCAATAATTTGTGCAAGGACAACAGCGACGATAAGCACGACGCGCTGACTAAGAGATAAGACCTAAAGCGAGCTCCGCTTTCAGCTAGAGATGAGCGCGTGCCTCACATGAGCTCCTAATAGAAACGAGCAAATGCAGCTGACTGAGCTGGTGTTGAGTGTACCTTACTTAGAAAAAGCTGCGAATCTTTCGCAGCCAAGCAGGAGCAGTAGCAGTCGAATAGGGTCGTGTGAAAATTATAGGGTATCCAAATTTGCCCAATGGGCGTAGATGGGCCATAGCTTTTTGATCGTGGCTGATCAACGCGAGTATTGCAAATTTCAGCTTTCTAGCTCTTCAACTAATATAATTTCTGGTATGCCAGAAAATGAATTTTCGGATTTTCCACATCCATAATGATCGGATTGGGAAAATTTTAACACTATAATTCAAGGTCATACCTAAACCTAATAGATTCACTTCACTTACGTATTCACGTATAACACAGCATTCATTCAGCATAAACACAGCAGGAGCCATAGAAGTAGATCCCGCAAGAAGACTTCTAAGTAGCCGTGAATCCTTGCATCGCCTTCGAACTATTTCCTTTCTTTCCGTACGGAACACACACTTAAAATTTGAAATGAGATATGTTAGCTATCGCTAGCTCTCATGTCACGAGCTCAGCTCTAACGGCAGCCGTCGCACATCGTTTATAAAAAATGCGCAAACTTTAAAGTGTCTTGCAAACAGTTGCATTATCGTTAAGGAGGATGCTTGAGCGATAAAGGCTATCAGGCGAAAGGCTTTGCTACATCAATTTCAACTGTTTGCTAATTATGAAGTGACGCTGGGGAATGCAACAGGAAATTTGGGACTCGAAACGTTTTGTTGCTGTTGCCATAGATGGCATTCCAGAAACGCGCCAGTGATGAATGGACGACAACAACAATAATAATGCGAATAATAAGAACTAGAATAGACGTGAGCTATGTCCATACGCTGTGCTGCTTTTGTCCTGGCGCTTACTTTACTTTTAATATGTTAAACTATGGACTGACTCGCCAGCGCACAAAAGTGCGGCATGCTAGGCATGTGGAATCCGGAATTCACATGAGCAGGAGAGTGAGAGAGGTATGAGAGTTCATAAAATAGAAAAAAGTGTAGAAGAGGCAGCAGCAGCAGGAGCATAGTGAATCGGGGTCCGGGACTTCACATAGATAGCACACACAAAGCAAGTGCACACACAAAACTGAAAACTGTAGCCAAGCACTTTTTGATTTATGTAGTTCGGGGGGTAGGGATAGGGGCTTGAGCTGGGGCTGGGACTGAGGCTTGGCTAGGTTGGTGCGGTGGTTGCTCGGAAGTGTAGACAATTTGTTAGAATTTATACAAAAACGCAGCCCGCTTTGGGCAACGAATGATGTTTTTTTTTTTTTTTTTTTTTTTTTTTTTTTTGCGTTTGCATGGTCAGGCCAGGCAACCTGAGGGGGTAGCTGGTCACGGGTTGGGGAGTGGGCACAGCCATATAAAACATGAGTGGCATTTTATTTTAAAGTAGCTCAAACAAATGCCCAGGCTTTTGTATAAACTTACAACTAATGATTTTCACTTACCATAGACAGACGGGGAGAGGGAGAGAGGAGGAGCTAGACTAGTGGTTTCTGGCTCACTCACACGTGCCCTGCACAGATTTACATGACATTATGTCATTGTTGCCATTGTCATTGTTGTTGTTGTTGTTGTGTTGTCTGCTTTTATGACGTCAATTATGTTTATGAATGTCTAAACAAAAACTTCTATAAAGTCTTCATCTTCGCATTGTCCTCATTGTGCATACTCTTTCTCTCCCTCTCTCTCTCTCTCTCTCTCTGTCTCTCTCTAGCTTGCTCACATGTCTGAGCAGTGGGGCGTTTGAATTACGGGTTTTTGGGGTAGTTTGAGTCTAAGTGAATTTATTACCATGAGCAAAATTTATTTAAGCAGTCAAATGCACGTGAAGTGCATCACATGAAAGCTGTCACACTGACGTCAGCTGACGTCAAAGGCGATACAGGCAATGCGGAGGCTGCTAGGCCAAATGCATTTGCAGGAGGCTCAAGGGCTTCCGTTTCTCCGTTCGTCCTCCTTTTTTTTTCGTTTGCAACAGGGTGACTCGTGAACTGTAGTTGACTAAAGAAATGGTCTAAGAATAATATCGAACCAGTAAGAATGTCCGTTTAATAGGCAGAGACTTGAGTGAGTCTTAGATCCAGGGAAGTCTGATGTCTGGTGGGTATGATCGATATAATAAAGATATATAATGTAGGCGTCCGCTTACAGCAGAATAACTTGAGTAGGCTAAAGCAGGAACTTGTAGAAAGAACCGTGCTTAAGCAGAAATCAAAGCTAAGCTTTAAACGTTTGACCGTAGGCCAAAGTCTGTCTGGCCGTCTTTCAGGCACATATGGGGAAAGGTTTAAAGGCAATAAGTCTACAAGTTAAAGTGAACAAAAGCTTCCTTCAGCTGTGACACCCACTCGAACTGGACATGTCCAGGGATATATTGGATATCTTTGATCAACTAAAAACTCCCTGAAGTCAAGGATTGTATCTTCATAGTTACCAAATTATAAACCGTCTAATCTGTAACCTTAGGACATGTTGGTGGTTTAGCCGGCATTTTGGTCTCCTAGCTGGCGTGAGTCGCCCTTATGTCAAATGTACAAACACATTGACAATGACAGGGCCATATAAAGCGCACTTGTGCCAATGACTGACATCTTCTTCACACACAAGAGAGACAGAGAGAACGTGTGCGAGAGAGATGGCGTGAGAAAGTTTCGGGCAGGAGACACGTTCCTCGCTGCAGGGCAATGCAAATTCAACGCTGCGCTTGCTTCTCTGTGTGTGTGCAACAGCTCAAGCCGCTGCCAGACGTAATTCCAATTGAAAAGCAACACACAGAGGGGGAGAGGGAAGGGGAGAGAGCGTGAGATAGAGGGATTGGCACAACAGTTGCAGGGCATGCATGCACAACATGGCAGATGGAGTGGCAACTCCGTTGACGAGAGCTGCTTCAAATCAAATCAAATTCCCGACAAACATCAAGAGCAACAACAATTGTTAGTGGAGCGTGCAGTCTTCATTTGGATTTTTTTAGGGTCTTCCTAAAGCGAAATTGAAGATTTGCCAGGTATTGACCTTGGTTATTTCAGTTTGAACTTGACCAGGTGCAGGAATCCCAGCGGGTCTGCCATATAGCTTAACCTAGAGCCCTTTCTCTCTTTTGGACTCCCTTGAAAGTAAGTTAAAGTTTGAATATGACCTGGATTGTAGTCGCTAGGACTCTTCCCA
Organism: Drosophila mayaguana; assembly: GCA_037075325.1. NCBI lineage: Eukaryota > Metazoa > Arthropoda > Insecta > Diptera > Drosophilidae > Drosophila > Drosophila mayaguana. Next base: position 6,218,522 of record JBAMCG010000127.1, on the reverse strand, counting down.
TTTGATACTTGACCTAGAGTAAGTGAAGGTTGGACATTCAGCTTAGCCTAGAGCTCTTTCTTTTCGTAGAATTCTTTTCGTAGTATCTTCCAATACGTCGCATGGCCTAGACTAAGTGAAGGTCGGGCATGCTTTTAGGAGACTTGATTTTGGACCCTTCTAATTTCTGGTTTACCCAGCTGACTTACCTGAGACTCTTTACCTTAGAACCTTTCTTTCCCTAGCGTTGCTTGGAACGCTTTGGCCTTGAGAGTAGGCGCCTTTAAGGAGTCGGCCTCAAATTTACTGCTCATGATTTTGAGCGTAGCAGCAATTAGCGACGCACTTGCAGCTAAAAAGTTGACGCGAAATGCGCATTGCTCAAGTGCAGCATCTTCAGGCGGCACTCGAGACCCGCTTACACTTTCACACTCTCACTGCGTGCGTGTGCGTGTGTGTGTTGGTGTGTTGGTGTGCGTGCATATTACGCTTTTCGCACGATTTGTTGTCGAGTGCTTACAATTCGCCCGACCGACAGCAGCCAGCATCTATCGCTGTGCCCTTCAAGTGGCCACGCCCCATTGAAGAAGACTTCAATTCAATTCAGTTCAGTTCAGCTCGCAGCGCACCTACAATTTCCGCATGTCAACTGCACTTTGCATGAGTGCGTCCCAAGCACCCTCCGTTCCCTCTGCATGCCTCCTGCCTGAAATCTAGCTGACATTTCGCCTACCCCCATTTGCCCCATATATGTAGGTATATACATATGTGTGTATGTATGTGTGGATCCTCTACACCCTAGGTTTCTATTTGGTTTCCTCTTTCTTATATTTTCATTTTCATTTCTTTTTTTCTGTGGCATTTCCACTTGATTTACAAAACTCAACGCAACAACAATAAGAAAGCCACATTTGACTGACTGACTGACTAGCTGACTGAGTGCCTGCCCCAACCGAAGCGAGTTGCCTGCGCCTGTTGCCTCCTTCCTATCCTGTGCTGTCCTGTGTGTGGACTGCTGTTCGCTGTTGATTTATATGCACGTCGATTCGACGTAATTGAAGACGTGATCGAAATTCAAATTTTTGATTTTTAGACCCGTGACTGCATTGACCTCCCCCTCCGTCGCCCCAGCTCCTGTATTTGCTCTATACTCCAGCTCGACCCACAGCCCCGCCCCGATTATCTGCATTCCCTTGTTTGTTCCACATATTCGCAATGGCAACGTCGTCGAACTTAATGTGATTTTGGTTTACGCTCAGCGTGTAAGCCACCCACTCCAACCCTCTCGCCGCACCCTGCCCTCTATGTGCCACGTCCTGCGCGATTCCCATGCTAATGTCGCGTTACATTTTCAGTTTGCCTATGTTATTTACCAGATTTTTCGTGCATTTCTTTTTTATTTTTGTTGTTGTTGTGCATTGAAATAATTTTCATTTTTGGCAACAAGTGAGTTCTGGGGCCCGGCCACATCTGCGTTGCATTTCATCAATGAACTAGCTAGACCCCTCTCCCTCTGGCGTACATCCTGTCGCCCGCTCTCTGGCCTCAGCCAGCGCAGCCGGTGGCTTACCAGCAACCAGCAAATCATTGAAAGCTTTGTCAATTTCACATTTTATCAGTTTAAAGCTACAGTGCACACGAGTCGGAGTCCATTAGCTACACCTGCAGGCAGGCGGATTCACTAAATGGCTCCACATCGACTATGCCCTGACAATTCATTGGGTAGAGTAGACGTTCGTCTTCTATATCAGCTGACAGTTTACTATAGGACTCTTTTCCCTGAATCTCGACCCACGCTTCGCTCCCCCTGCCTCCCCCTCTCTCTGTCTCCCTCTCTGTCCTCGCTGCTTGTCTGTTGTATTGCCGTCATGCCATTCAGTATCTTCCCAACTTTGTTAAATCAGCCATGAAAACGGATTGTCGTCTGTATTCCACTGTCTGTATCCTGCCTGTCCTCTGTCTTGCCAACTGTCTGTGCATTTTGCATTTCGTTTGCTCATTTGACTTGGGTGCTGACTGAATGACTGTCTGATGGACAGACTGTCGGACAGTCGGACGGACGCCGGGAACGTGACCTGCTGCCATGTCTAAAAGCTTTCAATAATAATGGCACACCAAGGGTGAGAGAGAGAGAGCGAGAGAGAGAGAGAGAGGAAGATGAAAAGAGAGAGAGAGAGACTTCTGCTTATTAACATTGCCCCTCCTCAATGTGTGTGTGGGTGCGTTTTGGGGATTATGTCTCGACAGCCCGGCCTTCTGCCTCTCTCCCACTCTCTAACTCACACTCTCTCTCTCTCTCACTTCGACACCTGCGTATCGCTGCATAGTCTCGTCTCACGACTTTTCCGCCTCGTCTCAGCGTTAACTTCAACACCTGTCGCCAACAGCCTCAACCTCCGACCCTCTCCTCCGACCGCCCCTGCCCGGTCTGTCACATGCAGAAAACTCTACGGGTACCCTCGAACTTAGTCTAACTACCCCCCAGCCGCACAGCAACCCCGAAGAGCTACCCGCTAGACACATGCTAATGGTAAATGGTTGTGTTGTCGACAGTCAGAGACACACAACTTGTTGTTGTTGTTCTTGTCACACTCACTCACACACACACACACACACACACACAGTAGTAGTGACGTCGCTGTGTTGTGCTTTTGTCTTAGGCTACGTTTGTGTTAATATTTACATAATTGTGGTTAAAAGTAGCTTTTAAGATGTTTTTAACTGGTAAATGGTGAAAAGCATTTTACACACACACACACACACGTACTGAACACACACACACACTCTGCACCCCTCCCCACGTTGTCTGCTGCTATTCCATGGGATTCCATCCAATGCTTTGCTTTTGCCATTTGCCAGTTTTGCTTTTGTTTCCATTTTGTGCTGCATTTAATGGCAACAACAACAATAACAACTGACAAATGTGTGTTTGATGGCATTTTATTGCCAACTCCCCCATGACCCCCCATGACCCCCCTCCTGCTGTCGCTCTCCTCCTGCCCCAGCCTCCCACGCTCGTTTATGGCTTGACATTTTCATAAAGATGCGTGGGGCTTGTTGGCGGAAGTTGTTTCTGTTTAGTAGCGGCTTTGTTCGGCATTTAGTTGGTATTTGCCTATTCCCGTTAACAAACGCACACACACACACACATACACACTCACTTTACACTCGGCAAATTGTTGTAAAATATTTTTGGCAAACCTTAAAACATTTCATTTTGTCATTTTTTATACGCTTTGCCCATTGAAAATGTTTAGAAAAAATAAAACAGGGTATATTGCCGCGAAGCTGTCATATTCGTTGTAGAGCATAGAGCCATAGAGCATATGATTATACTTCTGCAGTCGGTGATAATTAGTTACCTCAAATTGATGATTTACAGATATACTCATTCATAAAGTTGAAAGGGCTGTATTAGTTTTTACCACTCTTACTCTTAATACCATCAAAAACATACGCAGCTGAAGAGCTGAGGTCTTTAAAGTTTTCAGTTCTCTCCCCTCTTACACCCTCTCTCTCTCACTCTCTCTCTCTGTATATGCTATGGGACTTGACCAGAGGGTATCTTTTAGTCGTACACACCCGGCTTTAGCTTCAGTTATTTGCTTTTTAGTGCATTGACTGTTATGTGAATTTGTTGCAACAATTTCGTTGGGTTTTCAAAAATATTGAGCATCAGAAGTTGTGGCCACTCGCACACACACACACACACACACACACTGTGCACACATATATGTATACCTATATATATATACCACGCACCTATCTCTCCCATCTAGACATCCCCTCGGTAGTCGCCATTTGGTTGGGGCTTGTTTAGTTGGCTCTTGAGGTTCGACTCGTGCTACCAAAACGTTTACGCATGAGTATATATATATGTATCTATATATACATGTGTGTGTTTGTGTGTGTGTGTAGTGTGTGGCTCTTTATGTTGCAACAAGAGCTGGCGCTGCTGTTGCTGCTGTTACCGCAGCCACAAAAACTTTAACTTTTAGCAGCTTGTTTCGTCCATTTGAACGTTTACCCTTCCCAGCCTCTAATGCTTTTTGCATACATTGATAAGGGCGGGCCGCGCAGGCGGTGTGTAGTGTAGAGTGGGTAGCTTTGAGGTTACGGGGAAGCCGCATAAGGCAAAATTGTGGCAAGCCAAAAGCTCAAAGAGCGCAAACGCTTCAAAATGATAACAACTAAACGCGCTAACCAAAGGCACACCAAAGGGGCACAGGAATATTCCGAAGAAATATTAAAATAACATTTCTCAAATTATATGGGCATAACAAATTGTTAACAGAAGGTTAGAAGGGTTCAAGTGTGGCGCAGTCGTGCAATAAAGACATCAACTTTAACAACTGCTTAAAGCTTTAGTGATTTTAGATTTAGAGTCATTGAGAAGGAGAATAACCTGAGGAGCCTTTGCTTGGGTTAGCTATATAAAATCTAGTTAACCTTACCTTTGCCTGTTCATTTCCCAATTTCAGTTTGGCAAGATCTTTGTCAGATCTGTACATGAAGCTAAAAACACAAATCTTATGTAAATTGAAAAAAAAGGAAGGAAAATGGGCTCGACACGAAAGTTATCCTGCCTGCTGCTGATCTCTATGATGTTTCTGCTGTTGCCCAGCGTGCTGAGTAAGTTGTAACTTATTGTTCTTTATTAGACTCCTGCCAACTCAAAAGCCTAATCAAACAGCTCAAATTGTGGATGAGGAAGAGGGCAATGCTGCTGAGGGCTTACTGATGCACTCCACTCAACGTCCACGTCCGATGCGAGGTATGTAAGGAGTTCTGCTATGCTTATTATAGCTGCTGTCTATAGTATCCTTTCTCTGTCCTCGGGCAGCCGTGAAGTACTACGATGGCAAGCGGTCAAACGCTGTCGTGGGTAGAGAAGGCGACTACTATGACGATGAGGACGGACACAAAAATAGACACGATTGCGATGTCAATGATGAGCAATTCATTGATCCGAAACGACAGAGCATCTACACCGTCAACATCAATACAGTCAATATGGACGATGAGGAGGCTAAGCAAATGATATCTGAGCGCGAGTTCAATCAGGCGATCAGGCAGCTGATGAAGATCGGTGACAGCACCGTTGGTAAGTCACACTGACTGATACGCCCATTGCACCCCAAAATTGAATTGCAATCATGTCACAGCTAACAAACCTTCGAATCGCATTGAGAATGGAGCTGGCATGGATATCAGGCAGGAATTTGCCAGCGACGAAGCAAATCCCTACATTTAATAATTAAATATTATATTTGAGCTGAGTGCGTTCAATTTCTTGACAATTCAAGCGCAAGTTGAGATGGAATAAGCATATATATATATATATATATATATATATATATATATATATACATGTATATATATATATATATATATACATGTATATATATATATATGGCTTTTTTCTTTTCTCCAGAAATATATTTGCTATGAATGAATATTTGTTTTTTCTTGGGAAATCACCTTTCAGTGATGTCTCCTACCCATGTCAACCTACCTATTTGTAATATATATATTATATATAATTATATATATTCATATTCATGGGTTTTGATTAGGAAATGGAGCCAGAGTTCATCTAGCTATGTTCGCCTGTTCGTCTATTCGTCTGTCCTTCTCTCTCTCAGCAGGAGGCTGTGCATGTATGTAAAGCTCTGTATACAGGATATCGACTTGTCGTGCACTTCCACTCTGCTTCGGCTTGATTGTAACTATTTTCTTGATATCAATTCGATGGATATTGCTAATGGAATTGTTTGGCATCCTCAGCTTAAAGCTATCTAGATTCCTAGCTAGATATTCAGCATAGATCATTAATTTTGTTAATGTTGCTGCTGTTCTTGTTTTTGCTGTTGGTGGCATGTGTCAAAGTTTGAAGTTTAATTTCGTTTCGCTGTTTTCCTTTCGCGCTCTACATTTGAGCAAATGCTTAATTATTCCATCATTGAAACGTCAGCTATGCGAGAGATTAACATTTGGATGCTGACTTTCGTGGAAAGCAGACTTTTGATATCCTGTAATGCTGCAGAGAGATAGAAAGCAGACAGAATTCAGAGTCTATGCCAGTGAAGGCCGTGTATGCCCTGCATGAGTGAGCTTTACAGGGTATATTGAAGTGTAATTTCCATTCTCTGGGCTGCATACTTTGAGGCACTGCAGAAACTTGAATGCTCAATCTCATATTGATCAGGCACGCAGCTGAAATTGAAATTGGGACTGGAATTGAAATTGGAGCGAGTGCCAGAAGGAGGGGCTAAGGGATGACTAGGCCGGGCTGGCCAGGCTGGCCAGGCTGCCCCAGGCCCCCCGCGCTTAGTCGGCAATTTATGGCAATTACCAGCGATTAAAGAGTTGAGCGCGAGCCCAAAAAAAAAGTGAGAGAAACTTTTGCCGGAGCCGCAGACAGAAATGGAGCGAGAGAGAGAGAGAGGGGGAGGGGGAGAGAGAGTTGAGTGGGATAGCGGCTGGCGCGATAAATGTAATCAAATTTAATTTCGACAAATTGCTTTTGAATTACGCGACCTTCGACGTTTGGCGCCGGCGAAACACAGCTGAAAATTGTTGTTAAAATAATAATAACTTCTGTCTGTGTATGTGTACGAATGTGTGTGTGTGTGTGTGTCTGTTGCTGTGTCAGAGCACAATTGCCACAATAACAACAGCAATTTGCGCTTGAAATGATGAAAACAAAGTAAACGTCGAGGACGACGACGACGTCGACGAACTCCAGTGCACAGCGCGGCGTATACGTAATAATAAAAATTATGATTCATACGCAAATATGCACAGAGAGGGGCAGCGGGGAGCCACAATGAGTGCGAGAGAGAGAGAGAAAGAAAGGGAGATACAGTTGAGCTGCTGATTGGCCATTTGGCTTAAATGCACAAATTAATTTGATTGAACCACATCGAAGAGCCGACAGCATAGCAGATCAAACAGAAACTTTTCCAGTTGTTCATATTGCTCAGTTTTTGAGTTTTCCATTTGCGAAGTTTAAGCAAATAATGAATTTTGGCTTGAATAATTTTCATATTTTTATCGAATTGCAAATGGAATTGGTTAAAGCCCAAAAGTTAAAGTAAAACAACTTTTACTAGCGGAGTATGTATGATTTCAAGCTCTTCAATATAGCAGAGACACGATTAGTCTACTCCACTCTGCCAAGTAAGAGAAATTTAATCCGATAAATGACAAAGGACATTCAAGCTTTATTCACTCTTCAAGCACATTGCGACTCTTCTATGCTCCTATCACAAACTAAGCCCTGCCTGATGATTAGCTTTTGGCAACGAATCAATAAAGGAAAAATCCCCAATCGAAATCAAAATAAATAAAGGAATAAATAGGTGAATGCAGTTTGAACATTGTAGACAAGTCTACCTGATTATATAATACTCTTTCATTCAAGAATCAGTATCATGATCTATGGGCAGATCATATGCTTTAGCTTATATAAAGGTCTTAGTGCTGATCACTTGAAACTTTGAAACTTTTGTCTGAGACTGAGATTGAAACTGGAAAATAACTAATGATTTTTGTGCCGGAATGAATATAGCCTTCGTCTATATGTATTCCGAATTTCAGACGGAATACAGGAATTTCCAGGATGTCCATTACCCAAATCCAATATATACTCTCTTCACGTTTCAGGCGAGCATCAGAAATTGTTTGGTCAGGCACAAAATAAATAGAAACAATGAGAGCTCTGCTAATTTGTTAGTACAGCCGAAATTTTGTGCTTTAGACTGCATGCTCCATCGCTTTAACTACGTTATTCTGATACCCTGTAATGCTGAGCTAGCTAATGTATAGACTAAGCTTGTTAGTTAAGTCAATTATTAGATATCGGTAAAAGTGGAAGCAAGTGTGCAGGGACTTTACGTAAGAATAAGTCGCTTTCAATGGAATTCCTGAAAGATTCTCACGTGAGCTACGATGTATGGCTAGAATTGTAAGAAAATGAACTAATTCGAGCTGAGGAATCCGAAAGTATCAAAATAAAAAATAAAGCCCATAGGTAGACTCATTTCATCTCTGTTTCTCTGTCTCTCTCTTTCATTGCATATATGCCTGTCTTATAGCTCTATAAACTTATACTTCAACTACAATTATTTCTTTTTTGTTTAATTTCTTTATAGGGTATCCACATGTCATGCTGTTTAGGGTTAGTTTACTACTCATTCTTCATCAATTTTTTTGGTTTTATTTTGTAGGTAATTTCCATGCAAACAATTGCTTGATCCTTTCTTTCTTTCTCTCTTCCTCTCTTTATTTTGTATGTATTTTCTCTTTTTTTTTTGTTTTGTCCACCGCCATTGCGGGCATCATCAACTGACAATTTTACGAGCAACCTCTACTCTTACCTCTCCCATTCTGTTCACTTTCCCTCTCCCTCGCCCTCTCTTGCTTTTGCTGCGCATTTACATTTTGACAACAGGCAAAAAAAAAAAGAGGAGAGAAGAGAGTCAAACTAATCTAACAACTGCTAACAACAAGAGCCGCTCTAGCCGCTTTCCACTTTACTACTGCCATGCCCATGGCGAACGCCCCAAAAGAGTGGCCGCAGGGCAGCGCGCGCTAGCTCCTCCGCCTCCTGCCAGCGCTCAGCCCCTGGCTATGCTTGGCTCCCATCTGCTGCTGTTCGCTTTGCCTAACAAAGCATTTTGCAGCTGGCAAATATCTCTTTCTCTCTCTCCCTCTCTCTCTCTCTCTCTTTCTCCCTTTCTCTCCTTCATCTCCCTCTCCATCTTTCTGTGTGTGCGAATACGTTGACAATTTGCGTTTGTCAGTTGTTGTGTTAATTAGAAAACTTTTTTCCCAAACAACAACAAATGAGAAAACTCAAAAACGATTTTGAACGCCACAAAAGTTCCGACTACCACGCCCCACCCCCTTCAGCGCCCCCGCCCCTTTACACCGCTAGCATTTTGTTGTATTTGTATTATTTGCATTTTCTATTTGATTTTGTTGTTTATATGTTTGTTGCATTTCCCCCTCCACCGCTTGTTGCTGTTGTTGTTGTTGTCTTTTTGGCAAATGAATAATGAATTTCGAATTTACGTTCATTTCGCATTTGCGTTGATATACCCCATTTTTATTTCCATTTAGTTTGCATTATTTCAGAGAGAGGAGAGAGAAGGAAAGGGAGAGAGAGGAAGAGCTCTCTCGTAAAAGCCCAAAAAAAAAAGATATACATATCTCGAGCATATAGTTAAGAGCTCTGGCTTTGCCACAGATTCGCTTAAGATAAATATGCAGACACAAGACACAGAACAATGCGAGCAGGAGACGGTACAAGAAGAGAAAAAGGCGATTTTTATGTTTATTTTGCAAAATTAAATCCTACGTTTTAGTTCTATGGGGTGAAATTTGCTTTGTTTGCAAAATAATATACTACCACACACTATATACAGAGACGACATACATAGATATACACATAGTACATATGAGAGTGTATATATATGTGTATGTATGTAAGCCATATCAGGCAACTGTATGCAGTAGGGACCAGTTCCGACATAAGTCTAAGAAGGGAGAAATACTCTATATGGAGAAATACTTTAATGATCTACAAAGAAAGGTATAAAATAATCAATTCGAAAACTGCTGCGAAACACTGAAAGAAACATTTAAAACTTCAATGAATGACCCAAGCTGAGAGAAAAAATGAATCACTACTGGACAACTGAGAGAGAAACGAGTAATGGATACAATCAAGTGGTTCCAAAGTTACAGAATCACTAGATGAACTACATAAGGAACTATGAAATGTATCATCAAATGAACTAGTGGATGAGTGAGCTACTCAATAAATATTTCATTAAGTAAATGCAGGATGTAAATAAATTGAGAGAGCTCACCTAATTGAGTTGTATCAATTGCATTCACACAGTTTCAATTTCTATTTTCCAACGCCTGAATATTCATGTGATTCTCAGTTAGTTTTCAGCTTGTTGCATGATTCATAGGGAAGTCAAGTGACTCGTGTGCGTTAGAGTATGGGCAAAAGCATACAACATACAAATAAAAACGCAACACCCAGTGACACACACACATACACCCATACACTGTATATGTGTTTGTGTGTGTTTCTGTGGAGTTGGCATTGCGGTTTGTTGTCAATCTCGTTAGAAACGAATCCTTTCGTAATCCTTGTACTTCAGCTGCAGCTTTGCGTTATTTTCGTTACTCTGCCCTTAAGCATCGACCAACAACCCACCCAAACACACACAAACACTCACTCACTTACACACACACACCCACGCTGTGGGAGAGGGAGCTCAGCTCATGCGTTTTGCTGCTTAATCCGGCGGCACTATCAAGATAGAATGAAACTGGAACCGGAGCCGCTTCTGGATTGCGCGTGCTGTGCGCAATCAGCAGCTACTCTAAACCCACTCTTCAGACCAGCCCACGCCCACGTCACCGACTCCACCCCAGCCCCCGCCCACGCCTTCTCCTCTCTGCTTTGGTGGCCTGTCCCGTTTCAATTTCAGGCCATGTCCAAATCCCACATAAGAAATTGTTTTTCAACTTAACTAACGTCCTAGGGCCATTGCTTCCAATTTGATTCCAATGGAATGATGTTTTAATAATTACCAGCTCGAGCTCTAGTTCTCGCTCTAACTCTAGCTCAGGCTTTGGCTTTAGTCTTATCTCGTGCGACTAGTTAATCACATGCTGGAAAATGTTTAACATTCTACAAATCTCTGCAATTCATTTTGGGTCTGGCGTGCTTTCGTCTCACGGGCGAACTGGTTCGTTCGTTCGCTGTGCTGCGGTGCGGGTGTTTGCTCTACTCTACCCTAAATATGATTGATGGCACCTGTCGCGTTACGTAATCGCTGCCATGTGCACATGCTTATGACCCCGTCAAACTGACCTCCCACTCTGCCGTTCTCCCTCCCTGCATACCCCATTACTAGCACATCGTTGTGCTTCCTTTCGCCCTCTCCTTCGCACACACATTTCACAGTTCACATTTTTACAGGTGTGTCGAGTGTATTAACACTTTGTTGCCTGACACGTTGCATGTAGAGCACGACAGGTAACTTTGTTATGGGTTTGAGGGCTTGCTGTGAATGGAAAACCTGTGGCGGGGGCGGAGTTCGGGCAGACATGTTACGTGATTTAGATAATTATCAACATATTTTGTATGACATTATCAAAAGCTGACGGCGGCTTGCCAACTCCTGAAATCACAACGTTAGGCCGCAGGTAAGTAAATAAGCTGTCAACACACAAATATGAGCTCTCCTATGCGCTTCTCAGGAGGTTAGAACTTCTAAGGGAGCACTTTAAGTGAATCTTATTGTGGGTGGATGAGAGAGAAAGGGCAAAGGGCAAGCGAGAGATGGAATGGAATGGAAATAAAAAAAAGTATGTGAGGAAAAGAAGGAGTGAGATGTAAAGAGCGAGATTGCGAGAGAAGGAGCGAGAGGGAGAGAGAAAGAGAGAGAGAGAGAGAGAGAAGGCGAGAGAGAGGTAGAAAGAGAGAGATATATAGAGATAGAGGGAACGAGACAGAAATAAAGAAAGGTATGCAAAGAAGAAGGGGAAGAGAGAGAGAGATATGTGCAAACAGAGTGGATGAAATTGATTGGCGAAAACAGAGAGAAAGAGAAAAATGGCATGGAATGAAACGCAAAGGGAGAGGGAGAGGGAGGTAGCGAGAGAGAGAGAAAGAGAAACAGAGAAAATGGCGCCAATAGAGAGAGCTGGTAAAGAGAGCAGTAAAGATTGAGAGAGGAAAACAGAGAGAACGAGAGCGGTGGATGTGGGAAAGTGATCTTATAAGAGGAACAGAAGAAACGAGAGGAGCGAGAGAAAGACAGACGACTCTATGCCGATTTTAAAGTCTAATGTGGTATATAGGATTTTCTAAGAATCTCTGAAGAAAGCAACACATGAAAATAATACCAGAAAGCAGAAGAAGGTCTGATTCGGATTCTTCGAAAGCATCAAAGACCATAACTTGGTGCACCTGAACAATTGCATATTCTACGTATACTTATATAAGTGTAAGTATGAGTCAGAGTATAAGACGATATTGCATACTCTCCAATGAAAGGCTTTAATCATTATATACCAACTGGACTTCATTATTTAAGGCTCACTGCTTAACCATTTAAAACTTGCTGTCAATTGAAAGTCAATAGCTCTCAATCGACCTTTTACCTTCGTATTATTAAAGACTTATTGAGGACAAATAAGTATTTCTGTTTATATTTAAAGGCAGAGAGCGTAAGGCTGAAAATTCGTTAAGGCCAGGCTCAAAATGCTGCCAAGGATGTGCGGCAGGACAACAAACAGAATGCTGCGATGGAACGCATATTTACGCATTAATCAATGAGGCAAACACAGCAACAAAAGCAACCAGGAACATTTGGAAGAAAAAAAAAAGAATCGAAGATATATAACGAATGCGAATGGATAGCATTGAATGATGAGAGGATGAGAATGGCAGTGGAAATGGAAATGATAATGGGAATGGGAATGCGAGTCTGGCAAACAGGTAGCCCAGGCTTGTTGTCGTCTTCCGCTCGGATATCGTTGCCTTGGCCCATTCATGTGGAAATCGAGTGCGGTTTGTGGCACTAGACATAAAAAACAAGCGCAAACATGGACCACCGGCAGCTGGAGCAGGAGCAGGAGCCACCATTGCCAGCCAGAGCCAAGTGGCATCAAAGCGTTATTGAGAAGCTGCTTCAATGCGGGTAGTTGTATAGCCTTATAGCCGCATAGCTGTCTAGCTGTCTAGCTGTCTAGCTGTCTTGCATCGTGTTGTGCGAGGCGCGTGGCGCCGCAGGACATGCGCCATAATGATATGAGTCACTGACTCCAGCGCTCCACGCCGTCGACTCAGCGACGAGGGTGCATAATAATAATCGCATGCGTCGTCTCGGTCGGCGTTGACGTCCATAAACCAAATCAATTCGCTCGATGGCCGCGCTAAACAGTCTCTTCTTCTGCCACATTCAATGTTCTGCATTTCTTATAGATTTTGGCTGTTTTTTCCTGCTTCTTCTTCTGTTCTGCTTATTTCAGCAAATTGTGCGCCTCGAGGGGGCAGCGCTGATATTTACAATGCTACATGTATATTGACAGGCATATAAATAAATTATTAGCAAAATAAATGTTTAGTCGTTTAGCTAAGGGCTGGAGCTGGAGCTGGAGCTGGACCGAAAGCTGAAGGTGGGGATGGAACGCCCAGTGCAGCGCCATCTAGTGGGGGAAAGTGTTAAGCATAAAGGTGCCTAGGATAGATTGAGCTACATTCAACTGATTAACATTGGCAATCAAATACAATCTTGCGAATCGACAGAGTATGGCTCGAGGGCATGTTGTAAGGGGAAGTATAAGTGTTAAGTGGAGTATAAGAGCTAAGTGTAGACATCTATCTAAGCATATATAACTATTTCACATCAGTCAGCATCTACAATCTCGCAAATCGAAAGACTAGTCGATCAGTATGATTGAAGTATAAGAGCTAAATGTATAAGAGCTAAATGTATCCGAGCTAAGTGTATAAGAGACATATTCAAGTGATTGGCATAAATAAACTAATATAACAGGCAAATAGTAAAAGATTGTCCATGGGATAGGCATAGCATAAAAGTAAAGTGTAGTATAAGAGTTAGGGAAGGTATAACAGCTAAGTAAGAAGAGTGAGTATAAGACTTGAGCGTAGCTTACAAGCTAAATGCAATCAACTTTGCAGGTCTAAAGTGAGGAAGCGGGTCAAGTAGTATAAGTATAAGGAGTATAAGATTGGTATAAGAGTGTAATATAATATGTGTGATATCATCATCTGCAGTCTATTTCTTGAGAAGAAATTTTCAATTCCCATCCATAAAACCTGCAAGCTTCCTCTCTGTAATGAACATTTGTTTGGGGCTTAGTTTAGATGGACATATGGGTCTCGATTTGATCTAAGCTTTCGACTGGGCAGTTGTTCTAGTCTGAGCTTATATAATTTGTAGGACAGCTCGTCAATGTACTTGCCAATCAAATCGATTGCTACAGCCTGTTGACCCAAATGATGTGTAATTTGTCTCCTGTTCAAGTCTGAGTCTCATCCTAAGAGCTAAAGCCTTATGCACGCACTCGAATAAGGCATTGCAACTCAATTAATATTTGAGTTAATCTGAGACACATTTTTATTGAATTCGCCTTTCACTTGATTCAAATTTGAGATAATCTTAGACACAAGATTGGCGCCGGTTCAATCACTTGGAAAATTGACTTAGTCTCTCTTACACAATGACCTAAGCGCACTTGAAGAATATTCAGAATGACTGAGAAAGATGCCTAGATAGATAGGGAGATGGAGAGAAAGAGGGAGCGAGAAAGAGAGAGAGAGAGAGAGAGAGAGAAAGATGGTAAACAATTGACACTAAAATATTTTCATTTGAATAGCATGTAAAATGCAAGTAAAATTGTGGGCAAACAATGATGGCATTTGGCTAAATGGGGCCAGGGTCATGGAAGGGGCTCGGATTGCATATTTAAGAAACAATTTTTGGCCAAAAACTGATGCATATCACATGAAGTTGATGATGAAGCTGCCGTTTCAATTTGCATGCGACGCATTACAATGCAGAAACAGAAGCAGAAGCAGGAGCAGAAGCAGAAGCTGCTGCTGATGCTGAGCTGATGCTGAGTCTGGACCAAGGACAAACGCTAAACGAAGTTTGTGTCAGGCAGAGACTGAGAATTTGAAACGGTTGACTGGTTGAGTGACTGGGAGCAAGCCAGTTGCCAGTTGCCAGTTGCCAGTTGTCAGTTGCCTCGAAACTTGACGACAAAAGTTTTTAACCGAATTAGCATCTTGCCAGACAGTTTCCGCTCCACAGATATGTGCCACAGCTCCATAGCTGTAAATACCGGGGTGGGGGATCCAGTCGCAGCACCAGACTCTGGCCCAGCTCGATTTCCATATGTATTGTTATTGTCAGAGCCTTGGCTCTGGCCATTTGTTTGTTGTTTTAATTAGAAAACTTGCCGTTTGCAAGTTGTGAGCTGCCGGAATTAATGAATTTGTCGCCCCAGCCCCAGCCCCAGGCCCAGCACCAGACCCAGCACCACATATAGCCCCAGATCTACTGCTAGTCCTAACCAAGTGGCAAAATCCTCACATTTAGCCTTAGCGGATTCACATAAAAATGCGCCCGACCAGCAAATTGGCAACGATTTTTTGCAATTTATATGCGCATTGACTGTCGCGCGTGCCAAATGCCACAATCCATTTCCAGCATTTCGACCGTTTTATGGCCCGCCATATGCGATATCTTTGCTGTTGCTGCTGCAAGTGGCTCTTAAGACCTCTTCCTCCCTCACTTACCCTCCTTTCCACTCGCCCTCTCTCGCGCTCCTGCTCTCTCCCTTTGCCTCTGCAGTGCGTTTGCAATTTATGTTGATTTGCGTGTCGCGACTTGGCAGCTTCCCCATTTTAATTGCATGTTTTGGAGTGCGACAAGGGCCATCTTTTATTTGGGCCGGACCATAATTAATGAGCCCATCATAAATCTAACAGCAAGCGAGCTCCTTGTTAAGCTTTAGTTCTTATTTAGTTCACACATTGCGCCCAGTTGGGCATATCCCTTCGATGGAGACAGTTTGCGACCTAAACTTAGTGGGAATTGTAGGAGGAAGAGGATTTCAGTTTACTAGGGATAGACACCGGCTACTTGATAGTTGTGCCTACATTTCATTCTTTGTGATCCTTGTGGTAAAGTCCTTGCTCTGTGTCTGCTGAAAGTTTCCGATCGTATGCCCTGCTCGTACTCTGAACTCGGACTCGGAAAGCCATGGTCAGGCTGTCAAGTTAAACTGTCTACGAAACCCACTTGAGCTCATTTGAATTATATAAAGGAAAGTCCTTTCTGGGTCACTGAATCTAGCTATGCTGAAGTTTTGTGATATAATTTGCTTTTACTGTTTGTCTCGCAAGTTTCTTGGGATTGTGGCATCGAAGCTCTACGGGAACTTCTCTGGGAATAGGGCAAACTACACTTGTGGAGGAGTTAGCTAATATTTCTGTACAGATATATCTGGAGTTTCTGTGTGAATTCCTCCATGGCTAAGAGCACAATCCCAAAAGACCTGCATATCCCAAGCACATATTCCAGCCCTAGAAAAGTCTTGGCAGGGGGCGAAAGTCTACTTCAGAGGCATCTATTATATGGCTTCAAGTTGGATCGCTTAATTCGATGCAGAGTTAGGGCATAGAGCAGTCGGCTGGACGATAAGGTGCTGCCACTTCAATGTCCCGGACGCGTCAAAAGGGTCAGTGTCGGCTTTAGGATAGTAATGAGCATTGTTGGTCCGTTGGTCCTCTGGCTTCCTTCATTTTTTTTCATTTTTTCCGTGTTCTTTTTTTGTTTTTTCTTTGTCATGGCATGCTTTCGCGGCGTCAAACACTTTCGCTTTTAATTACCGAGCGCAGAGAGCACAGTAAATTAATGTGTCCTGTCATGTTTGCCAAGCACAAACAACAACAAAACAAAAGAATGCTGCGTACTTGGCGCAAATGACAAACGCTGGACACTCACTTACACATATTAAGTAGAGTGGAAGAGTCTGTAGTCTGTAGTCTGTGGCCACACACAGCTGGCAGTTTATTAAGTTTACGAACCGATCCGAACCGAACCGCAAACGTAGCCGTAACGCGTCGCCCGTGCCCAAATGCCGGCGACACTTTATTAAAATCAAACTTAATACGAAAGCAAATTAATTTCCCTTGACCAAGTAAACATTTAATCTGCTTTTTTGTTTAGGGTTTTTCGCACTCTTCTCATGTTGATGCTCGTTTACAGAGTGAAACGAAAGTATATTAGTTACATGCAGTGTTCAGATAGACAGGAGACTTAGAAATCACAAATATACATAGTCTTTATAGCTGCCCACCTCTTTTCGGGGCTTGGTTAGTAGAGTAAAAGTAAGCGATTTTGAGTTAGGGAATTTATTTAATGTGAATCTTTTCTCTAAACTGAAAGCTGATCGAATAAGAAGCGTAGCTAAAGAAAGTGTAATAAATCAAAATCATTTCTGATATTACGATGATTCTGGTATTATTTGAAAGTCACTTCTATGCCTTTTATGGAGAATGTTCACTCCCATGCCGGAAGCTGCTTGGCATTAGCTAGGACTCCCTTAAGCAAATTTCGATGACTTCGATTACTATGACGAAAAATGTCATTAAAAATATATTCGAAAATATTTAAATGTCTGAATGATTCTCAATCACGTCGGGATTCACTTTAACAATCAATCAGAAATCAACCAACTTCTTCCACGCTTTCAATCACATTTAGGCTGCTCATGATCAAGAGGCAAATTTTATAGAATATTTCTCAAAAGCTCAATTTAGTCGATAACAAAAGCTGTTGCTGGGATATTTTTATCGGGAAGGACCCTTGATTGGTCACCATAAATTCAAAAGGAAAGCTGCGTAAGCTGAATACAAGGAGATCATCGCAGATCGCATCTGAGTGTATGTTCCACAGATTAAAAGTTAGAGACACGAGTTAAACTAGACCTATAAATAATATCTTTATTTATAGTCTAATGAATGCTCATAATTTTGAGATCCACGAATTCAATCAATCAATCATAATTTGAATCATAATTTGAGCGCAAATGGACAAATCCATGACTTGGACTCTGAACGAGTATTGAGCAGTTGGTGCAGCTCGTCTCACTGCCCACTTCTGCTCGTGTATGAGGACAGCTGTCAGAGAGACAAAGGACAGGAGACAGCGTAGGTGAGGGACGTCCGCTGCTTACCTTTTGTGATTATGGAAAGTACTTGTATTATTTTAATAAACCAAAAATTCGAGTGTGACATTTCACCTTTTCTTTGCCTTACCTTTACCATTACAGCTACCTTTCTTTTCGTTCCATTTCGTTTCTTTTCATTTTATTTCGGTATCATTCGTTTTTTATGGAATTTTTTTAGTTTGTGTGATGGGCGAGGAATTTGTTGGTCGCAATTTGATGAGGGTCATTGTTGGCGCGCTGCTGGCTTGGCTTCGGCTTCGGCATCGGCATCGGCATCGGTTTGGTTTGGTTTGGTTTTAGTTGAGCTATGCTTTAAGGATTGAACTTAGCAAGGGGAACGGCAATAGCTGAAGCAAAAGCAAAACCATTTCATTAAAAACTTCCAGGCTATTAAGCAAAACTTTGTGCAGCATTTGCCAAACTGTGTGATAAGTATCTGAACAAAATGCAAAGCTGCCAAAGGACGACGGCGAGGGTGTGGGGAGGTATGTGCAGGCCGAGGGGGAGGAGGACGAGTACGACGACGATGACGATGACGATGACGACTAGCGGGACAATGCCGACGACAGCTGATGGAAATCGCGCGCGCTCTACAACAAATCACAATTTTCCGCCGCAAATTGCTGTCGGGGAAAAGAAGTTCAAACATTTTCTTTTTGTGGCCACGGGGGAGCCAAGGGGGTAGCCGGCGCTTAGTGGAAACAACAATTGAATTGCAGTTGCTTTCGTGCCGTGCCTGGCGTGACAAGAGCCCACGAAGTGCCACCAGCTGTAGCTGAAGTGAGGCAGTGGCAAGTCGAGAACGAGAACGCGCGTCGGCTGCCTTTATGTGTATACCCTGGAACACACAGAGACTGGGGAGTGAGTGGATACATTGGTATCATAGACATGTGTGTGGAACAAGCTTAACAGATTGCTTACTTCAGCTCTGCTCTATATGCAGGGTATCTCGCAGCTGGTCACCCGTGACTAGATCATTGTTACATATTGCTTCTGCTTCTATTTTATAATTTCTATTTTTTTCGGTCTAACGGTAACAAAACGGCGTCAAATGCGCCGCTTCAGGGCCGTAAACTCTCAACGGCAACAGCTGCACAAAGGCGAGCCCAAATGCCAAGCCAGGCAGCAATTCAATTATATGCGTATAAGTGTCGTATAAGCCAAATATAAGACTGAGCTATAAGTGGCCAAATGATGAAACGTTAAAAAATTGAATATATGTTATTTATTCATATGAAATATATTTAAGTGCTAAATGTGTTGAGAGAGGAGATTAAAAAATATATAAATAGATAGATACAGATATTAAGAATATCAAAAATAAATCCTTGAGTATAAGAGTTTATATAGTAGAGCACAAGCTTGTATATGACTGGCATAAATAGCAATGCGAAATATTCAGTATATGAGCCAGGGATCGTTCGAACGAAAAGAAAAAATGTTATAAATTGTTGATTTATTGGAAATCATAACAGTATAGGACTATGAAGATATAATATTCGAATGTAAGACTGCTCTCTATGGGAATATATCTTATGGGAATCTATATGAGTGCAACACATAATCTGTTTATAGAGACAGTCACAAGGCAAGAGTCCAACTTGCTCGTAGATCTCTTTCTGTTGAAGATCTAGCAGATTCTAGAGATAGCTATTGCATAGACTTCAGTTATTTGACACAAAATGTTTTGAATCATTCGCTCTAAGCTCTTAGAAATCCTCTAAGGCAAACATTCTCTAATCAGATTTGGCGATTTCCTAAAATTTCACTCCAAACCAAAAATCTTTTAATCTGCAGGTCAGAAATTGGTCTCGTTGCTTTGGCCTATTTGTATTGGTGCTATAAATTATATGGCAATTTGCAGGAGCCAGCAGAGCGTCGCTTGGCTAATGTAGCACATGATTTATAATATTTTCAATGACAGCAGAGAGCCTTTCGCTCTCTCCTGCAGCTCGCAGTGAAAGGGATTTTCTGTTATTTTTCTTGTTTTTTGTATTTTGAACTTTTGGCAAAAGTTTTTCCTTCTACTTGGGTTAAATTTGTGTCTTCGTCTCTGGCAGTAAATATATGCTAAATAGGCTTTTTGACATTCTACCTGTCTGACCGTCCCACCCCCATACTCTCTCTCTCTCTCTCTCTCTCTCTTTGTGTGTGTGTGTGTGGCATATCCAGTTACATTTCATTAAATTTTATTTTTACGTGCTGTCTGCCCGCCTCGAGGCATTGTAACGTGTCTTCCCACTCGACCCCATCCCTTGGCCCGGTGTGCGTGTCCTTAAGCGGAAACTTCGACAGGAAACACCTGATTCGTAAAATATTGAAAAAGTTTTTTCTTCTTTTTTGGCCTCCCATTGCGGCTGCTGTTATTGTAGCTGGGCGAAGATCTTCGGGCTTCTTAATGCGCTACTCACTGAGGGCGTCTTGAAAATTTGACGCATTTTGACAGCTAAGAGAAGATAAACTCAGTTAAGCAGGAGGCTTTGCTTGGTTGGAGCTGAGCAGAGCTTATGCTTAAAAACTTTGACTAAGCAGAGCTTACCTTAAAAGCTTGCAAAACGATATTTACCTGAGCTATTAGTTATTTTTTATCCAAGTTTAAGCTACCTAAAGCTCGGCTTGCAAGTTTACCGAGCTTTTACGAGAGCTTTTGTAATTAATTTGGGTCTTGTCGATTCTTGTCTAGCCTAAAATCTTTATTTACTCCTTCATTCATCACTCAGCTTTGTGAGAGCGTTCACTATTGGGATTGTAAGCCTTAAAGCTTAAGCAGAAGAGTACTGTATAGACTCTTAGCTGAAAGTACTTCAACAATATCCATATTAAAGCTCTCTCTATCCCTGCAAAAGCTTTACATATAATATCAATTGAAGCAATTCTCAAAAGTTTGGCTCTCCTCATAAGCAGCTTAACTGCAAATATATAGCTTAATCCAATGAATATCGTTTGGTGGGGTTATGAAAGCTGAAAGCTGACTGACGTTGAGCAGGTGCTTGGTGAATTGAGGTAAAAGCTCACTCGCTCACCTGAGTTGGCCGAGAGCAAATCTTTTTCTAATAAAATGTTACCAGCTGTTCGCCTCACACAAATGTTCGCATGAAGCGCAGCTGACAGCGGCCCTGACCCAATGCCACAATTGGAGCACAGCTTCCCTCACATCGCCCCGTTTGTGCCCGCCTCCTCCCGCTACTCTTCCCGTTTCTCTGCAATGTTCCAGCCGGAGGCGACCTTTGTCGTAGCTCCGGTTATTTACATTTTGAATGCGTGTTTTTCTTTTGCATGTCAAGTTGTTGTTGTTTGAGGTTTGTTGTTGTTGCTGATATTTTGAGCCGATATGAAATTATTGCAAAATAAATGCAAATTGAATTTCTCATGCATAATTTGTTTAGAAGTTTTACAAGCCACAAAAATAAACAAAAAACAAAAAAAAAAAAAAAAAAGGAAGAAGAAGAGGAAGGGGAACCCAGACAGGTCCCTGGACCGCTCTGAACTTTGATGTGTTTCATGTATTCCTTTATTTTTTTTATTTTATTTTTATTTTTTTTTTTTTTTGGCTCGGTTTGGTTTGGTTTTACGCAAGTTTATAGAAATGTGCTTTGAATTTTAATGCGGCCATCAAATGATGCGTGCGTAATCGAATCGCAAATGGAGGCGAGTGAAAGACAATAAGAAATACCTGGAAAAACTGCTTAACACGTCGGAAGGGAACTTTCCCGAAAGAACAAATAAAAAGGGGAGAAAAATAGGAATGAACTGGTTCCGGTTTTTGTCATATTGAGTAAGAAGCTAATTGGACAAGACATTAGGGGAAACGAACTTTGGCTAAGCCGTTGAACATTATTAGGAACGTTACTTGGAAAAGGAGAAAGTGTGTATCATAGAAGGAAATATGTCAGCGAACCTCTGAAAGGCCTGAAAGCCAACTGCAGTAGCTCTTTAAGATATTAGAGTCATATAAAGAGATACATTTGTGTGTCATATGTCATATGTAGTAGATCTAGCGGAGATACCATCAGAGGTAAGTAGCAAAAAGAGAAGGAAGAAAGACTAAGAAAAGTCAAGGGAAATAAAGGGTGAATATGGTGGAATCGAAACAGAAGCTATAATTTTATATATGGCATATTTCGTATGATATACAACTTGCGCTATACACTCAGGAGAAAATCTCAAGTATAAAAGGCCTCTAAAGAAATACTATGGTAGAACGGGGAGGCAAAAAAGGACATAAGAAACAGCAAGGATAAAGATAAATCAGAATGAGATGCCACCTCAACTTTAGCCAAGGATTTAAACCCAAAGAATGCAGACCATAAGACATAGCATAAGAGGGAAAGATATGCAACTGGAGAAGGTGACACCCAGGCTTTACCCAGCCTATTGACTTAGAAGGAGCTATCAAGAGCCAAATGGACTACAACCTAAAGAGCCTAGCTCATATCCCGTTACAGTTAATTGAGCTATTGATAGCATTACTTAATGTTACCACATTTGAATACATTTCGTATCGTTTTCACTTACTGCCGAAGGACGTACAGATCTGTGGAATCCACGTATGTGCGTATGTGTGTGTGTGTGTGTGTGTGTGTGTATGGGTGCATGGGTGTATGGCTGTATCTCGTATTTCAACACGTTTCTCATATTTATTTTGATTAATGTCCACTTATCCACTTGCCACGAGCAATTTCAATCGTCCACGAGAATTCGTCGTCGCACGTGCTACGTGCTCCTCTGTTGGTGGCCTTGCCCGGGCCCAGAATTGTTGTCTGTTGCCCAGTTGGACTGGACAGGAATTGATGTGGCGCACACTTTTCAGAACCTTTGCACCTGGAGCACCACGTAGACGAGCCGCACGAGTCGAACGCCTCTATTGCCAGCTGCAAAACTTGGACTCTCACCCAGGCCGGCCCAAGCGGAGCAGGAGGCGGGGTGAAGTTTTCGGCAGGCCTTGGCATCAGTTGCACTGAGCTGTGTACGTGTTCGCACTTGGCTGGCACGTGACTGCTAAAGTGAAATTTATTGAATATTTGGCATTGGCTATTTGATTTCTTATTAACGTGGCCTTTAGCCCCACGGCCTCACCACATATAGATAGGCAGGGAGGGAGGTGCTTAGCTAATCCAACTATCTGTGCCAGCAGCCAGCTCAGTTGGTGCTGGTGCTTTAATCCTTGACTCGTATGCTAATTTAAAAAGGCCACAACCACTCGTTGGAACACGGCTACTTACATAATTAAATAAGGTCCTAATCCCAGCACCCATTTTGGTATCAACCCATACAGCTGGCTAACCCCATAACGGTCTGTGACTTGTTCCGGACTTGTTCGCCGGCCTTTATATGTGCCATCATATGGCACTGCATTCATTTGGCTGCCACCAGCACCAGCGCCAGCACCAGCCGCACCAGCTGCACCACCCACGCTGTCGACGACGACCTTTGGGCCATGCCTCGCCACTCCAGGCGAGGCCAAAGTGCAAAGTTAAACAAGTTGGAATGCAATGTACTCGAGATTACTGAACTATGGAATGCGCTGCATACGTGCAAGACCCGCAAATTGTCATGCCCAGCCGAATGTTGCATAGTTCATCCACTCTTATTTCTCAGTCTCTCTCGCTCGTTCCCGTTGCTACTCGTTAAATTGTTACAGAAACTTTCAAATGCGCTGCATTGAATCTTTACATGCTGCTTAGTTAAGCTTCTTCGAAAGTCTGTTATATTTAGCAACCGTGACAAACTCGCTGTCAAGAGCTCTACTCGTTACTTTCAAGCAGTGCATAAATATGCCTTAACAAGTCAAGTTTGCCAGCAACTAGTGGAACTTGTTACTGTGCTGCTGTTAGCTCAGAAATTCATAGTGAGAAATTTCAGGGCAGCTCTATTTACTCTTTATCCATAGCAACTCTTTTGGCTGTAAGTAATCGTTACTTTTAGAATCCCTATGGAGACAGTATAGATTAGAGCGGTGAGGAGGAGACGCATTCGTTACTTCAACTTTGAACCAAGTTGTTGCCACATGGAATGCAGTAATGAGTGCATAGTTACTTTTAGGCATTCGTTTCTTTTCATTGATAGAGTTCCTTCACGTTGCTCAGCTCCGAAGTGAGCCTCTCGTTACTTCCCACGCACTCGCTGCTCGCCAAGCTGGAAGCCTGGAAGCCTCTGCCCTTCGAGCTCGGTGGCAAAAAAGGTTAGAGCCGCTTTAAAAAGTGCTGCCTGAGTGTAGCGCATTATAAAAACACTCCTCCTGCCTAACTAGCTAAAAGTCTCAGTGTGTGAGGGTGTGTGTGAGTGTGTGTGTGAGTGTGTGTGTGTGTGGTTAGCAGAGATTTTGGTTACATATATTTTCATGTTTTTATGCGGCCAACAAAAATGTTTTTGCAGCGCTGCACTCGCAGACGACAGCGACGACACATCCGTGTTATCATCTCTCATAGAACTGGGTTAATGTGACAACAACAACAACAACAACAACAACAACAACAACATTGAGAACAACAACCAAAAACGAGCAGTAAAAAGTGCACTACTTCACACACTTTTGTGCGTTGAAAAGCTTTGGCAAGGACAAGTGCCAAGTGCCTACACCGACTAGGCAGTGGTGTGTGTATGTGTGCGTGCGTGTACATAGTGCTCATAAGAGTTTCTCGAATCGAACAACCGATATAACGGCTTAATACAGCAAATGCAGATAGATATCGATAGGCATTGCTATGTTCACCTAAAATAACTAAAAAAAACTGCCTCTTTCTCTTTCTGTTTCTGTTCTGTTTCTCTTTCTCTTTCTCAAGGATTCATATCTCCAAAGATGAATTAACTAGCCCTTACACTCGCATATATATATTTCCTTAAGATATGATCTATGTGATACTAAACACTGCCTCCTTCTCTTCCTCAACTTTAGGCTTCCTGTATTATGACACTCACTCCACACGTACTTCCCTCCATCTGATAAAATGATAATCTACTCAAGGTCACCTGATATTATATTCGCATGCACATAAGATGTTGCCAGATTTCGCATGGCTCGACATAAAGCCACAACCGAACTTTGATTGAACAATCGCAACATCTGCTTTGGCTTTGGCTGAGACCCCTCCCCGAATCGCCCACTTTTCCCGTTCCCCCTCGCCAGAGCTGTAGGCTAGAACTATATATGAGACACGTACGCCCCATAGCTAGCTGCCGCCCCCGCTTGGCAAGAGTAAAAGTTAATAGGTTATTCATGAACTGCTAAGCGCAGATGTGACTCGCATTGTGATGCCAGCAGCCCAGCCAGGCAGGCAGCCACTGCATGCAGATACATTGTATCTGTCTACCGACTCTCCCTGCCTCCATTCCTCTCTCTCTCTCTCCCTCTGTCGCTCCATGTCTTCATCTCCCACTCTGCATGTTTCTGTTTCTGTTTCTGTATCTCCCTACGCTTCTGTATCTTTGTAGTTGCTTGGCTCGCCTGGAAGTTTAATTAATTATTTAATTTTAAGCACTTGAGCGCGTCGAGAGCCGCCAATGAGCTGCAGACCAATGGCAAATGAACATCCATGGGATTAAGTTAATAATATATGATCTGTGACCAGGGTAATGTGCAACCCCATCTCCCAACTCGCTTATCCTCTGTCCCCAGCTTTCATGCAGCATGTTCGTGTCGATGTCCAGGGTCCTGCCCTGTTCAGCTCGGCCGTGCTTGGCCGCTTCACTTAATGCAGACTAATGAGACATTGTGGAACGAATTAATTTTACGCATGATTAACACATCAAATGCCAAAAGTAGCCCCAACTCGTGGTCCCTTATAGCTAAGGCTCCCTCTCAACTTGTCTGTAGTTAAGCTAGATGTGAACAGCACTATAAATCGAGTGGGTCAAACGATCCATCACAGTGCAAGTAACTAGACATTATGGTCTTGAATCAAACTCTAGATTCTTGAGCAGGAGGAGGATAGTATAGGCAGTAGTTATATAGATGGGTGTAAATATTGACACCATTTAAGTTATAACTAAAGTATTTTCAATATCTGTGAGGGGGTCTAAACTGAACTTCCTAATGAACCGTCTTGAGCCGACAGCTAATCCTAGCTCTATGATCACGTTCAAATAGTGTCAGCTGATGGCAGGAGTATCTAGTAGCAGTCTCTGGTAACAGTCTATTAAATTTTAGGCATTCCTTAATCGATCAACTTTCGACTATCGCTCGGCTAGGTGTGGGGTAGACGGTTTCATAACAATCACCTCGACTAAGTTTTCTCTGCTCGATAAATAATCAATGGAATGTTTCCCGTTCACTTGAGTATGAATTATGTTTAATGCAATTATAATTTACTTTAGCTCAGGGGCAAGTTTGTTGTGTTAAGTCCACAAAAGAATTGTGGGCGTGGTAATGTATGGCGAGTGCTTATGCGGCGCACACACGACAATTATAAGGTTGCAGCTGCAGCTGCAGTTGCAGTTGCAGTTGCACTTGCAGGTCACGTAACGCAAATAATGAACTTGCAACGACCAAAGCAGCCAGAGAGAGTGAGATAGAGAGAGAGAGAGAGAGAGAGAGCGAGAGAGTGAGAGCAAGAGAATTGGGCTTAGAGTACAGACAGCATTGTTTGTCTGCCTGGCAACCAGCTGAGGACACAGACGTCGAACGAGTCGCTGACCGAGCTGCATTCGAATTGTAGGCTCGTTTTAATGCCCGAACAATTGGGCAATGATTACGACGAACCGATTACTGATTACCAGGCAACGCCAGTGCATTATTTAAGAGCGATCTAAGCAGCTTGTAGCTGTTACGCACATAGAGCCCAGTACGCAGCCTGAGCACAAGCGCATATTAATTTAAAGCAGCTGTTAAAGAGTTCCGACTGATGGACTTCAGCTGTAAGGGAGTGAATTTGCAAACTTATGCAACTCAACAAGGGACAGGGCAGCAGAGCAGCCCTTGATTGATTATTTGACAGTGTAGTGAGATGGCTCGACTAGGACTAGGGCTCGACTAGGAGAATGCCTAATACCTTTATGTAGAGTAGATGCTTTAAGTAGGTGAGTAAACGAACGGATAGACGAACGGACAGATGGACCAACGGATGGTTGTGTGAATAGATTGACCGATAGATGGACAGACGAATATTTCTACAGTCAGATAGATCGGTGGATTGAAAGACGAAGAGACAAATGAGCGAACTCACGGACGAAGTCTCCGGTGGAAGGACAGGCGTACAAACAGTGTATGGTTAAATGCACGGACTGAATAGTGAAGAGTGAATAGCACATGAGTCTACAATATACAAAGCTATTAATGCCAGCAGTTCTCATGACAGCCAGCTCACTGCGCTAACTTAATTAAGAAGAATTCATGGCGTGTACTCTAGCACCTTAATTCATACACTGCCTGCCTGGCCTCAAATAACTTTATATATGTTTCTTAAACTATTATATATGTATATATATATATATATATATATATATATATATATATATATATATATATATATATATATATATATATATATATATATATATATATATATATATATATATATATATATATATATATATATATATATATATATATATATATATATATATATATATACATATACATATATATATGTATGTGTATTATTATACAGCTGTAAACAATTGCCGATTGGTTTTCGTGCTTTTGTTTGTGTTTGCGTGTATTGATTGAGCTAAGCAAATGGAGCAATTTCTGCATATCGACTTCCATCGCAGCTATATTAACAATAATTTACTAAAATTATGGACAAATCATGTGATTTTCAATCAACAAATTAACCCAATGTATTCACCGCAATATTTGCTCAATGAATTGCTTGAATTGCTGTGGTGCACTGAGTTCTCCAAATCGAATGCTTAATTAATAGATTACAACTGAATAATGCTGTTCACAAAACCTGTGCACGTTAACGCATTACACACATACACACACACACACACACATACAGTTGCACAAGCACACACGTACATACACCGACATACTCACGCACATTTAATTGAAACATAAATAATAATTTTCCCAATTTTCGTATTCAATTCAAATCAAATCGAAGCCAACGACAACTGAACACAAATGCAATTAGTATAACAAATTACTGTAGGAGCGAGAGAGAGGGAGAGAGATGGAGACAGAGAGAGAAAGAGAGAGAGAGAGAGAGAGATAGACACAGAGGGAAGTAGAGCTAGAGAGCTGAGTGCTTTAACTATATATGGTATATCGCCTAAAGTAGTTTTAGTTCCTTTTCAATGACTCTCTGGCTGCACTGTAAATATTTTCGATGTAAGTTTCGGAAATTGTGCTTTGATAGGGGCCCCACTTGTTCAAGCTGAGTTGAAATGTGCAATATGTATACTCATTGACATTCACTCCTCGTCTTATTTGTCTTCATTTTGCTTTCAGTAGATTCTATTACACTCTGCCACTTTCCGCTGAGTGTAGCTCAGTGTAATTTGTGTCTGCCCTTCATCAAACTTTTTGCCTAATACTCACTTTATCTGCTTGTCTCTCTTTCACACACTATCGCTCTCTCTCTCCCTCTCTCTTCTTCTTCTCTCTGCATTTCATTTCTGTTTCTCTACACTCTCGGCAGCTATTTTCATATGAATATTTCATATGTGTCCAAACTCAAATTTGAACTTTCTCAACCTACTGCCTTATCTCATTAGCTAACCACCCAGCTCCCCTTATGGGTCTCCCTCTTCTCCACTCTCTCTCTCTCTCTCCGGTCGAGGTGCACATTCGATAACATTATTAAATGTGATTTTAATGACTTCAATGTTATTTATGCGCATTAGGCGCTCTAATTTGATCGCATTGCTAGATAGTTCCCCTAATTTCCCACTGCATTTACTGTTACTCAAAAATTTGCTTTTTTATTAGAATATTTTATGAATTCTACTATCATATTAGTAGTTACTGCTTTGTCATAGCAACCAGCTTTTGTCACTCCAATGTAGCCCTGAGCTTTTGCTATGCACTGCACGCATAGCAATCAGTTTTTTGTCAGCCCGGCATTAGCTAATGCTAATGAGATGCATATGGGATACACTAGTCCATGCATAGTTTCTGAGGCGTCAGGAGATGCGAGCTGCTGATACAGCTTCAATAAATATGCAATGCACAAGAGAGGGAGATACCCACAGAGCAGGAGAGAGGGGAAGGGAGGGTGAGGCTGGAGTTGGGTCTGTCTGCATGACAAAATTTTGCATTACTAATGCGACAAGCCAGAAACATCCATTGATACATGTATCTACGTACAACACACATAAATAAAATCCAGCAGCAGAGCAAACACAAATATTATTATTATTATATCTGCATTTTTTTCGTGCTTACAATGTAAGCAAAAGCGTGGGGTAGTTGAGACTAATGAATGTGAACTGAATATATGAATAATAGACGAAGGTTGGCCTAAACTTTATTCTTAAGCAACTACTAGAAATCGTTTAGGTTTATTCTGATCAAATTTAAGTTCCCAAAGAAAATTTGTGACCTCAAGTAACTCGGGAACTGGCAGAGCTTGCCTCAGCAAATTTGTGATGTATGTGAAATTAGACGTGTAGAATGATATATAGATATATTGGTAAATACCCTAGACATGTGTGCAATCAAAATATATTAATACTCAAATCTCTATTAATACTATAATCTCTTTCACTCTCTCTCTCTCGTTCTCTTTTTCTCAATTGAGCAACAGTAAAACTTACAGGGCATCTTCTAGTCGCACAGCTTTGACCTCTATGGAAGATGAGTTTTTTCTTGCGCTTGGCTGATAAATTCATGAAGATAAACAACGCACATTGCGGTCGTACAAGTTATGCTGAAAGCGGACGGGCACTACGAATTGGAGGGGTGGGGTGGGGATGGGAGTGCTGCTGGGAAACGGAATAGGGAGGGTCTATAGGTACATGTATGGGTCTGCCACATGGCCCGCAGCGCGAATCAATTGGATTAGAAAATTTGTCAGCGAAAATGTTTTGGGCGACAGCAACAGAGAGACGCGTGATGAAAGAAGCCAAGAGAGAAGAGCACGCCGCAAATATTGATAAATTATGGATGAAAGCGACAACAACAATAGCAACAACAACAACAACAACAACAACAGCAAGAACAATAAATTGAATAAATATTTATGAAACTAATGAAATGATATCAGAGATTGTATTTCTCGCTCAAAATTGATTCCAATAGAGAGAAATGTATTTTATGTAAATATGTGTGGAGCGCACCTTAAAGACAAAGACTGATGAATGGGATGATGGACTGGGTCTAAAGGCAGCGCCTGGCCATGATGATGATAACCATGATGATGATGATATTTCGTATACTAGGAAAACCTTTTAGAATGTTAATGACTTATGAGTGTGGCAGCAAATGTCCTGAGTGCCAGAGTCAAGGCTAAGCGAGGAAGAAGAAGACGATGATGAAGTCGAAGAAGCAGAAGAAGAGGAAGCAGAAGCAGAAGCAAAAGTAGAAGTAGAAGCCGAAGACGTTGTAGACGAAACAAGAAATGTTTGTAATGGGCTCATAAATGGCAGGACTCATAGCATTTTATTGCCGTTGTTATTGTTGCTCACCGCCCGCCGCTCTTGAGGCTCCCATTAAAACATGACAAGGCACAAAATGTTGCCAAAGGGGGTACAGCCCGGTCGGGGTGCCCCGGAAGGGCAAGGGAGGAGCTAGGCTTAAAGCTGTTGTCTGCGTGCCGTTGCCGCCAGAAAAGGCTTAAGCAAATGAAAGACGGAAAGGCAAAAGACATAAAAAAATAATACGAAACTTTTCTGATAATTAAAATATAGCCAGAAAGAAGCAGAAAAAACGAGCGAGGAAGAGGGCGAGGGAGAGAGGGGGAGAGGAGGAGAGGAAGATGTTGAGTAAGTGCTGCCAAAATTCAGCTCTTTCGATATGCCCAATATAGGTTTAATGTAATGAAATAAGCAAATGTTTTTGCAATGATAAATACCCTGTAAATGTGATAAATGCAGCCCAAGTGGGCTATATGAAACCTAAGCTTAAGCTCATTGTTAACTTGTTGAATACCTTTGAAACTAGAGATGATTATAAGATTCAATTACGCTCCGTCTCGAGATACCTTTTGATTGAACTTCACGTTTTAGATTAATTTACTGGGTAATCGCTAGTCGCGCCAGCTCGATTTCCGTCTTGATGATTTCCAATTGGAAACGTATTGAATTCTCTTGTAATTCTTAGTGGATCTTGCGCCGTCGCCCGCCAGCTAGTGGTCTATGGCTGCCTGGCGCTCTACTGTTTATTTTTCTTTCCCTTTTGGCCACTTAAAGCGCTTTAATTAATTAATTTGTGGCCTTGTTAATGGGCGAGCGGCACGCAACTAGTTCCGCCCCGCAAATCACAGCTAAAAGGCAAAAGCCAATCGAATCCTTTAGCTACGATAAGACCACAAAATCTATATGTATCGAGCATGACGTATCCCTTATGGGCATGGGCAACCTAAGGTTAAATCCATAAATATAGACATTAAGTTCGGCTGGTATTTGTGAAGCGAAAACAAACTTAAGATTGTGTGTGAATGGCTCCATTACTTCCATAGATATCATCAGCTTATTGGCGATTATTGAGTGGAATCTCTAAACTTGGACTGCATATGAGACTCGAGGTGTTAATCGTTGAATATGATAATATGAGTTAGGCAAAGTACGAGGTGCTGTATAATTTGTATGCTGCATACCCTGTAAATGTTGCAATTCAAATAGATAAGAGTGTGTAACAGCCTGTGAGAACTCAGCTAAAAGCAGAGCTAAGTTGGTGAACTTTGTTATATAAGCTTTCAGATAGCGTAGGCTATAGAAACTATTATGACAGTTGTCATTGCATATACCTCACTTGAGATACCCCTTAAGACAGATGCATGTGCAAGCCAGACCCGCTCTACTTATAGCTCTAGCTACTTTTGCGTCTCCCCATTACTTTACATATATTTACTATATATATATATATGTGAATAATGTAAAAATTCTTGAAATTCTTGTCAAACATGCAGCACTTCATATTTAAGCGCACGTTACGCATACGCCCTGTGTGGCACATGCAGCGAAAACATATTTTCTATGCTGCTTAAAGCAGTCATTTGCTCTCTGCTCTTTATTTTCTATGAGTGTGTGTGTGAGTATTACGTGTGTGTGTGTGCTCGCGTTTTATTTGCACTCGCACAATATTTTCCTATTTTTTTTTAGTTTTACATCTTTCCGAGTAAAAATTTTGCTTGTGCCATGTGCCAAGTGCTTGTGCGCTTCACTTGCAGCCGCTTAAGACAGCCACACACACATACGCACACATGAGTATGAGCCGTATGCAAATAATTTCAGCTGCTGCAATTGAAAAGCCAAAAACAAAGCAAACTCTAGGGTGTACCGCTTCCACCCAGCACCCGCACCCATCTAGCTCTCTCTCTCTCCCTCTCTCTTTCTCTTCTTTCTCTGTTCAGCTAGCCATTGGCCATGGACAATAAATATATTTGGCTTTAAAGGCAAAGTCTTTCTGGCTATAAGTAAATCAGTACTTCAAATGTTTAGCCAAATGCTCAATCTTCATCAATGACTGTTGTTGAGGTGTATGTATGTGTGTCAGTATCGCTAGGTATCGATGCTAAATATATCGATGGGCCACGTTTGCGTCAAAACATTTTTGGCCAGAAATTGCGTTTTTTTTTCATTTTCATTTGATTACCATAAAGTCGCTTCACTTTGTGTCCGTGTATGTTGGTGGCTGTGCGTGTATGTGTATGTGTATATGTGTATATGTGCGCCGTGCTGTGCTATATTTCGCTTTTGCCATTAAGCACTCAATCAGTCTTTATCAGGTTTTGACAACGATTAACGCTTGGGGCGCCAAAACGCTTTTGATGGATGGCTGCCGGAGATGTCTTCTTTCTCGCTGGCTTTCCAGCTCTGTTGGCCGTACCGACTCCTGCTTCTCCTCCCCTTATAGCAGACTAGATTACGCGCATACACACCCTCACTCAATGTACACCTATTTCTCGTGCATTTTTATGAAATTGATTTGCTGTGTCGCAGTTCGTGATTTAAAGCACAAGCAAGAGCTATTCCCTTGGTCGCATTAGTTAGCTAACATTTTTTTTATATCCTGTAATCGAGCAGTGCGAGTGGGTATACAGCTTTGTGCAAGTGTGTGTAGCGAGCAAAGGGAAGGTGAGGTAATTGGTAACGCCAATTATAGGGTATCTCGTAGTCATAGTACTGCCAACCCGAGCACTGTGCTTACTTACTTCTAATGGCAGTCTAGCTTAGCAGCGTGGTTTCCCCTAGTTGCTTAGTTTCACTTAGCTGTAGGGTATCTGCTAGTCGGATATCTACTCTATATGTAAGGCTAAGCTCAGGGTATTTTAGTAGTCCTCTCGTAAATTTTTTGTTTCTGAATGAGAACTTAAACTCGTTTTGTGGTTTTCAGTTGAGCAATCGATTTGCTCTCATCATGGCTCATTGGTCCTGTTCCCTAGTGCTCCTTCTTTGCACCAACCTCTCTCACTCCCTTCATCTTTGTACTGCAACATCCTTCGCCCTCCTTTGGCCAATATCCTTTGTCATGTCTTGACGCTCCTCAATGTTTATTGCAGTCCTTGAAGTCCAGCCAGGCCCTCCGACTAGCCTGCCTCATCAATTTTGTGGTCAGCACGTGAGCTAGGCACAGAAATCGAATCTCGGCTGGATGAAGGTCGAAACGAAGGTTGCCGGCAAGGAGTGGAGCTAGTTAGGCAGCGGGAGTAAAAAAACTACCTATTCTCGTGACTTAAAAGCTAAGCATACCCATTAAGCACCACCTCAAAGTCCGCTAACAAATCAATAATCAACGAGAAACGATTTGAAGT
The DNA here is from genome assembly GCA_037075325.1 of Drosophila mayaguana. NCBI lineage: Eukaryota > Metazoa > Arthropoda > Insecta > Diptera > Drosophilidae > Drosophila > Drosophila mayaguana. The sequence continues at coordinate 6,184,887 of JBAMCG010000127.1, read as the reverse complement.
TGAATCGAGTTAACTGGGTACAGTGAGCACTCGAAATGCTGAACTGTATCTGTCTATCTCTATCTCTATCTCTATCTCTATCTCTATCTCTATCTCTATCTCTATCTCTATCTCTATCTCTATCTCTATCTCTATCTCTATCTCTATCTCTATCTCTATCTCTATCTCTATCTCTATCTCTATCTCTATCTCTATCTCTATCTCTATCTCTATCTCTATCTCTATCTCTATCTCTATCTCTATCTCTATCTCTATCTCTATCTCTATCTCTATCTCTATCTCTATCTCTATCTCTATCTCTATCTCTATCTCTATCTCTATCTCTATCTCTATCTCTATCTCTATCTCTATCTCTATCTCTATCTCTATCTCTATCTCTATCTCTATCTCTATCTCTATCTCTATCTCTATCTCTATCTCTATCTCTATCTCTATCTCTATCTCTATCTCTATCTCTATCTCTATCTCTATCTCTATCTCTATCTCTATCTCTATCTCTATCTCTATCTCTATCTCTATCTCTATCTCTATCTCTATCTCTATCTCTATCTCTATCTCTATCTCTATCTCTATCTCTATCTCTATCTCTATCTCTATCTCTATCTCTATCTCTATCTCTATCTCTATCTCTATCTCTATCTCTATCTCTATCTCTATCTCTATCTCTATCTCTATCTCTATCTCTATCTCTATCTCTATCTCTATCTCTATCTCTATCTCTATCTCTATCTCTATCTCTATCTCTATCTCTATCTCTATCTCTATCTCTATCTCTATCTCTATCTCTATCTCTATCTCTATCTCTATCTCTATCTCTATCTCTAACTCTATCTCTATCTCTATCTCTATCTCTATCTCTATCTCTATCTCTATCTCTATCTCTATCTCTATCTCTATCTCTATCTCTATCTCTATCTCTATCTCTATCTCTATCTCTATCTCTATCTCTATCTCTATCTCTATCTCTATCTCTATCTCTATCTCTATCTCTATCTCTATCTCTATCTCTATCTCTATCTCTATCTCTATCTCTATCTCTATCTCTATCTCTATCTCTATCTCTATCTCTATCTCTATCTCTATCTCTATCTCTATCTCTATCTCTATCTCTATCTCTATCTCTATCTCTATCTCTATCTCTATCTCTATCTCTATCTCTATCTCTATCTCTATCTCTATCTCTATCTCTATCTCTATCTCTATCTCTATCTCTATCTCTATCTCTATCTCTATCTCTATCTCTATCTCTATCTCTATCTCTATCTCTATCTCTATCTCTATCTCTATATCTATCTCTATCTCTATCTCTATCTCTATCTCTATCTCTATCTCTATCTCTATCTCTATCTCTATCTCTATCTCTATCTCTATCTCTATCTCTATCTCTATCTCTATCTCTATCTCTATCTCTATCTCTATCTCTATCTCTATCTCTATCTCTATCTCTATCTCTATCTCTATCTCTATCTCTATCTCTATCTCTATCTCTATCTCTATCTCTATCTCTATCTCTATCTCTATCTCTATCTCTATCTCTATCTCTATCTCTATCTCTATCTCTATCTCTATCTCTATCTCTATCTCTATCTCTATCTCTATCTCTATCTCTATCTCTATCTCTATCTCTATCTCTATCTCTATCTCTATCTCTATCTCTATCTCTATCTCTATCTCTATCTCTATCTCTATCTCTATCTCTATCTCTATCTCTATATCTATCTCTATCTCTATCTCTATCTCTATCTCTATCTCTATCTCTATCTCTATCTCTATCTCTATCTCTATCTCTATCTCTATCTCTATCTCTATCTCTATCTCTATCTCTATCTCTATCTCTATCTCTATCTCTATCTCTATCTCTATCTCTATCTCTATCTCTATCTCTATCTCTATCTCTATCTCTATCTCTATTATAATCTCTACCTCTATATCTATCTCTATTTCTGTCTCTGTCTCTGCGTCTGTCTCTGTCTCTGTCTCCACTCCATACATTAATTTTATGGTAATCAATTTCAATAAACAATAAACACAATAAACAATCAAAAATGCCATGTGCACCACTTGGCTGCAATTGCAGCACTTGGCACCTGCCAAACCTGAACCCGGAACGCTGGGAATGGAACATGGAACACTGCATTTTATAACGCTTTTACAGAGACAGGACATGGCAGAAGCTTGCAAAATTTATGCATCTACCAATTGCTTATACGCAGAGTGTATACGTATATGCGTGTGCGTGTGTGCGTGTGTGCGTGCGCGCGTGAGCATGTGTGTGTGTGTGTGTGTGCACAGTTATAGCTGCAATCATAGATTTCAAGCCTCGAACAATTCACGTCAAATGCAGTCGAATTCGGTTTTGCAATTGCCGATTGCCAAGGGTTAAGGCGATTGAGTGGATTAAAAGAGGGTGTGTATTCGGCTGGGAGGGGCTGCTGCTGTGATGGGATGTGTGTGGGAGGGAGTGAGAGTGATGGCTGTGAGAGGGGTAGATGGATGGGGGGCAAGCATTTGGTGGTTTTGCGCAAGGTGTTGGCATTTGCACGCTTGCAATCAGACTCAGGCTTTAATTCGTTGCAGCTCGAGTCCGATTCGAATCCAGGGCTAAGTGGTCAGTGGATGCATTACACAGTCAACTTTCGTGAAAGACTACAATGATACCCTGTAGGTCAATTAGAGCTGGCGAAGATATTTGTAAATGGAAGATGTTTGCATAGGGAGGAGCCTAGCCATATTTGAATCTCTGCCACCTCGAAAAGCATTAGAGCTAGGAGTACCAAATTTTATCTGCCTATTGAGCGCAACTTAGCTATCTTACTGCTATATATACTTTCGATTAGGTACCATATTTTAAGTTGTTTAAGGTAATCCATCTGTTTTCATCCGTTTTCTGTATATATTTGTTTTTATAGGATATCATTAGGTCGCGCCTATTGCTAACGCTGTTGCTGGGCACAAGTTTAGTTGGCATAGGTAAATACATCATTAAACATGTAAGGGCCCAAATGCATTGTCAACAGCCAACTGCCAGCACACAGCACATTTGTTGTTGCTGCTGTTGCTGCTGTTGCTGTTGCATATTGTGGTGCAGCTTCAGGGAACAGCAGCAGCTACGTTCTACGTGCTCAAGAGTGCGTACCAAAGTGTGTCTATGTGTGGGTGGCTGCATGCGAGAGTGTGTGGGCGCCTCTGCAATTGACATGTTAGCTGTGTGTGGGCCAAGACAAATGTACATACAGATGTGCGTATTTGCCAGCCAACAGCAGCAATAACAACAACAGCAGCAGCAACAGCAGCAGCAGCACCTTATCAGCATTCTGCTACTCATCATCGTCATCATCATCACCATCGTGGTCGTCATCAAGCTCTTCTTCTCTTATCTTTAAGTCATCATAGGCATTGCAAGCTGTGAAACCATTGCATAATAATTTATGTTACATCATTGAAAATTGCTTTTTGATTAGATTCGATAGAGACTTGAGCGGTAGCAAGTGGAGCTCTACGACTGTTGACGTTAAGATGACTCTGGTTCTTTAGTCAGTTAATCAATCAGTCAGTTTGTTAGTTACTCAAGCAGTCAATCTATAAGTTTGTCGATCTGCCTATTTGTTAGTGAGTTAGTTTATCTAACAGTTAGTCAGTTTATCCAGTCAGTTATATCTCAACCAATCAGCTGTGCAAGTCAGTCAATCAAACAATTAGTTAAGCGATTAGATAAATCATTGTATTATATTAGGGTGTCAATCAATCAGGCCATTCTTGGTTCCGTAAACTAGTCAATCATTCAGTCAAATAAGCCGTCTGTCAATCAGTCAAATAGTTGTTTAAGCAATCAATTTCATGATTATGATCAATTAGTCATCAATTAATAAGATAATCAGTTTATCAGTCAATCAATCAATCAATCAGTCTTTCTATCATTATTAATCAGATAATCGGTCGAAAAGTCAATCAATCATTCTAGCAGTCACCCGGTTATTCAGTCTGTCAGTTAATTAGTCGTGCAGTCAACCAATCAATCTGAGAGTCAATTAATTAATTAAAAATATATTTTAATAAATCATTTCATTGACAGATTATACTTACATATATTAATATATATGTGCATATATAGATTTGGATAAATCACGCATTACAACGGTGCTCAGTCATGTGATGTGGCTGTGTGTGTGAGATTCGGCAAACGCCAGAGCCTAATCAATGGGTTTAAGCCGTTAAAAGCTTTGAGCCTCTGCATTTCGGGTGAAACTCGCACCACTCCGGAAGTGCTTTTCATTTACAACGGAAATTAAAAAATGTCAGCGCAACCAACAACAACAACAACAACAACAACAACAACATCAAATGAAAAGCCCCCAGCGACCAAGCGAGCAATGGGTCAAATCCACGGTCCCAATGCTCCCCTTTCAGGGATTAACAGGCTTTCCCGTTGGCCTCTGTCGCACGTCCCGTAAATCAAATGCAGTGCACAAGAGCGGAGAGTTTTTTTCTTTTTTTTTTCGGGGGGGTCTAATTCGGTGTTAAGCGAAGCCTCTCAATTGCGGGCAATAGATATCATTGGGACGGCAATTACAAGCGCCCCGATTCATATATTTTTAGCTTCTTTGTTTATTATTCACATTTCTCTTAAATATTTGATGTGCCATTTGTTCGATTTGCGGTTGGATGTGTATTGAACAGTGCCTGCAATATGTTCATTAAAATCTGCTACTTTTCCTATGGGAACTTGCATCATTAAACGCTTTAACTTCTTTTCCTGTAGTACTTAAAAGAGTTGTGCATACCTACTACTATACTATTTATCACTTTTCTACTGCTATTTAGATACTACAAACCTTACTACTGCGACTAGGTTGCTACTACAATAGTATTCGACTACTCGAATAATAATTTATCAATACTACATTTCTAATTGTTATTTCTATCTACTTCTTCTACAGTAGTGCGACTTTTCCACTACCAATTTTCAACAAGTTCTTTGGTACTACTACTCTACTCTAACTACTATTCCTTACTAGTTAGGAGTTAGTTAACTACTTTTTTATTACTATGCCTTAGCTAAGCTAAGCTTCAATCTATAGATCAGTTATCCCTAAATATTTCTCATATTCAGCACTAGTGTTGAGCATTCGCCAGAGAAGCGCACTGAACTTTGAATTTCACAATAGAATTTCATTTACAAATAGCCCGCCGCAGCAAACACGTCGTCAGTGTTGTAAAAGCGCAACGTGCAGTGTGGCTAAGCGTGAAAAAGGCGAATGAGAGGGAAGCAATAAATGCCACTGATTGATATTGTCAATATGTGAGTTATGAATATGAATACGAATACGAATATGAATATGAAATATGTGAAATGAATGCCACGCTGACTACGTGTGAATCTATATGGCCTTTCGTGGCACTTCAACTGCTTCTACACAGGCACCGACACATACATACATATATATAAATATATATTCACATGTAGATAATCAGTTCTGCATGGAAGGGGAAATTTGCGGTTGAAAAGGTGCTAGGACACTTTGTCTTCAAAGTGTATTTATGGTGAGCACTTTATCAGCATCATCATCAATAACATTACAACACTCATAATCACGTTGATAAAGATGATTATTGATGATCATTATCGAACATCATTATCATAGGCAGCAAATGTTCCGCATGCTATTCAGCGACACCTCTTTGGGTGATACATTATTGCATTTTGTTGTTGCTGTCACACACACACACACACCCAGGCAGGCACAAACACACACACACACACACTCATACACCTACATAGAGGCTGTCTGAGCTTTACAACTTCAATCAAATTCAATTGAGTTCAATTCAATTGTAACGTATTGTATTTTTATTGAGCCATAAAAAAAAGGGAAGCTGCCTCATATGACTCCCGCTGTGTATATGTGTGTGTGTGCGTGTGTGCACTCTCTCGCACGGATTTAACAAGTGCGACATAATGGCGCTGACAAGCAGCAGGAGCTGTGGAACAGAAGCTGAGGCCGAAGCTGGAGTTGGGCTGCTTGCAAAGCGTGCAAATGTCGCAATCACTGACACGCAGCATACGCAGCACACAGGCTCTCCCTTTCCCTCTTCCCCCTCTTCCCCCCTCTCTCTCTCGCTCTCTGTCTGTGTGTGTGTGTGTAAGGTAGGCAATGCGCATCATTCGCGTCTTGGCGACGACTTTTATGACTTCAATTCAATTTGTTTACGAGCCAAGGGCTCAGCACTCGACACTAGGCAGGCCCGTTTCTCTCTCTCTCTCTCTGAATCCTCTCTCTCCCTCTCTCTTTCTGTTAGCGACCGTGTCATGCCGCACAAAAGTATGTGACACCATATCCATATAGAAGTATATGAGAAGAGAAGAGCAAAAAAGGGAAATATAAAGGAAAAGTATGCTAAATAAGTACTCAACAACAAGTCGAAAAGTGTTTGGTAGACTCGCTCGACTGGCGAATACCCTATAATTAGAGCTGCATAGAGAGCATTGCATACAGAAGTGCCTATCTATATGAACTTGTGTGTGAACTTGTGTGATCTATTTATATACCAGAGGTCAATCAAACACGAGCGATAACAATTCCGATAGCTGCAGCGTCAGTCCTTTTAGTAATCGATAACATTATTTCCCATTAAAACAAAATCTACAGAAGAAGCCGAGTAATACTCGAGATTAGAATAGTTTGAAAGCGTCATTCAAATTGAATGGTACCTTAAGAAAAGTCAATATATTTATTTGAATACATATTGGCATGGCTTTAATACAAAGCCAGTAATATCGTTAGATCCCAAGACATTTTTGTCCAAATTGTCAGAACTTGTTGTCTTTTGTTTGGTTTTTTGTTCAATTTATAGAAAAACTCTTTTTATAATCTCTTCAAGGAGTGCAGCTTAGTCCGCTATGAGGGTTCGATTGAGTTCACTTCTTTAGTATGCCGAATGCCGCATGTCATTTCCAAATTAATAGAGCTCTTCACAATTACAGGGTATATTAACAACAACAAGGTCACACACTCGACTCTGGCAGCAGGTGATGAGCGTAAAATTTATGCAGCGACATGTTATGCCCCGCGGTGCACAGAATTTCTCAGCCATGCTTTTCTCTCTCTCTCTCTCTCTCTCTCTATATATATATATATATATATGTGTGTGTGTATTTATATATACTTTTTTTAGGTATTATTGTCACGTCACGTCTGGCAAGCGGAGGTCCAGGGCTGCTGCCAAACATACAGACACACACACACACACATGCACGCACATTAAAGCGTTAGGCAACAACAATTGGCTTTAAAGTCGCGCGCTAATTAAGACGCCAGGTGGCGCCATTGTGCTGATAAATTAGCGCCAATTTACAGTATAACAAGTGGCAAACACAACTTTCATCTACCTTCTCTCTCTCACTCTCTCCCACTCTCTCTCTCTCTCTCTCAGCTCAAGCTGTGGCTTTTGCTGTGCGGCGCAGCCAATTAAATATCATGGATAAACATGAGCTTCAAGGAGCAACAGTACCAACAGCAGCAGCAGTTGAGTGCAGCAAATACGTAGGGATAGAGTGTTTCAGAAAGGGGGTGGGGCTGTGGGCGAGCTTCCCTCAAGGTGACTTTAGATTTGTGGCTCGCACTGTGCGATGGCTAGGCCAGGCGAGGCGAGGCGAGGCGAGGCGAGGCGTTGCTGTTGGCACTTTCAGGTTCTCCTCAAATTGAATTTCCCACAAATTTTCGCAGCGTTTGCGTTATGCGGGCAGGGCGTCATTAAAGGTGGGTGTGGCTGCAACACAAAACGAAAATAAAATAAAAAACAAAAAGTGCAGTTAGCGAAGAAAAGTCAAAAGCAACAACAACAACAACAGGGAGACAGCAAGTAAATCAAGTAGCTGCGCTCGTCAGTCCCAGCCCAATGGGCAGCAATGAGCTAGGCGAGTGAATGAAATTCAATTAAAGCGTTAATGATAAGCGACAGTGCGAAATGGAGAAGGCAAAGAGAGAGGGAGAGAGAGAGAGAGAGAGAGAGAGGGAGAGAGATGGAGATGGAGAGCAAGAGTAAGATTGAGAGAGAGAAAGTGAAAAAGGCAGAGTAAGATAGAGAGACAGAGTCAGAATGAGAGACAGAAAGCAACATATAAATAGAGCATAAGGGAAAGAGAGAGACAAAGAGAGAATTTCAGGAACACACAAATGAAAGAGTTGATGAGAGAGAAACAGTGCGATAGAGAAAAAGAAAAAAGAGGTAGGAGGACAGTGAGAAAGTAAGAAAGAGATAGAGATTGTATGCGGGATGAAAAGACTACATAAACACATTGGCCAAGAGAGAGAGAGAGAGAGAGAGAGAGAGAGAGAGAGAGAAAAGAGAGAGAGAGAGAGAGAGAGAGAGAGAGAGAGAGCACCTGTGGAGGAAAGTAAGAAGAATAGAAAACAGATGAGAGAGAATTGAAGTTGTTAGAAAGAGAGTTCCACAATTGGAAGACAAAGAGTTCCCTTGTGAGAGAGAAAGAGATCAAACTACTTAAGCACTTACATACATCAAAGTAACAAAACACAAAGAGTTTCATCTGAATCTGCTTCGCCTACCCATTCATAATTAATCTACTCGGTTTTAAGCTAATTGTAACAGTTTGAGGACCTCGAGTTTGCTATGGTAGCTCCCTGTTCGATGTGGTCAGAAGAGAAACAAACACACAAAGAGATAGACGGACGCGGGGAGCAAGCGAGAGAGATAGAGAGAGAGTCTGAATTTAACAACATTTGGAAAATCACAATACAAACAGAGAAACTAAATCAAACCATGCCATGACGTTGCTTACATGCCGATACCTTTCCAACTCTCGCTCGCGCTCACTCAAACACTCTCTCTCTCTCTCTCACTCTCTCTGTCTAGCTCTTCGCTGCTTGTTCCATTTCAGAATCCCAATCCCATCTTAAGCGGCAATCGCGTTTTCCCACAACTTTTTCAGACCTTATAAAAACGTTCAACTTTAGCTCCTCTCTCTCTCTTTCACGATGTCTCTCTTGCCCTTCTCTCTACGTCTCCCTTGCTATCTTTAATTTCAATTCAATTTTTTTGCTGTGCAATTTCTCGCTTCGTTTTTTCGCGCAATTTTCATTTGCCGTCGCTGCAGTTTTTCCTAGTTGGCGCAATTTTCCGCGTTTTCATCGTTTTAATCGATGTTGGTCAAACTTGCTAAAAGGGACCGGATTGTGGCGGGGCGGGTAGGGGAGCGCAGCACTGAGGGACTTGAGAAGAGCTAACAGCTAACAGAAAGCAGAGGGCACGGACTCCGACTCAGCCACAGACACAGACAGAGAGACTGAGAGACAGAGAACCAGTTGCCGACGCTGCCATCGACAAGGACTAAAAATCTTTGTAACCATAATTAAAAGTTGGGCTGCTTTTGTTGCCACGCCCCTGCCCCCTTCGGTCGCCTGCGCCTGGCCGGCTTGCCACAAGCCGTCGACACTTGTGGCGCAAACAATAATTAATTTAAATTGAAACATTTTAGCGCTCCCCTCGACCATTCAGCGTGCTTCAGTTTCGTTTAGTTTTTAATAGCTCTCTTAGCCGCAACGTTCCAAGCCCCACACCGCACGTCGCACGTACCACAACCACGCCCAGTCGCAGCATCCCACATTTGACGGCTGATAGGGCAGGAGCTGCCTCCTGAAGCTGAATTGCTGATGTCCACGCGTGAGCTGAATTGCAATTGAATATAGTTTGGGTATTCAATGAATGAAATGTAATTAGTTATCGATAAATGTCGATAAGTGAGCTTACGATCTAGGTGATGCCTGATAATCAGAATCAATCATCGATTAGCTCATCTTTGATTCAGTGACCTTTCTGGCAATTCGCAATTAAAAGTTTTATTCACTTCGTTTTGCTCATATTTGTAACATTTAGCCAAAAATGTTTATTTAGTCTCGATTTATTTTATTTGCAGCACAAAAATGTTGCAAGTATTTTGTCAGCTTTCTCTCATTCTCTTAATACCCGTTCGCGCGCAGTGAAAGAGAGTATATTGGCTGTGCGCAATACGCCAATTGCTGAACAGCCATCAGTCCGTCGTTAAACTGTCTGTGTGTCCGTTCGGCTGACTGTCCGTCCGCCCTTCCACCCGCCTGCTTGTGTGTTAGGGATATTGTGTTTAGCATCTCTAGTAGAGAATCTCAGATTACAAATAAATAGAGTACATATCGACGTCCACTGTTGTATGTATACCCTCTACAGATGTACAATCTCTATAGGTAGATCTTCAATATTGGACAATATATCGATATTCGCTATTGATCGGAAAATGTCAGATGTATACTCCACACCTTTCCAGTTTGAACATCTACATTTGGCATGATGCTAGATTACTGACCTTTTTGTAAGATCTACCAAAAAAGGATATTCCATGGATATTCTAGTTTTTAGCCAGTCCGATGAACGGGTATTATGCCGTCGGTTGCACCCGACTGTAGCGTCCTTACTTATTTTTATATTCTTGCATCCAATATATTTTTGGAGTCTGCTCGTTGAAGCGATAAGTCAGCAAAAAATGTGCTGCTTTCTGTTATTTCTTGGTTTTGCAGCAAATTTTATGCATATTTATTGTGCAGATACCCTGTATATAATTGATGGCGAATCAGGGTATATTGGTGGGCATTCAGGTAACTTTTGCCCATCAAGAGTTGTTGAAGGACACAAAATGCTCTTTGTGCCTCATTATGCATAAATGTGATTAAAATATGTTGTACATCATGATGTATGCCCAACTGGCTGTAAGTGCCATTTATGTAGCTTAAATTTGTTTCAACTTAAGTCCATAGAATACAGTATTGATGTTTGTGTGCCCAATTAAAGTAGACGTATGCAAGAGCTGCGTTTGACAATCATTTTTGATATTTAACATCCATTTCCTAAAAGGTTTACTCATACCTACATACATCAAGATGTATTGGCACATGTATTTGAGTATATGTCGACATTTATGCATGTACACTTTGATGTCTGATTGCTGTACATCAATATTCACACCCTACTTTACAGCTCTTCTATATATGCACATTTCGCATACGACTCCCTTTTAGAGGGTAGCTAGCTAGTCGAGCACTCATGTCTTACGTCTAGCTTTGCTTCCGTTTAATTGTTATTGCTTGTAACTGTAGCATTTTTGTGGGAATAATCTATTCCTAATTGAATGACAGGGCAAATAGTTGAGGGCCCCCAATCCAACGTGTGCTGGCGCCCGTCCTCAGGCTCCACGCTTCAAGCAGACTATCGATGTATTCGAGTTGCTTTTGTTATTTGCATTTGAAGCATTTTGAAGTAGACTCGAGCCACACTCGAGTATCTCAGGCATGCGAAGCACTACAAAACTCAAATGGATCCATTTCCAAATGCGAATCTCAGTTAACTAATTGAGTTTGCTGCCATCTATAGGAAGTAAGGCTGGAGAGGGGGAAATCATGTTATTATTTCTAATGTGGGGCACGTCATATTGCTCCGACGGCTATGCTTTGAAGCGTCAAGTTTAATCTAAAGGTTATGATTTGTGCACCAATGGCAAGTCTCATGAAGTATTCCAGCATCTCTATATTATTGATAAATCAATCAGCTACTGCTATATAGCTATCGAAGTAGTATTATGTTTCCTTGGCCAGCCTATGGACAGTATAAGACTCTTAGCACACACTTTTTAAAATATGGCAACTCTTTAGCTGCACATGGTTGCCAGATAGTTGGAAAAATCCTTGGAATGAAGCTGCTTTAAAGTATATTTGCATTATCTCAACGTCAGGCAATACAACAAAACTTTTCGCTATCTGTCAAAAGGAAAAAATACGAGAAATAAACAACAAAGCGAGGGAGAGAGAGAAATAGAGAGAGAGAGAGAAGGGGGAGAGCAAAGCAAATGTCGTTGAATGGATGCTGTGGCTGTCAAATGCCGGTGCAATTTTTGGCCCAAAAGAGAGATAGAGAAAGAAAGAGAGAGGGAGAGGGAGAACTGTAGGGAATCTCAGCTGTGGCTCTCAACGCAGAGGGATAAGGGGTCACACCCACACAAACACAAACACACTCACACACTCACACACAATGAATGCGTGAATGCACAACACAATTGCAATGGGAGCTGGGAAAACGCAACTCGCAATTCGAAACTGGAAACTGGGAGCTGGGAGCTGGGAGCTGGGCCCATTGCAATCTATCGTCGAGTGGCGCCATGAATTTGTCCAGGCGACTGATGGGACTGTGGAGTAGTGGGAGTGCTGAAGCATGTGTGATGTATTGCATTGTGTGATTTTGACAGAATTAGCAGCTGCTGCCGCAAAATTGCGCAGCAACTACCACGCCTCAGCTTGTCCTGCATAACAGCAGCGAATTCCATCCACACTCAATTCCATTCAGTTGCGTGGCTCTTCCCGGTCTCTGGTCTCCAAGGATATATTAATTTGGTTTCGGTTTTTATGTACATCGCTTTTAGGCCATCTTTTTATGTTTATTAGCCATTAGCCTGGCCGCAGGCCAACTTTGGCAATTAAAAGTTGTGGCCAAGATTAAAGATTAAAGACCACAAAACAAAAAAAAAAAAAAAAAAAAAAAAAACAACGATAAGAAAGAGAAGACGAAGAGATAGAACACGGCGAAACCAAAATCATAAACTGTATGAAAGCCAATCGAAGGGCCTTCAGCTCTTGGCACTTACTCAGCTCCAACGGCAAATGGTCTTTCATGCCGAGCTCTCAATGTCTTTTTATGCCCATGCAATGGCCATTCCAATAATATTGTCACGATATAGCAAAATGGCTATCAAATATGATGGCCTATATAGAACATTAATACTCTTAGGCATTCATCAATCAATCAGTCAAGTAATTGTACTTGATCTCCTGTACTATGACAATCTTGATCATGTTTATAGTTCGTCAATGAACAATCAATCAATCTCTTTGCTCTTAGGTCAATCAACTTTTCTTGTATATCGAAAATGCTCTCGCTGTCATTCCATGACACACACCTTCTCTCTCTCTCTCTCTACTTCTCTCTGTCTTCCCCTTCCCCTTAGTCTCCCTCGCTCTTTCTATCTTCCTTTTTTTCTCTCATTTCATTTTCCCTCTGTTTTTTCATTGCTTCATTTCTTCCAATTCTTTCTCTCTCTCCTTCCCACTTTCTCCCTCGCTTCTTATCAAGTCTTCATAGCTTATTTCTTCAGATGCTTTTCAACACTATCATTATTCTCATCTCCTCCAACACTGGCCAAACTTTGATCTGTGGCTAGTTACACATGGCTAATTAGGCAACCACACAACGACTCCTGCTCTTCCCTTCCCTTCTCCCTTCAAGGATTCCACCCAGTCGCCGATCCCATCATCTGGTTTCGAGGCGAAACAATTTGTTGTTGCGCCGCACAACAATAAAATAACTTTTAATTATGCACAACCAAGGACTGCTTCCTTTACACATGCATCCATCTGTGTATGTGAGTGCATTCACAAAATGTAATTAGAGTTTTGTGTAGTGAAGTTGTCAGCTTTTGGATAACCGAAAACGAGCGTTTTAACAAGTTTAATTGGTGCAAAGTTGCTCGCAAGTTGCCCCAAAAATGCGGCACACACCGACAACAACTTTTGCCACAACTCTACATATGCTCGCCATCTCTCTCTTTCTCTCTCTCTCTCTCTCTCTCTCTCTCTCTCTCTTTCTCAATCACACTCCGGCTATGCCTATTTATATATGCATTTTGTGCAACAACTTGTGTGCTTAAGTGGCCCCCATATGCCAATGTCAGCTACCTTCAATAACGACTACCAACACTGGACAGACGCACACACACACACATACTCACATACACTCCTCCACACACATACTCATGAACAGCTTTAAAGCCCAATACCTTAAAGCCTTACACTACATCCAACACCTTACTATTCTTTTCATCTTTTGCTTGTTTTCCTTTGCTACAGCTGAACCAGTGTGGTTAGCGCCTCAAGAGCTCTTGAGCGTAACGAATTTCGTCTATCAACACTGAAACTTTATTTTCAAATAATTTAATAAATTAGCAGATGTACCTAAAATAAATAGTCTAATATATGCAGCTATACATCATCTGAATCATTCTATTGCACCCCACACACTGCAAGAGTGCTTCCATTAGTTTAGTGTTAGGCTACTTTCTTCATTTTATAGCACTGAGAGAATCACATGAGTGACATTTTCTTGCTAAATATCCAGCATATTAATTGCTTTTTCACCTGTATGTAAGAGTTTTGATGATGATGAGAATTCAGTTCAGGCGTTGCCACCTGTTTTTCTTGAAGTCTCGTTCTATTACATTTTATAGAGCTGGCATATCGAAAACGCTGAGGTGTAGCTAGTATCTCAGACGTTAAGTTTGATTTCGGCAGAATTATATATTGCCATTGTCGTTGCCAAATAGTGAAATTTGTATTATTTTCTGCTCATCTGAATATCGCTTTCAAATAGTTTCTGAATTCCAATCAGGCTGTACTCTGAACGCAGACAAATTGATGTCGAGCTCTGGCCCGATTCAATCAGAGTTAAAGAGGTGAAGTAGAAAAGAACATCATTGAACTGACCTTTAGAGGGACGCTGAGGTGGGCAGGAGGTGGGGCGGCAGTTAGAGATTAGTTTTTGTGGGCGAGTTGGAAATAATCCGCGTCTGCCGGCTGGCATTTCAATTTGTTTGTAGGCGACAAATTGTTTTCGTTTTGCGTCGGGGAGAAAGCGAACAATTTGCCAGCTGCGGGTCTATCAACAACTGTTGTTGCTGCAGGTAATGCACACGTCTGGCTGGCATTTACTTAGGGCCAAGTTTTGTCTGTGCAAAAAAAAAAAAAAAAAAAAAAAAAACACAAAAAAGAAAAAAGCCAGAAAAGTGTCTCCACTTTTGGCAGCTTGCAAAAGTTGTCCCCCCACTTTGGATCGCAAATGCTAAACGTTTGGCGAGCAAGGCCAGGTGTGACAGGTGTGAGAGGAGCTGCATTTCATTAGCCGAGCTAGGCAGGAGGCAGCAAGCAGGAGGCAGGCAGCGGCTGCCAGTTTTTGCATAAGTTTGTAAATATGAAAATTTCTATTTTTAAGCAAAACAACAGCTGGACTAGATTGAAGCATAAATTGCATAAGCTGACAGATACCCTGTACGAAAAAAATACAGGGCAAATTAACTCAATGGACAGCGAAATAATGAATACGTTTAGAAATTTAGTATATTTACTTTATTTTAATTTGCTGAAATTATTTTTATTTCAATACACACTTTGCATTTTCACAGGACATCCTTTGCGTGCTGAAAATACTGGAAAGTCTGAGCCAAAATAAAAAGTGCAAAACTGAGAATCAGATGACAAAAGTTGTCTGCGTTCTCTGGCTGTGGTAAAAGTTTTGTCGCTTTGCTTTGGCTTTGACTTGGGCTTTTTGCGTTAGCCACAGGTTCTTCCTCTATTTCTTCATCTTCCACCTTAGCTATTTATTCTTCAGATATTGCAAGTGGCATGCAGCTTGCCATCTACCACGCCCACAAAGCTGTCATCTACCTTTAATGCAGTGTACGCACTATATGAAAATCAATTAAAATCGTGAAGAACTCTTGGATAAATTTAAAGTTGTAAATAGTATTAAATACAAATTAGAGCAGCAGGCATACAAGCAATTCCAACTAGTTTTCGTGTATTTGCTGAAGTCCGAAGTCAAGCAGTCTAGAGTAGATCGTCCTTTTCCAGGGGATGGGAAATTGCAGACTTGAGGAACTCAATGCTTATGCTTTCTTCACCTTATTCATTATTATGGCTTGAAAAAAACTTACTCTTTTTAAGAAAATGAACAGTTTTTTATGGAATTCAATAAACACCAGTATAGATAAGCTCTGGTAAAAATATATAGTGTATTTGGAGCATCCCATTCTCTATATCTACACTTTCTACACTTTCAGTTTTACCCCTCTTCCGGTTGTTCTTATTCTTGATTCCATTCATGTGATCTTCTCCTACTCATAAATATTTCTTGAGTATTTTATATAAATTTTGATCTGTCAATTCTTTCTACGGAGCTCTACAGACAGACCTATCAATAATACTGATATTATAAATTGTTATCACAATTTGCCCTCACAATTTACCTCTACAGACCCGGTCAACACTTCTCTAGGCTCTAGGCCCAAGTTAAGCCTAGTAGTTCAACTTGAGCTTTACTATTTTGCCATATGATTATTAATCTAGCTAGAAATTAATACCATCTTCGGTCGGACAGTTGCAACTTGTTGCATTTCAGCTGTTGCAGTTTCAGTCTGGCTACCGTTGTTGCTCTACCTCAGTCATAAGTTTTTTCTGTTTCTGCTGAAGGTGCTTAGTCTGTGCGGTGAGTACCAATTGATGTTCAGCTCGTTCTGTGTTAAAATTGACAAACAATAGCAGCTTCTCACTCTCACTGCCCCTCCCTCTCTCTCTCTCTTTCTCTCTCTCTCTTTCTCTCTTACTCTTACTTTCTGTCCATACGCGTTCACCTCCTCGACTGGCGCTTGGTTGCGCAATGCGAGACAAGGGCTGCCCTATGTCCAGTGCAGACGGTAAAAACAATTGACAGCTTCAGCTTGAGCGTCACCATTGCATCCTCTTTCTCTCCGCTCCTGAATGTTTCCCACTCCTGCTGAGTGTATGCGGCATTCGTTTCGCACACCTCACGAGTCACTTGTGTCTACGAGTTTGAAGTGGCCTAGCCCCTGCGCTGCCTCCTCCCTCTTTCCTCACTTGGCCGCTGCTAACAAAAGTTTGACAGAGTGTCTGATGTGCGAAAGGCCAAGAGCAGCCCGCCCAGCAGCCGTCATGGCCATCTCCCATCTTCCGACTGTCGCTGCCGCCTGCCGTCTGCCGTCTGCCGACTGCCGACTCCTGCCCTTTCATTCCTCCCCATTGTTCTCACCCCGTCTTCTTCGTCAGCTACCGCATTGATTTACAGGGGTAATCCGTGGGGGCGGCTGTTACGACTGGGGGAATGGGGGGTCGAGGCATGTGTGAACGGTGCGGTTGGGTGCCAGCCACTTAATGCTATATACACTCGCACACATACACACACACACACACACACATACACATACACGTCTCCTGTTCGAAGTTCGTTTTCGGCTTTTGTTTTCTTTACTTTGTTTTTTTTTTTTACTTTTTTTGCCGCTTATTTTGCGCTACTGCTTTTGATACCCTGTAAAATGTGAATAAATTCTAGCCGGGTCTGTTCAATAAGCAGAAGGCCTCAGCCATATTTTATGGGGTGTAACATGCGCAAAGCAATTGACGTTGACACTTGGTGTCCTTTGGGTGGTGTAGTTAAATTTTCGGGTGCATGAGTTTGCAAGTAACCCACAAGAAACATGTATGAGTGCTCCATAATCGTTCATAAAGTATCCTTTCTCGTCCCTCTACTCACCTGTCTATTCGTCCATTATGCGTCCATCTATCCGTCTGTCTTCAAGCTTCTAACTAACTATGAAGCCAAAGTCTCCAAACTTGGCAGCTCAACGACTCAAGATCCTCGCTTGTTTCACTATCCAAAAATTACATATCCTTGCGGCATTCATGTGTTGTCGATGAGCTCCACTCTATATGCTTTCCCTGTCTTCCGTCTTTTCAGATGGGTATCCATCGGTCGCTCAATGGCCTCGCTCTCGATGGACTTGTTTCATAACTGTCTGCGCTCACATTTTATGGAGTTTATTAATTTGAGTGCTTTTCACCCGCTGGTGACATATTTTCCGGGCAACAACAACAAATTGTTTTCATTGACTGTGCGCTAGCCCCAGTCCAATAGTCGCTGAAGTGGACTGGGCCGGGGGGTCGCTGTGTTTTGGCAGACTGTGTGTGTGTGTGTGTGTGTGTGTGTGTGTGTGTGTGTGTGTGTATAACGCATGTGTCGCACAACTGTCAATGAAAGTAAACGGATTGGCTTTCAAACGCTGTCCACTCTCAAGCGTTGCCCCTGCTCCCCCTGGGGTTGGCTGTTCAACTTCATGTAACGCGTCTCGTGTTTGGCAATTGATTTTTAAGTTTCGAGGGATTAGCACGTATTTTACAAATATTTTATAAATGTTGACACTGCGCCTATGCTCGGCTCTAGCAACCAGTCCAACCCCTACTTACTTACCTAGCCCCTGCCCTCTCCCGCCTCCTGCATCGGCAGCTGCCTTGGGCTGCATATAAATCACGTATACGCCGCATTGTTCAGTCTGACTGCCTGTCTGCCACTTGCTCCGACTTAAATTTGTTGTTGTGCCACGCAATTAGACAAGAAAATTAAACAGCTGTGGGACTGGGGCGCAGTGGGGCTAGTCGCGTTCTACGACATTTCGCTGGAGCTTCTCGCATAAACTTTGCGTTGCCTTCAACTTTTTGATTTGTGTCATTGTCTATAGGCAGCAGCAACTGTTGTTGCTGTTGCTGCTGTTGCTGTTGCAGTTGCAGTTGCCGTACGTGCCACAAGTTGAGTTTTTGGCGCCGCGAAAAGCCGCCAATTTTGTGGCAATTTTCGGGCGGCAACTTTTTAATTGTCTTTCGGTTAGACAGCGCCGGGTTAGAAAGCATAAGAGAAGAAGCTATCTGAGCCGAGTTGGCCATAGACAGGATATGCCACATGTTGTCTGTCTGCACACTAACACGCACAGCTGAAACACACACACACATACAAATATACTCAGGCCTATTCGTTCTGTTTCCTATTGAATTGAGGCTTTAAATTTAAGACGGAAACTAAACCTTTTGCGAGCTGTGCATTTTCATTTTAAAGTAGATCCATTTCCAGTTTAATGGAACTAGTTAACTCATTTCAGTCTCATGCTAGGTGAAACTAGATGAAGGTTAGATATTGCACAGCTTGGTTGACGCTAGAATTCAAACATTAGTAGACTAATATTTCAGCTTCGGAACTAGTTCAATGAACAACCAGTTATAAGTTTGATAATATATTAATATACAATAACAATATGCAATAACATCTTTACAGTGCCAAGAGTTTCTCGATTCTCGATTCTGCTTCGGAATCAGTAGCTGAGAGTTGGAACTTGTGACTCCAAATGGAGAGCTCGATATTTAAAATCTGATCCTCTTTCTTCTGCTCTCTCTCGCTCTCTCTCTCTCCTTTTCTCTATCGCTCGCTTTCTTGTTCTATCGTATTTTTCTTTCTGTCTGTCTCTCTCTCTCTCTCTCTCTCTATCGCTCGCTTTCTTGTTCTTTCGTTTTCTTTCTATCTGTCTTTCTCTCTCTCGCACTTCTCTATACATCTCTCATCGGAATCAAAAGTCAAGAGGCAAACAAAATGCCGTGCCCAGGAGCTGGCCCGCAGCTAGGGCAGCAAAACAGGACAGCAAAGCCGCAATAAAATGTGAAAACATTAAAGCACCAACTAACAACAGCAGCAGCAGCACCAATAGCAACGGCGGCAGTTGAGGGCATTAGAAGAGCCAAACGGGGCAGGTGTGGAAGGGGCGTGAAGTGGTGAGTGGGCATGGGGCGTATTTCACAAAAGGACACCAGACACACCTAAGACATAAGCCGCTATCATTCACCCTTAATCCGTTTAAGGACACTTGACGTGCACGGCAGCAACACCAGCAGCAGGAGTAGCAACAGCAACAGCAGCAGCAGCAGCAGCAGCAGCAGCAGCAGCAGCAGCAGCAGCAGTCGCAGTAGCAACAGCAGCAGCAAACCACAAACAGACACACCTAGCACACACATTGAGAGACAAGGTGTGTGTGTGTGTGTGTGTGTGTGCGTATGCCTGCGTTACACTGTTAAAAAATTGGCTTCTTCTTGGCTTCTTGAGGTTTTCTATATGATTATCAGTATATAGTATAGACTAATGGACTGCATGATTCATTGACCGAACTCATAGCTGATTGAATGATTGACTGTTCTGATTGACTTTTGATGAATGCCGAATGGATTACTTGATTGCCTAATTGAATGGTTAGTTAATGATTGACTGATTGATTGATTAAAATGACTGGTAAAGTGTGTCTCTATTGCCTAATGTAAGAATGAATGTCTGCTTGACACACTAAGTCATTGAATAACTACTAAAATAGCTGAATAGCTAATTGATTGATCAATTGATGGACTGCATGACTGACTAATCGGGTGATTACAGCTGAGTAAATGACTGATTGATTAATATGATGATTGACTGTGATTGATTGAGTGATCGGTAGTTTGACTAGCACCAGCTTGACTGCTTGATTGATCGATTGATTGACTGTTGCTCTGCTTACTGATTGATTGATTGACTGCCTGACCAACTGCTGTTTAAATTTACTGTATGTCATGCCCCAATGCTGAGCTGCCTGCTGCCTCATCTTTTCTTGCCGTGTAGCCAACGCTGGCGAGCTCCACTCGAGGCACAACTAAAAGTCAGTCAAGTTGACCAGAAAGTGCAGGAGTTTATAAAATAAAATGATGATGACGATGATGATGAAGGCGACGGGCGACGGGCGACGGGCGACGATGTAGCGGTTGTGAAAAGTGGAAAGTGTAGAGGCGGTCAGAGTGTAGAGGGTAAACTCTGCGAAAATGGCAACATATAGAAAATAGCAGATAGAAATAACAAAAACAACAGCAGTAGCAACAGCAGCTGAACGAAAGCGGGAAAATCGCCTGACGACCGCATTGAAAGTGAAATAAAAGACAGCAATACAAAGAGAAAGAGGCAGAGAGAAAGAGAGAGAGAGAGAGAGAGCTGGACGAGGTGTCGAAGATGAAATACCCTTGAGGTAATGGAGCCACAAGTGAAGATGATGTGCTCAAATATGTCAATCTGGTTAATCGATTCGATGTTAAAGTCAAGTGAGAGTTCCATGCGGAGTAATTTAGAGATTCAAAAACTTTCATAGAAATAGAGGCAATAGAAGTTTACCTTCAGCATTAGAGCACATGTAAAATCACTGAAATAGCCTGGATAAGCCGTGAAAACAATCTTTAAAGAATTTACATTTGTGACAATATTCTCATTCGCCTTCACTTGCAACCTAAAATAGGTAGCGAGATTTGAGTTCTGAGATCTGATCTCTGTCTCAGTTGTAGCAGATTCCGTTCAGGCCACCTGTTGAACACAAGCTCACTCAATATGATGCGCTCATAATTCATCTTCTGAACAGGGTATCAAAAGTATCTTAACACACATACACAGTTCTGACAGGTCTGTGTGTGTGTGTGTGAGTGTGTGTGTACGGAAATCTGAAACCTGAAATCACCCACTTAAAAGCTAAGGGTCGATAAGTTACTGAGTGGGACGCCTTCCAAAGTTTTTACTTTTGCTTTATTGACAAGAGCCTAACCCTAATCCTATGCCAAGCCCCTAGCCCAATGTTCCGGCAGACCCTCGCTCCCGTCCCGTCCCGTCGCCACCAATACTGGCATGCTTTATTTATGTGAATTGTTGTCGAAGGACCTTTCATAGGTGTTGCCCCATCAAAATGTTTTGAAGCGCCATAACGCGACGCCTTTAAGAACTGCATTGGTCAACTACTTGTCTCGCTTCCTCTCTCTCTCTCTCTCTCTCTCTCTCTCTCTCTCCCTGTGTCTTTTTCTCTCCTGTCTTTCTAGACGATGGGGCAACATTTATTGTGGCATAAACTTGCACTTTGTTGTGGTTAGGCGACAGACACAGCGAGCAGAGCCCCAATTGAGGTTAGCTTGAAGCATGGCCGTAAGGTTAGAGGTTGAGCGTGGCTGTCAAGGGGGATGGCGGAGCAACGGGGACTTTAGAATGACGTAGTTGGGTCTCTTGGCTCTTGGCTCTTGCGTATTGCTATTTAGCTGGCAAATTGTTTTATTCGTCTGAACTTGTCTGGCAATTTGCGGCGTTTAGCTGAGAAAAGTTGATGAGACACAAAAGAGACAAAAAGAGGAGACGAGAGAAAAGGTGGTGCGGCTGAGTTGCTAAAAAAGTAGTGCGAGAAGAGAATGGAAAGTAGAGATTCAATTTCAAATGGGGAGAGCAGCTGGAAGCAGACATAGAGTATGAGAAAAAAAAGGAGAGAGTGTCGATGATTACAGAAGGTGGTAAAGAAGTTAATAGATGTGTGAAATTCACAGACTGAAGAGATAGTGGGAAAGCACGAAGAGAGTGGTACATAGAGGAAAGAAGGAGAGAGAGAGAGAGAGAGAGAGGGAGAGATAGAGAGAGGGAGAGATAGAGAGTTAGTTTTAAGCACCCAAATTGTACACAGTTCAATCAGCCCTGTCTCAAAACTGACTATCCTACTACTAATAATTAACTACTTCTCTATTGTTGCTTAACAACTAATCTACTACTACTGCTCATATCACTCTACTTATCTACTACTACTGCTCTTACTACTTTTACTATTCTACTACTACTCTTCTACTACTACTTCTACTACTCTACTACTACTGCTACTACTACTTCTACTACTACTCTATTACTGCTACTACTACTAATTTGTTTAGCTCTAGTTCCTCCTGCTGCATCCGTCTTAAATAGAAGAGAACTTGAAACTCAGTTTCTTGTCGATGCTAACTCAATTTCAACTCCCTTTTAGGGTAGTGCTTTAGCTACTGTTATTTACTTCAGTCGACGCACCGAGCTCGAATGTTCAGCACTTAATTAACGGTAAACATATAATTGCGCTGCAAAACATCAAGATTTTCTCTTTATCCACTGACCAAACGAGTTACAGTTAAAGGCAAAAATGGGCCCACTAGGGCCATATATATAGACATATATATAAATGTATATATATATATATATATATATATATATATATATATATATAGAGAGAGAGAGAGAGAGAGAGAGACGGAGAGACAGCGAGAGGGAGAGAAAGAGAGAGAGAGAGAGAGAATGGTGGTTGAGCAAATCGACAAACAAAACTTTTGTCATTTGCACATTGTTCGGAACGGTCATTTGATGACTTCTCTCGCTCTCTCTCTTTCTCACTCCTTCTCAC
Source organism: Drosophila mayaguana (assembly GCA_037075325.1). Taxonomy (NCBI): domain Eukaryota; kingdom Metazoa; phylum Arthropoda; class Insecta; order Diptera; family Drosophilidae; genus Drosophila; species Drosophila mayaguana. The sequence goes on along the minus strand of JBAMCG010000127.1, from coordinate 6,161,945 downwards.
TCTCTCTCCGTCTGCCTCTGTCTCTAACTTCCCACTCAACTATGCATTACTCATTAGCAGAGCTCATTATTGTCAATAGTTGGATAATTTAGTCTTTTGTTTCGTTTGCTTTTTATTGTTTTTTTTTTTTGTTCTCTTCTTTTTCTGTTTTTATTTTTGCTTTGCTCCATTCTTCCACCTGGCTGGGGTGCTTTGCGGTTGCAGGACTCCTCCGTATTATTTGCTTGTTTTATTTTCAAAGTCATTACAAAAGTTTGCCGCATCGATAAATGGATAACCAAAACAGCAGCAATAGCAGGAGCAGGAGCAACAACAATAATAACAGGGCCAGCAAAGGTGCTTGGAAAACCCTTGGGCAACTTTGTCATTATCATTTTGCGCAGGCCCAAAAAAGCGCAAAGCCTCTAACGCAATACCCTTGCAAAGGGAGCGTAACGAAGCTTGTGATCGGCTTAAAATATCATATTCAAATATCAGTTATTCAGGGAGATCTGGGCCTCAAAAGTAAGTGACCTAGCTAGGTCTGTCCTCGGTAAGATTGATATCAGACGTATACTTAGTAGAATCCTAACAAGGATTTACATTACACGTGTGAAAGCAGCCTTCAGTTCGAATTCCGCATTACACTAACGTAGTTAACCTAGCCACAGTAAAGCCCAGCTGCGGAGGAAGTAAGATCACAATTATAGTGTCCGATACGAATCCCATGAATAAGAAGAAGGAAGAGCTTCACCCGCACACGAACCCTCTATACATATATTAAGCGAGATTCAAGACTTTCCGGCTTGGCCCATAGGCAATTGGACGGTACAAAGATGTTGGAGAGTTCGAAGAGATAGTGTATAAAGAGCAACAAAATAAACTTCAGACAACAATAACAAGGCGAACGAAATGTTTTTGGGCTCAGGGAAAGTTGTGGGCCACAGAAATTTCCAATTGACTGCGATGCTCTGCAAACTAATTGGCAACAAATGAGCACGAAGCAAAACTAAACGGAAAGGGTGGCAGTCGCCAGGACCAAAGGATGCGCGGACTGAACTTCAGTCGCGTCACACAGAGAGAGAGGGAGAGACAAAGGGGGATGGCAAAGGGAGAGAGAATGGAAAGACTAAATGCATTCATTGTGTACATTGCAAGAGGCGAGCAGTGCGGCAAGGGGAAGCTGTTAACGACATAAAGAGCTAAGGACCTTAGGTCCTAAGGACTTGAGCACCGAAGCACCTTAAGCATACAAGGGTTACCTGTTGTTCGGCTTTTTTTCTGTTTGAAGGGGGGCGCCCACAACTTGCAAATCAATTAGGCAATGCGCGCGTTCTTTTTTACTGGCCAACAAAGTGAAAATAGAGTATATTGGTTTTTGCTGTTTGTAAACGCTTGACTGGGAATAAGGAATATGAATTCACAGAGATAATAATCGATTAGAAATACTTAGTAGATATATCCATAGTCGTTGGCAAATCATACAAAGTCGAGTCTGCCTCAGACTCGAGTTTCTCAGCAGAATCACAGGGCGTTGTGGTAGTTTTTCTCCCTTTCGGTTTGCTCGCTGAGCAACATCCACAGGTGGCGCTATCTCGTATACCCCATAAGCAGGTTTGCTTGACTTGCCTTTCAGTTTATCTCTTATCTGTACATAGGGTAACTTGGAGTCAGTCATTCAATTGCCAAGCAGCCTAGAGCTCGCTCTAAAATGAAGAGAAAAAGTCGTTAATTGAAAACAAGCAAGTGTTTGTTTATTGCTCTTGTTATTGTTGCTGTTGTTGCTGCTGCTGCTGCTGCTGTTGCTGTTGCTGTTGCTGTTGTTGCTGCTGTTGCTCTTGTTGCTGCTGTTGTTGGGAGCTGCAACACTCGTTTTCCACTTGGCTGCAGCTTTAGGTTGATAAGAGAGCACAGTAGCTCCACTGACCTGCCCCACATGCGTCGCCAGGAGTCTCGACTCCTGCGGTTGCCTGCCGAGGCGCCTAGTTAATCCTTGACGCGCTGCCACTGACAGAGCCAAGAGAATTAACACATTAAAATTACTTTTTAAAACAAACCAAAGAACAAACACACACACACACAGACACACACACACACACATAGCCGAAGTTAAGCCATTTTGTGACAGTCAAGACGCGCAAACATTTTGCAGCACACAGAGAAAGGCAAGGCACAGTAGTCATTGCCTAACAATGTCAACCAGTTGGCATTAGCAGAGCATGAACTAAAGATGCAAAGCTCCTAAACTAAGAGCTTACTAAGAGTTTTTGAGAGTAATAATTGAATAGAAAGCTTTCAACAACTTTTTGCGGCAGCTTTAAAGCCGGCAATTAAATTAGAGAGCTTTTTAAGAAGTACAACAAGCCTATGCCGAAATAAATATATCATATCATAACCAATATATACCACACTTCATCAGATATATACCAAAATATACTATTAGTATTTTCAATACATTTTAGAAACATATTCCTTAGCATAATAAACGTTCGTTCGTTAAATTTGCCAGAGACCTAAAAATTTAGTAGGAGTTTTCGCTGTATGAACGCAAAGCTCTGCAGACCAATTGGCGATAGTTGGCAACTCTTTCTCTCTTTCTCTGCCTCTCTCTGTCTCTGTCTCTCTCACTTTCCCTTCCACACGTTCGCACACGGACAAAGAAAACACACGCACAGGAAAAAAGGCTAAGTAAGCCAATGATTTTGGCACCCACATGCGTATGAGTGTGTCTGTATGTGTGACTGCTGTGTGTGTGAGTGTGTGTGTGTGTGTGAGTGTTTAGATGAGTGCGTGAAGTTGAGGTGTTGCGTGTCTGTGAAATCTTTTGTGCCATGTGCGTGACTGAATGCCTGGCTAAGTCGCCAGCTTATGCACACACAGACAGATCTACATGCACATAGCCACCTACGTATACATATATATCTATATAGAGACAGATATATACATATATGAATATTTGAAGACCACTCCACACGTAGCTGGCGCTTAATCTGACTCCGCTGCTCGAATCTCAGTCTTCAATCACAACCCAGAAATCAGAGTGCAAATGCTACGATTTATAATATTTTCTGACATTTTTAGGTCTGAACTGGGGGATGGAGATGGAATATTAGAACTGGAGCTATACATATCTCATATGGTGCGTCTTCTCATCTATATAATTATCTCTCACTCTCTCTCTCCCTTTCGCTCTATCTCTTGTCTAATTATCCTATCAATATTTGGTTATCTATGTATTTCTAAATTTCTCATCTTCTTATTCTTCATCTTTTTATCTGATCTTCTCTCGGGTGTGCTCTCCCTCTCTCTCGTTGAATTCGTTACGCTTTATATAATTGAATATTATTAAAGTCGAACTGAACTCTCATTGAGTCTGAGGCGCATTCAGAGCAGCAGCCGTAAAATGCAATTGAAGCAGCCAAACGAAAACGAGAAAATGGGCAAAGGTGAAGGCGAAGCCCGAAGTTGAGTTCGAATGCAGACAGGTGGCATAAACAGAACTCGAGTCGAGAGCGAGAAGGTCAACAGCATCGATTCAATATTCAAAATGTAATTTAGCGTAATGTACACACTGCAGCAACAGCAGCAGCAACAGCAGCAGCAGTAGCAGCAGCAGCAACAGCAGCAACAGCAACTGGATCCAACTAGTTAAAGCTCCATGGTCAAGATTGTTCGACTAACAGACACCCTGTAAAGGCATTTTAGCTTATCATTTCAGATGATGGTAGATTGGACAATGCATCTCAGCAACACATCGATATATATCGATAATTTGAAATAAAGGCGTATTCATCGATTTTCAGCCTCTGATCTTTTATTAGATCCACAATACTTCTTAATTAATGCTGACAGTTAATATATATCTAACCTAAGATACATAAGGTATGGATATGTATCGATAATTCATGATCAAAGGGGACATAACTACAATCGATAACTATCGATAGCTTTACTTCGTGCTATCGTTCTGTACATATTCAAAGAAGCAGAGGCTATTACGTCATATTTATCATATGAGGGCTATCGAAATGGTTTTGTGTGCCATTTAATTTATCGATAAATCGAATTGATTATCGAATCTGATAGTAAACTGGTTTTGTTTTGAGTGGCAAACACTTTCGGATTCAGATGTTTTTTGCTTATCAATCAATCTGCCTGTTACAAACACTGCTCCAACCGCATTATACCCAGCAACCTTTCGTAAAGGGTATATGGCATAAGTCATATACGTAGCTGCTTGCAACATGAGGCGCCTCAATTGCAGCGATAAAGTCCCGACTCACCGCACTGCGATTGCCACAGCTTCAGCTCTGAGGTCACTTCACAGCTGCTGTTGTTGTTGTTGTTGCATTTCTTCTTATTCCTCTTCGCCTTCTTCTTGCTCCCCTTCGTGGTAGAAACGATGAATTGCAGTTGTAATGCAGATAATGTTGACACCTGAATGCCGCACGAACTCGGAAAACTGAAAACTAAAAACCCAAAAAAAGCCCTTGCAACGGACAACGGATATTGAGCTTTAAACTAAACCGGAAATCGAATGACGAATGCAGAAACAGAGGCCACCAGGCACGACTGTTAGATGCTCAGCAAAGCCTTGACTGATTTATGCCATGGCTACCTAAAAGGTCTGACAGAGGACTAAACGATATAGCAAAAGTCCACGTAACAGATTTTGCTCTCGGGTCTAGCTTGGCTAGTTTCAGAACTCGCATTACATACATTAATATACTATATAATTAATACACTATATAATTAATATACTATATACTATAATTTTCTGCTGGTGACTCTTAAATTTGATTACCGCTGCAGCTTGAGTAATTCCTTGGAGCGGAACTAGTTAATGCTGGCTGGCCATACCCATAGGCAAACGGAAGAGTAAATTCTTGCTAAAGTTCTCTGACAGTTACTGGGTAGCTATATTGAATGAATTTGTGAAGCAAGCAAGAGTTTGACATAAATGCAAATGAACTAGTTCATAAAAAGGAGCAACTGTGGAGCGGAGCAAATTCATGTTAGGTGAGTGAATTTTGAACAAGTTTTCAGTTGTTTCAAACTCTTTGAACTTTAGGTCGAAACGATTTTCAGAAAAGACCTATTTCTTAGCGTTGCCATCTTAAACAGAGTTGCCACATAGCCTACAAATCTATCACTTGACTACAGAGAGGCCAGAGAAAGGTGCTAAAAGAGAGGAGAGACTGTGTGTGAGACAGAGAAAGTGGAAGAGAGCTGAGACATTGAAGTTTGTAACTTAGAAATAATCGATACTATGAATATGGCTGCCATCTAAAACTGAATTAAAAGCCACAAAATAAAAGTGTTGCCACTTAAAAATCCTGAAATAGAGGGTTTCTCAAGCGACCTGCCTTAGTTGAGAGACTTGCCTCCCCAAAATCAAAGTCTACCATTAAATTAAATTAAAGGTATCCCACACGTAAGCCCCAAATCGTTGCCAGTTGTTTGGTTGGAAAGAGCAGCAGCAGCTCACTTTGCTTTGTGAGCTTTCGCAGTTAAAGAGCAGCGCTAGCAGCAATGAACTGGAACTAGTTCGTTCATTGGCGCATTAAAAGCTTTTTTCAGTGTTTTGCAACTGGACAGCGTGATTACAGTGCGATTCCCATTCAATCAAGGGTTAAAGCTAAACGCACTATGTGTGTGCGGATGCAGTGTGTGTGTGTGTGTGTGTGTTTGTGACGTTGAGTGTTGTGAAACGTCAATGAAAACCTAAAAGCAGGCCGCAGGCAAACGCGACTACGTCTTCCTTTGCGACTGCCTTCGATCCACCACAATTTTTCTGTTTTTGTTTTTTTTTTTTTTTTGGCGCGTGGAAATCAATAAATAAAAAAATAGTAAAAAGGAAGAGGAGGATGAAGGGCTGTGTAGTGAGGGAGGGCGGGTAGGGGTGGTCTGTGTAGGGGCAGCGTGGCAGTTAGTGTAAGTGAGTTCCGTTTGCTCTTGTGGTTGGGCTTTAAGCGAAACAAGCGTCAGTTACGCGCAGCGTGCAAAAACCTTTTAGTTATATTAATTTCAAATTCGCTTGGCAACGCTTGCAGCACCACCCAGCACCTGTCACATCCCCCCTGCTACACCTTGCCGCCTTTGCTAGCTTTAATGTGGGACCAATAAGTCGTAAAAATGAGGAAAAACTTCAATTGGCTTTGCCTTTGCCATGAGGAGAATAGAGAGAGAGAGAGAGAGGGGGGGAGACAGGGGGAGGCAGAGTGAGAGCGATGATGTTGTCTAGTTGCTGCTTGGACCTTGGCCCCCAAATTGTTGCTGCCGCATAATTCGCGGCGGCAAATTGCAACAGCGATTTATCTTGTTGCCAATTAGCCGCGGCCAATAACAATTGCCGTTGGCGTTTTTAATTAGAAAATGCAAGCAGACAAAGGGGTAGCGGCAGCGCAGGGAGCTGCATTACACTTCAAGGATTCAGCAGACTGCACAAGCCCCCAACCCAGCCCCAACCCCAGCCCCAGCTCCCATCTGCAACCCCTCACGCCAACCTTGTGGCAGCACTCGTGTCTGTTTGGCAAGGTGTAAAAACTAATTACATTAAAACTGCCACGAATTCAATTCAATTGCATTCAATGCAGCGTCTCTATGTGTGTGTGTGGGTGTGTGTGTGTGTGTGTGTGTGTGATAATGTGTGTGTGCATGTGTGCTAGGTGTAAGCTGGCAGCCACAACAAGCGCCAGACGCCAGTTGGCAAAGGGTAACCAAAATTTTTTCCTCCAGCAAAGTTTAAAGCGCAAAGCCGAATCGCTAAAGATTGCAATGGAAAGTGATCGACAAGCAAATACCCTGTTAAAGCATATATGTATGTAGGTCTTGATGTAGATCATTGAGATTGTAGAAATCATACAGATTATAAAGATCGTAGAGATCATATAGATTATGTAGGTAATATAGATCATATAGAGCATAGAGATCATATATGTACACCATGTAAATGATGTAAGTCATATAGATTATATATATCAAAATGATCATATAGATCATATAGATAATATAGATCATATAGATCATATAGATCATATAGATCATATAGATCATATAGATCATATGGATCATATAGATCATGTAGATCATATAGATCATATGATCATATAGATCATATAGATCATATGGATAATATATATCATATAGATCATATAGATCAAATTGATCATATAGATTATATAGATCATATGGATAATATATATCATATAGATCATATAGATCATATGATCATATAGATCATATGGATAATATATATCATATATATCATATAGATCATATAGATCATATAGATCATATAGATCATATAGATCATATGATCATATAGATCATATAGATCATATAGATCATATAGATCATATAGATCATATGGATCATATAGATCATATAGATCATATAGATCATATAGATCATGTAGATCATATGGATCATGACACACATCATATAGATCATATAAATAATATATGACATATAGATTATATAGACTCCGCAATCGTATCGAAGCCGAGCACTTCAAAGTCTATTCCGATTGTTACGTTATATATGGAAATGGTTGTTGCTGTTGCTGTTGCGTGGACGTTGGGGCGTGTCAGACTTGGTTTCCATTTGTAATGTCAAGTGATTGGTTTTGGTTTCTGCGTACCGCGATTTGGGGACGGGGCGCGCTTGTGGCTAGGGCCATTTCAGGTGGGCGAGTGTCTGAATGGTGCGTTGCGGCCTTTGATTGAATTACGGCGCGCATTTAATAATGCAGCGAGACGCCATTCAAACTGAACTGAGACATTTGAATTAAATTAGCTGCTCTACGTTCTGATTGCATCGATGTACATCCACATACATATATATATATATATATATTTGAATTTCTCGCTCCAAGTCTAATGATTTTTGTATTTGCAGATATATGAATGAATTAAATGTGATTCATTGAAACAGTTTCAACAGTTTAAATTATGCTAATAGGTAATATCGAAAAGGGGAATGAAGAGGGCCGAGTAGATAATTAGTGAATAATTAGTTGAGAGTGCAGAGTGATTGCTGACGAATGGAGATGGGCGAGAAGAGCGCAACAAGTGAAGAGTTGAAGAAGGACGAGTAGAGTATTACGAGTGACGAGTGGCGACTAACTAATAAATAACTAATAACGAATAACTAATAACGTACCGAATAGAAAGAGTAGTGTAGAGAATAATAAAGAGTAATGAATAACGAGTAACAAGTATCGAGTAACGAGTAACGAATAAAAAGTGACGAGTCACGAGTGGCAAGTAACGTGTAACGAGTAACATGGAACGAGTAACAAGTAACAACTAACGAGTAACAACGAACGATCAAAGAGTAACAAGTAACGAGTAAGAAGTGGCGAGTAACGAGTAACGACTGACAAGTAACGAGTGGCGAGTAATGACTAGAGAATAACTAGTAACTAGAGGAGAGTCCCACAGAAAGATAAGTGCTGAGCAACGAGTAATATATGAAAATGATAATGGAGAGTTGAAAGTAACGAGTAGATAGTAAAGAGAAAAAAGAAAGGAGCGAACAGGGACGAAAAGGAAAAGCAAGTAGCAATAAATAAGTCAAGAACCGAATAAATATAACCAGATAGAGTTTAGAATAGAAATATAGTTTAATTCGTGACAGGCGAATTGAGATTTTGTAGATTAAGGTATTGCGTTAAGTCAGTTAAATATGAGATTAGTGAAGGCAACAGTAATTGGGGAGAGGAGAGAGAGAGAGGAAGAGATAGAGAGAGGAAGCGGAGAGTGGGAAAGATGGCTAATAACTGTCACAGCTGAAAGAAACAAAAGCCAGATGATTAGCCGCTAATTTATGAATACATGCAATTGGGCTCCTGCCACGGGCCTCAGCAGGCGAGAAAACAATGAAATATCAGAAGACAATGAAAGCGTGAAAATATGTGTGTAAAACACGATTCTTGACTCGCAATTTTTTCCGTTTTGGATTATTTGATTTTTGTGCTGGGCATCATTTGTATGCAAATGAGGTGAAAATCTAATTACGTCAAAATATGCACAAAATCTAATGACAAAACAAACAATAAGTGAAATGTCTGTCTCTCTCTCTCCCTCTCTTCCTTACTTTGCCCCTGTGTGTGATTGAACATGTTTGCGTTATGTGAGTGATTACATTATATACACAAGCGCACTCACACACATGAACACACAGCCATTCACACATGCAGAACGAAGAGGACAATTTGTAATGCGCCAATAAGAATTTATATCAAAGCTTTTCTCGCAAGGCGCAAGGCACATGACGAACAACGTTTGGATGGGGGGAGGGGTCAGGAGATAGCAGGGAGCGGGGCAGATGTGCGGGAGGTAGCGTTGTTTTGCGCTGCCTACGACTACGCCCACTGATAAGCGACAGCGACAGCGGCATGAAAGAAAATAGCAAGAACAACAGTAAGAACAAGAACAAGAGCAACAACAAGCAGCTGGCAGCAAGCGCAGCAGCTACATTACTCAGTGTATAGCTAACGGCAGTTAGCGACGCTGGCAGCGGCCGCACGTGGCTGCGAGCGTATCGTCAAGCGCTGTAATTCGCTGAAAAATTACCGACACAGCTCGCGTTGGCGTCGACAGCACAGTCAGCGATTCGCGACGAACATGGTTTCGAAGAGCTGGGGTAGTATAAGAGCGCTGAGAACAGCCGGCATAAATACTGTTTCGAGAACAGTTTGTAATCGAGATGGGTACACTGATGTTACCTAAGCAGGCACTCAGCAAGGAGATTGAACTGAAATAAGTTATAATAGCTTTATAAACGATTTAGTTGACATTTCAAATTGTTAGTTACAATTGTAATACATATCATTTACTTATATAATTAATATATACATATTAAACATAAACTTTTGTCTCTGTTCTCACTTGCACAAGGGGAAATCTAGCTATTATCAAATTTCTCTCACAAACAAATTACCCAAAACACCTTCGACTTATACGCCAGCCGCCAGTATTCGGTTGGGCCAGCTTCGGCTTTCGCTGCCACGAACACAAAAACACGAAGACGAAGCAGTTGCCGATTGCTGCCGCTGCTGGCGCTGTCGCCAACGCTGCTTTCACTGCTGGTTGCTATTGCTGCTGCTGCTATCAGTTTCGATTCGGATGCAGATGCAAACGGTCGCCAGCGCTTGTCTCTCCAATAGGAAAAAGAGTTAGACAAAAGATAACACGAAATTTGATCGTTTATAAAAGAGAGAAACTTTCAAATCAAATTGTAAGCTATTGAAGACTAAAAAATAATTAAATTGAAAAATATAAAAAGTAAATAAATCAATTTTTATATAAATTAAAAATCTAATTTAAAAATATTTTCAAAAATTCGATTATTAATATAAATTAAAAATAATATATAAATAATTTATTATTGTATAAATATTTTAGTTAATATTAATAACAATTTAAATTAATTTTCTAAAACTAAGTACATATAGATAAAAAAAATATTAAAAAAAAACTTGTGCCAAATTTTTATCAGAATTTTTTATTTCAAAATTCAAGTTTTATATTTGAATATCACATGAAAAATAAAATAATTTAATATTTATTTAAATACAAAATTTAAAATAAAAAAATAGAAAACCATTTAATATTTATTTATTATTTTAAAAACATATATCTTAAAATTGTTGATTCAATTTTTTTTTTTTAATTTTCAGTTCTTAAAAAATATATTGGAAAATCGAGAGAAACGCAAGAAACTTAAAAAACATGAAGACAAAAAAGGAATTGAATTGAAGTAAAGAAAACGCGCAATGTTATTTTTTTAGAGTAATTTTTGTTGTTGTTTTGTTAAGTGAAAAGTATTGAAAAAAGAAGCGAATTCGGCGAGAGAAAGTAAAAGAAAGTTTTGTGTGTGTTGCGGCACGGAAATGAAGGATGTCAGTTGTGTGCACATCGAAGAAAGCAACGGAAATTAAAATTTGCATGTGCAGCAGGACACAGGACACCGGAGGACAGGCCGAGGGGCAGCGGCAGTGGCAGAGACGTGAGGCCAGAGAATGTGGCCAAAGGACTGCAGCTGCTGTTGCTCAGCTAGCCGAAGCTCAATGAAGCTGGCAAACGAATTCGCCACTCAAAAACTCAGCTCGATGCCATTTTTTTGAATTGGAATACAAACTTGAGTTCGCCCCAAAACTGTAGCCCCCGAACGAGAGACCGAGATATTCGAGTGCCAGCGCGAAGGAGATAGTGATAGTGTTAGAGTGAGTGAGAGAGTGAGATCTCTTGTGCATTAGCTGACAAGCAGATAAAACGCTCAACATCGACATTGACAACAGCTTCATCAACTGCTGCCCGACTTCTATTTTTGTTGCTTGGGGTCCGCCCCAAATATATCGGCCCACATCCCCCTCCTCGTCCGCTCCCCGCCGCCTCGCCGCCCCGCCCCCAGCAGTCATGGCGTTGCATGGACAGACGTTCTGCTTCTCCGCAGCTGGATTTATCGCTTGCTCAGCAATCGTTCTGCTTTGCAGTTCCGGTAAGTGAAATATGCAATCACAAAATAAGAACCAAGAACACAAACAAAAATAGAGAAAGGTGCTAGTCAAGGTGCTCTACCAGCAGATACCCTGCAAGTAAGTGAAGCTATACTTTCGGCCTGATCGCTAGAAAAGCTCTCAAGCAATCTGGAGATCTTAATGCTAATGAAGTCAATTAAAAAGCCCGACTAGGGGCTGGGTATCTACCCAGCATTGTAAATTTCTGGCTCGATCACGAGCAATCTTTAGGGATTTAAGCAAGCTGAACAATTCTTGCGTTCAGAAAGTTAATCGGAGAGGGTAACTAGCTGATAACCTGACTTGACTTTGATTCTGAGCTTGGAATCTCATCATCTACTCTAGAGCTTCACGAACAGTTTAGAGATAAGAACCTAAATCGGTCTATCTGTACTCAGGCCGTCGGCTTCTGCCACGAGCAAATGTGCTGTAAACAATTTACTTACAATTTAGACCTTAAGGCTTGAGCAACTGACAAAACAACAACAATCAAGTGCAAGTTCAAGTCTTTTTATACTCAAACTGAAGTAATGAATGGCTAGTAGATATTCTACATTTTGAGTATGGTATGGAAAGTCTGTTCTTTTATTTAAATACGCATTCAATCAGTTAGTCAGCTAGTCACTCTCTCAGTGTATCAATCAATCAGTCCTTCAATCAATCGCACACTCAGATATCAATCATGCAGTCAGTCCCCCGGCACTCATTCACTCTGGCCCTTAGTCAGATATTCTACCTATCAATCACCCGCTCAGTGCGTCCATCTATAAGTCCATCCATCCGTCAATCAATCGCTCAGTTCGTCCTTTAGTAGGTCCTTCTCTGGGTCAGTCACTCAAACATTCCTTCATTAAGTCAATCAATCATTCAGTCAATCAGTCCAACACACAGTCAGCCCATCAGTCCGTCAGTCCACCATTCCATCAGTCAGTCCTTCAGTCAATCTCGCACCCAGTCATTCAATTCATCCACTCACTCAGTCAGCGCATCAGTCTATCAGTCAGTCAATCTTCTGCCGCCTGGTCAGTTATACATGCGAGCTGAAGCTGTTTTTCTACTTTATTCCATTTGCCATTTTACATTTTCCATTTTCTGTTTCTATTTTCTGTTATTGTTGACGTTGCATCTGGCAATGAAAACGTCATCGAATGTAAAATGTTGTGCGAGGCACAATCCACACTCACTCACACGCACACAGAGAGAGAGAGAGAGCGAGAGAGACGCTATATGTGTGTGTGAGAGAGAGAGGGAAGACATTTTTCCAGTTGCAACTTCAGCAATTGCTGTGCTGCAACAGTTGCAACTGTTTGAGTTAATGCATTTTGTTGTGCAATAACAGACATTCGACGACTTCTGCTACTCCTGCTTATTCTTCTTCTTCTTCTGCTTCTTCTTCTTCTCCACTTGACACACACACACACTCACACACAGAGAGTGTGAGAGAGGCAACTGACACGCCTCACCAATTAAAGCCTTCACCTAGTTTTGCTGAGATCTCATGGAAAGGGCAGAACTCTTAGCGATTTACAGCTAAATACAGTAGACACTCGCTATGGCATATTAACCCTAACTGAAAATATGAGCCACTCGTTGAATTATTTAAAAAATTTTTTTATGTATTCTTAATTTTCCGTTTGCTTTTGTCAAGTTTTTGATCTAAAAATCGCTATGAGATTTCTAGTTTATGCTGATTGATTATTTGACTGATTGATTGACTGATTGCTGCTGGAGCTCTTAGGCAATACAGAGCTGACATTCTATGGAGTAGTTTTTTCTCCAGATATTAGACCTCTTAAATAGCTAGACATTTAAATTTATATTGCTATGCTCATTCAATATGTTGAAAAAGGTATATTGGATGTAAGCAGAGAGCATATGAGATATATTTATGGTAGATACCAAATATACAAATTGTATATCAGAGCCCACTGAGTGCTCGTCAAATTGGGTGAATCTTCTAAAGCTTAACAGCTACGAAACTGAAGTTTGAAGTTAATATGGAACTACTTTACATAGGAACATGCAGAGAGATAGAGAGACAAACGGTGAGAGTTAACGTGTTGCAAAAACTAATATGCTCTCTTTGCATATCTTGAGTGAGCATTCAACTTGAAAGTGCGAAGAAATCAAGAAATTATATGATTGGAAATGGAAATGCAATCGTCGCTGCTCCCTTCTTCGCTCTCTCTCTCTCTCTCTTTCTCCCTCTCTCTCCCTCTCTTATTCTGTTAATTTAGATATGTGATCAAATGAAATTTATTTATTAAATATTAAGCAAGCACCAATTGAAAGACAATTAGTAGATAAAATTGATATCAAATTCGAGCTAAGTGAAACAAATATTTGCCTTGGGCCACACAAAAAACAAAACAACTATTAACAAATATTAGTTTTAGTTTCTGTAATTAGATAAGTGCTTGAAAGTGCGAGTTTGGATCAACAACAACGTAGCGAAATTCCCAATTTTTAATATTGTCTTTTTTCCGGAGGCAAAGAGAGAAAAGTATGCTGAATATGTCGAATTTTTCATAAATTTCAATTTATTTTTATACCCACTCACGAAATTGAAATGAGTATATTGGTTTTCTCCAATTTCCGGCTTGCTGCTCTGTCTATCCGTATTAATGCAAACCATCACAACGCTATTGAAGTTAGAGAGCTGAAATTTGAAACATATAGTCATATGTATCCTCAAACTATAAAGCCTTATAGGGGGATGGCAAGTCGGAAAATGCATTTCGCTGCATCTCAAAGACCATATCTACGCCCGATTGAGAGCTCGGCAAATCGGGGAAAGCAGCTTTTTCTACAGTTACAAACCTAGAAATTCAAAAACTTACAAATAATTGATGTTGACAACATCTATATATATATATATCAATTAGGGGCGTGGCAAATCGGAAAATATATCTAGCCGTGTGTATGCTGTGAATGAGTATTCAGCAGTCGGTGCCGCCCAACTGCACTGTTTTTACTTGATTTTTTGTTGTTATTTCTGTTGTTTTATTAAATAAAGTGAAATTTTTCCGGCTCGTCGACACATGAAATTTAAATTTTTCCTTGTTTATTTACCAGAGAAAGCGAGAGAGAGGGAGAGGGAGAGCGAGAAAGAATCCGAGTTGGTGAGACTTTATTAATCTGAAATCAATTTGAAGTCCAGTTTCGGTTTGAAATTTCAATAAATTATTCATTTAAAATAAAACATTTAAATGCCCTTGGATTAAACTAAGTAGAATTACTTATAAATAAATCAACGCAAATTATAGCTGATGTCTCAGCAAAAAGACAAAAGACTCCTCCACTCGAGTAGTCAATGAATGAATGATGAATTCTTTGAATAGTTTTCTGTTTAATTGAGTGCGAATTCCAATAATAAGAACTAAATTGCAGGCGATGCTGACTGCATAATACTCGTTCATGATCCGAAAACAACTAAATTGATGCGAAAATAAATATTTTCCAATTTGCCACGCCTTAAATGGGCCAACTAGTATATAGCCCATAGATCAATCTATATATGTTTTAATATAGTGTCAGATATATCTTTTTGTCAATCCTGTAAGGACCCGTCCTGACACGAAGATGGCGGTAAAGGACTCAAGCTTTATAAGAATGGAGCCTGCAGTAGATGCATATTTCAATTAGCTAGACAATCAATTGATACTATAATTCTATAGCTACGATCTGTAGAATATTGCAAGCAAACCTATTTTGAGCTAAAAGGCGATTATGTTGAGAAATAGACGAAAATGTTCCCAAATTTGTTGTATTCTATTTGGGTCAGGTAATTCTCAGACCGCCCTCGTATGCATATAGTAATTTATGGTAATAGAGAATGGAAATTAGTCATAAAACTTTGAGTTCGTGGCATTTAGATGCAGATTAGATTAGATTCGATTTTAGATATACAAGAGAGATACATATATCAATAAAGTATGCATTTGCAGTACATATTCACTTGTTCAAGTTTCTGACAAATAGTTTTAGAATGTATATAGGGTATCTAACGTATCATACAATATGTTAAGCTGTTGAGTGCTGAGAAAGTAGGCCTATGTATATAGCAAACTGCAACTTAAAGTAGGCAATTTGGCTTAAGCATTGACTGCGTATACCCTATCGCTCCACACAGCTACAGGGTATCTCTCTCTATATATGTATATGTATGTGTAGTTAAAGGCGTGACGCCAAACTGCACGCAGCACAATCAACTTGTCTGACTTTTCGACTAGTTCAATGTCTCTCAGCGACTGTGTGAGTGTGTGTGTGCGTGTGTGTGTGCGTGTGTGTGTGGGTGGGTGGGTGTGTGTGCTAGACTGCCTGCTGTTGTGGTTTATGATACCATTTAGCCCGAGGGCTGTTTTGACAAATTGTGCAAATTATTGTGTTAAATTTGCCCTTGAGGTGAAAAATCACTTTGACATGGATTATATACAGTTTTTTCTCTGTCTCCACAAGCGCGTGTATGTGTATGTGTGTGTGTGTGTGTGTGTGTGCGCATGTGTGGGTGTTTAGCTGATTGTGCTTTTGTCTGCTAGGCACTCACACACGCACACTCTCAAACACACACGCACAGCAATTCGCTGCGGGGCATAAATGACGACTGACAATCCACAAATCGACAAATGAGAAGCTTAAAGGCATTTATTCTAGTTCTTGTTGTTGTTCTTGTAGCTGGTACTTGCAATGACAATGACACCCACACATTCACACATAGACCACATGCATTGGCGATTTCAATAATCGCTTATGGCCGGCCTCGCAATCTGCTAGCGAAAAGTGTTGTAAAATGAAAGCAAATTCATCAGCTACACTGAGCGAAAAGAGCACCATAAATACAAATGAGATACCTTACACTAAATGATCGTTGAGCCTTGCAATGAAACTCCTTAAGCGTCCATAATATAGAGGCCAGTCCATTTCCCTCTTCATTAAATAGGAATGTAGAAAAGAAATTGCCACAGATACAGGGTATATCAACGTGTATAACTTCTTTTCACATATAAGTCTGGTTACACTTGAAGACAATTCAAGTCAGTTTAAGGCACTGTAGCATTTACAGGATATATTCACGTCTATAACTCTCTTGCAAAGTGTCGTAATGATACCCTGTAAGCAACACACTTGAAGAGAGCAGCTCGAGATCATTTGATATCATATGAATGCACTTGAGTATCACTTACAGGGTATATGGACGTCTATAATTATCTTGCAAAATGTCGCAATGATATCCTCGAGCTCATTTGACATCTTCATATGATGCAGTTGTGTATCACTTACAGGGTATATTCACGTCTACTCCCTACCGCCTTGCAATGCGCTCAGTGCATTTATGCAGCAACTTGTGGCAAGTTTAGCTTTTCCATTTATTCTGTTTTTATTTATTTTTTTTTTTTTGTAACTTTGCAACGATTTCGTATGCAGCGTTGACGTGACTCGCATTAGCATTGCACACGTGTGCCACGCCCACCACAAAGCACCACCTGTCACCTCCTACTCTCCATTTTCCTCTCTCCACTCTCGACTCCTGCCCGTTGCTGCCTCACGTAATGCGCTCTGTTGCTTATTATCGAAATTGTATATGCCACAAAGCAGCGGCGCCAACTTCCTGGCTTCAGCTCAATCCCACTTCTTGAATGCTTCTTTCAGTTTCTTCTTCTTCTTCTTATTCTTCTGCGTCGTCTCGTCCTGGATTTTGGGTGCGCAAAGTTTTTGGCCGAGCAACTTATTAAGATAGTTGGTTAGTTGCTTAGTTGGCGCGTCTAGACGGTTTTTAGTCAAATTATGGCTTTCAAACGTTTTCGTTTTCCGGCATATTCTCTCTCTCTCTCTCACTCTCACTTTGTCTTTGCCTATATACCTGCCTCTCTCCCTCAGTACGCTCATGCACTCGTCCATCTAGTTCGTAGCCCCGTTCTGTCGCTCGTTTCGAAACTTAACATGAGCTTTTTGTAACCACAATTATTTGCCTATGTGTGTGCGTGTGTGTTTGTGTGTGTGCTCTGGCATGTCGAGGAATTGGCCATTAGAGAGTCCGTCCACAACATGCGCCTGGGGCCATGCAATTTGCCACTGTGAATTGAAAAATGAAAAACAGGAAATTTTTGAATGACAAATGGGTATACCCGACTAGCAAATATACTAGAGCGAAGAGCGCGTGGATCAGCTTCAATCAGGCAATAGCTGAAACCTAAGCTTACTTGGGATTTACCCAAGTTACAAAGTAAAGCAAAAGAGAATATCGATAACAACATTTATCGATATTGTGTAGCAAAAACTAGATATTTCTGAAACTAAGCTCAATTTAAATGAATCTCAGAGCTCAGAGCTGGGTAAAGCCTGCCACTGTCCGTTACATACACTCTGCCATAGTCAATACACCCGCTTTTCACACTTCTCAATGGAGTCTAGGGTGTACAAAAAAGTGTGGCATGTTTTTAGTGAGTGCCTGGCCAGAGAGGCGGCAGACGTAAGTGGGGTATACTATGCTATGCGCTTTGTTTGTTTACGTTTCGTGCTTTTTTTCCTCCTCTCGTTTTTTGACTCTCTTCCCGACACATCCACCACCTCCGTTCCTCCGTTCGGCCCCACGGTCCGCTTCCATTTGGCTTGTCGACCTTTGCAACCACAAATCTGGTCGGTTTTTAAATAATACCGAAAACTCCTGTGCACATTTGTATGAATAGCCGAGCGTATTTGCATAGAAAATATTAAGTTTTATTTAAAGTATACCCTGTTCTCATGGAAATGTGCGTGGCAGGGTATTATGCGCTGCATTCCGCTGGGGACATTCACTTAATTACTTTTATCAAATTCTAATTATGAATGTATGTATACCCTGTAATATGAGTACATATATCAAACGGCTCTTCATGCGTAGACTATCAGCGGTAGCTTACTGCGGCAACACGTTCAACATCACAGGGTATTCAGTCTGTGTAGCTGAAAAGTATTGTAATGAAGAGTAGCGCAAAACACCCCAAGAGTATCTTGAAAGGGTGTATTGTAGTCGATCAACACTGCATATAAATATTAATGCTTACATCCCACCAGCAACTGAAACAGATTTTGCAAGGACTCACAGGGTATCTAACTTATCCGTCAGTATTCATGAGAGCTAATTCATAAAACCATGTTTTCGACTGTTTAAATCCGCTCCTTTTTAAAACTTTTCACAAAATATTTAATTAAATCTCCGGCTGAATTTCAAATTGTTCATGTCGATGGAATGTGGAAAACTTTAATGAAGAATATTTTTGAGGATATTTGAGTTAAAAATGTTTCATTGATTTAAGTTGAAGTTGAAATTTAAATTATAGTTTCTCTACAATCCGAGTTCCTATCTTTGGCATAGCGCCAAAATGATATCGATATTTCCTTTATCGATAAGAGCTGATTTTAGTTTAGAGCTGAAACACCAAGGCAAAAGGAAATACATTGGGAGCCAGCACAAACATTATCTGTGAGGGTTACGAAGGGACTGGCGGATGCACTTCGATGGAATTGCGTATTTAAAAAACTTTTGCTGTTAACTCATCGCGTGAATTGCGAATTCTCCGGTTTCTTTTCAATTTTTTTTTTGTTTGCTTGTTTTTTTTTTTAGGCCCCCTATTGTTTTGTTTTTTTGCTCTAATTTTGGATGCTGTTTTTGTTTTTGCTTGTTGACCTATTTTTTAATTTACTTTTCATGGGGCGCCCGGCACAAACTGAAATTGGAATTTGCAAGTGTTTCGCACTTCGTTTGTTTTTTTTCTCGTCGCGTTATTTCGGCAGCTCCGCAAAAAATAAGCCTCAACAATTGTAACTGTAACAACAAGTACTTTTGATATCATTGCCAACAATTTTGAAAAAAATTCATTTATTTTCGCACGAATTTTTAAAAGAAATTCAGAGGGAAAATAAAAGTTTTAAAAAATATTTAGAGAAGTCTTCTAATGACACGTCGATTGTTACCCTTACTGTTTGTTCCTCCTGCGTGTACTTTGAACTGAAATTAAATTCATTGAGAGCAAAAAAATAATATATCATTCGATTGTAATCAACTAGACTTGGGTAAGTATATCAATACAAGAGCCCATCACTCAAGTGAGGGAGAACTTCTGTTCTTCTTCCAGCAGTCTAAGCAGTACTGCATCAATCGTCAATCATCAATCCGTGAATGACTCTGCCGGTATGCAATTCATTCATGGCTTAGTATCATTCATGTCTGGCTATCAAAACTCAAACCTCGTCTTGACTATCCCAAATAATAAAATAAATAAAAAAAAAACTTTAAAAAATTTTAAATTTCTCTTTTCCTCTTCTTCATCAAGCCAAAAGCAAACTTTTTGCGTATTTAACCCTTAAGGAAAAGTTCATTAAGGCAAATTAACTCAATGTTAAGCTAAATCCTCGCCAACACAAGAAAAAAGGCTAACAAAAAGCTGCTCAAGTGCCGCGGGCACAGCCCGAAACAAAAACCAAAAACCCAACCTCAGACCCGAAAGTGTTGTGGGCGTGGCAGGGTAAAGGCGCTCAGACCAAAGTTATGCCCGTCAATCTTCGCGACGAGGCGACAATTTGATAAACTGAGCCGCCGTCTGAGCTGGATCCTTCAGATAGTCTCAGATACTAATCAGCGAGCGCTTAACAGGAAGTCATAAATTTTACCACGACATGTGTGTGCGAGTCTCTCTCTGTGTGTGTGTGTGAGTGTCGCTCTGTGTGTGTCGCGCCCTTGTCTAGAAATTTTAATTAAAAGCGATGACAGAGCGAGTAATTCGATATCAGAGAATGTCGCCTATTAATTTTAAGGACATTTCCTTTATTGATTCTTTGTCAATATTATATTGAACCCATAATTTACACATAAAAGGGCTCTCTATGTGTATGCGACTGTGTGAGTAAGTGTGTGTGTGTGTGTTATTGCCTTTGCGGTTTCGTCCATTGTCTTCTCTATCTTGGATTCAACTTTTGTTTCTGGTCGCGTGTATTGCATTCATTTCAAATTAAATAACACAGGAGCGAAACTGGTCTTGGGCCCAATTACAAGAGCGTATTTCATGAAGACAAGCCCGGCGATAGGCTAAGAATATATAAAATACAAACGCTCAGCTTTGTAAGCTTATCGATAGACTAGCCTTAAGGCTTTAAAGCCTTGGCTCAGAAGTACGAACAGATATATATAATCGAATCTTGTGATGGCTGTGATGAATATTCAACATACTTTGCTCTGCACATTTTGGACTGTTATCGATATTTTTCAATACTAGAAGCATTAAATCAATTACAAAAACCAACAAGACTTAGCTAGTTGGCTAATCCAGCAATTGTGAAAGTTTTATTTTTCGAATTGACTGAATACTTTTTTCTTCTAATGACACTCGCATTGATTCTCGATGGCCCTTTAGTTATGTATCGATAACTCTATAGTTAGATATGGATATTTAGCTCTAATTTCTATTGGTCCACTACACAATATATATCCTTTTCTCATATTCTCTCATATAATACTATGTTTAACTATAGACATTGAAGATTATTCTAAAAATACTAAAAAAAAGAATTTCAAAATTTGCATATATTTTTATAATTTATATTTATATATAATATATAATAATAGCACAAAATACACAAACTTAATAACATCACAAAGTTTCCCCTAAATCCTTATACAACAAAACTCTTTAGGACATGACTACACTAGACGCTGGGCTAACCACGCTTTGGGCCCGCTTTCAACTGCCGTTCGCACCTGAACAGGATTTAGTTAGCAGGGCGTGTTGACTTTTGTCTTTTGAAGCGCAACGCCATTATAAGCACCCACGCACCCACACACACACACACACACACACACACACGCACTCATTGCAATTTCTATAGTGTGCGTGACTTTTGTTCTTGGTGTCCTTCGTCAGACAGCGAGCAAAACATATCAAGGAGCTCATAACAATGCTTGAGAGTTCGCCCTTTGCGTTGCGTTGCGTTGCGTTTCGCTGCGTTGTGTCGCGCTTTATTTTGATTTTGATTTAACGTTCTTAATTACAACAACAACAATCATGACAATAGCAACAACAACTTAATTTAGTCATCGCTTGGGCCAACATTCCGAAAATAGTATTAACCCGCACCCGCATCTACTCACTTGTATATGTATATATAGATATCTGTGAATATATTTGACAGGCAAACCGAAAACTTTTGTTTATTGCCTTTGCTTTGTATGCTTATGCCCGTTCACACTCAAGTGAGAAGGGAGTATATTGGCTGCTGTGCAATGTGCGGCCTGCTATCTTCGTATTTCCATTCTGTCTGTATGAATGCAAAGCAAAGTTAGAAACTTGAAATAGTCAGTCAATGAGCTAGTCGATCAATCAGCCAATCAATCAGTCATAAGCCAATCAATCAATCTATAAATCATACAATCGGTCAATCAATCATTCAATTAGTGAGTCAGTCAACCAAGTAGACATTCAATCTGTAGACAAGGAATCAATCAGTCTGTCACTCATTCAGGCAATCAATCAGACAAGCAGTCAGTCATTTAATCTATAGCCAATCAATCATTCAATTAGTGAGTCAGTCAACCAATCAGACATTCAATCTGTAGACAAGGATCAATCAGTCTGTCACTCATTCAGGTAATCAATCAGACAAGAAGTCAGTCATTTAATCTATAGCCAATCAATCAATCTATAAATCATACAATCGGTCAATCAATCATTGGTCAGTAAACCAGTAGACAAGTAACCATTCAGATATTCAATCTGCAGACAAGGAATCAATCAGTCTGTCACTCATTCATGTAATCAGCCAGTCAATCAATCAGTTAATTGATCTGTAGAAAATCAATCAAGATCTATAGATCGCATGCATACGATCTCTCGTTCTCCCTGCACTCATTGATATCTTCCATAGTTAAACCAAGTGATTGGAGCGCGGCTAATCGAAAAATCGTTTAAGAATCTTACTCTACAATGAACGAGCATCAGGCAGTCGGTCACACTCAACGCTGCAACATCCATTTTTATTGCCTCCTGGGGTTGAATGCCGCTGAAACAGATTTGGAACTATTAGAAAGATTTTGCTTGCCCAACACAAACAAAGGATTTTGAGCATGTTCAAAGCCGAAGGCGACAAGGAAACAAGTATTTACTTAACACATTAACTCTATGCGGTAGGCCAGAGACCGAATGCAACCCAAAAAGAAATTTGAATTCTTAGTATTTTAAAGAGAATTTCAAATTAGGACTAAACTCCAATTCCTAGAAAAGTTATAGAGTGAAAATTAGAAAGAAAATACACTTTAGAGTTAAGTCAATAAATGTGCTACAATGCGATGTAAGTGTTGGAGCTTAAAGTGAACCTAGGCGCAGTCGGATTAAAAAGGAAACCTTATGAACTAATCGAACCACTAACTAGACTGTATGTAGGAAAAGCTAAGAATGGATATTGAGAAATCACTCCTGACGTTGAATGAGATGTAGAGCTTGTGAAACGGAAGAAAACGAAATCTAGATCGATGCAAATAGATATAGATGATTACATAGAAAGAAAGAACTAAAAAGTCTTAGGTCGAAGAGTTGATCTACCTAGACAACAACAATGGATACGATAGAACAGAAACAGAATAGTAGCAAACGAGATGTGGCTTTAGTGAAAGGCAAAAGTGGTAAGGCCAATTTCTAACCTCAATTAGGCAACAACAAGCCGAAAGCTTTAAAACTTGTGAATGCACAGCAGAGAGATAAAGGAAATGGATACCCAACGATTACCATTTGAATAGATAATGAAACTCTGGCAAATCTCTTCATAAAGCATTCACAACCAAATTGGCGACACGCGGTCCAGCCAACGAATTGATATATAGCAAAAAGAGGCAAGGGGAAAAACTCCCCCACGGCATAACACTACACCCATACCATTCCCGGCCCCCAGTCTGGAATGTGAGCCGACAAAACTGTTATAACAATAAATTAAGTTGCTGTTGCAGCATAAAAACCCAAATTGCCAAATGGCTTAATGGGGGGAAGTTGAAAGTCAGGGAAGCTAGCAGTTCCCCTCTATCAAAGGAAAGCAAGTTCGAGTGCTCCAGTGCGTTGTGGGGTACGACTAGGCGATACCCTGAGGCATATGAGGAATCTAGCTGCGGTCAAACGGGCGGTAGGACGGACGAATAAAAAGAGGGACGGATGACAGGATGTACGAACGGACGGACGTTCAGCCCAACACCACTTGCTTGCTCGTTGGAATAATGAATAATCTGTATAGCTTATGAGATCTACCAGGCCTTCGTCTGCATGTTCCGTACGTTTCGAGAAAACCAATATGCCCCAAGTCGCACTCCCCATGATTTCCAGGGTATAAAACACCCGCTGAAAATGTGCAATCTGTTGACGAATCATCACGACAGATGAAACGAATCGGCCAGCGACTTAGAAAACTACGAGTTAGCTAGGACAAGGGCGCATCGCTCCACGTCGGGTGTTCATGATGGGGTAGAGGGGGGTGTTCGTTGCTAAAAAAAAAAAATTGAAATAGAAAAGCAAAAAAAAAACAAAAAAAAATCAGCGACCCTTTGCAAAATGCCGTAAAACATTCTCAAATGGTTTTTATTGAAGGCTTTGAGCCATTTTTTGGTTTGACTTCGTTTGCCAGGCCAATTTAATAGCATACTTTACAGCACTAAGCAGACACCGTCGCAGTCGGATTCAAGTTGAGGAAGAGGAAGCGGGTCGAGCTGCGATACAACTATCCCACAAAATACGCGACAAACAAACAAAATGAAGTGACGGCAAGTCGCGTTTCACGAATTCGCGTATTCAACCAAACGGACGTTCATTGTTATTTTAAGAAAAGCAACACGACAATACCCCTCCCTCCCCTGCCGCACAACGCCCCCAACCATAGCAGAGCCTCGGCGCTATCTGCGCCCACAATTCAAACAATCTTACTGTCTTATGGCTTAAAAGCGCAGATAATAGATACTCTATCTTCGCCAGATCCCATCAACAGCTTAGGCCTCTAAGACTTCTAGATTCTATCTCTAAAACTGCTCAGAATTCCTAACTTACTGATAGTACAGCTCAGATGTGGCTTGAGTAGTCTATGAAAACTGTCCTATGAAAATTTCCCAATCGAAGGCTCACATAGTAGATCCCATTACGCATTTTTCATACGGCGAATAGAAATTCAGACTCCAGTATCGCTGAGAGCCCTGTAGAATGTCTATCAGGAGTCTCATGTGCTAAAGAGCTCTATAAGAAATATTCTATGAAACGAAAACCCCAATGGTGTTAACCTTATGGTGCGATGATATATAAGTGTGCTATAAAAGTACTATAAAGTAAAAAGGGTAAAGTACTTCCATACCTGCTTGAAGGTCGAAATTGGCAAGTGCAGCACTGAGGTCTTTTCAATTTATATTCTGTCTAAGATAGAGCTTAAAATCCCGTATATGAGACTAATTCTAGTTCTCCATTATACATCCTAGGTATCTATATATTGATTCACAAGTTTTAAAGATTTCAGACTCTAGACATTAGCTAGCTTGCACCCTTTCACTTCCTTTCTCCCCCCTCCCCTCTCTCCTTCTCGCTTCAATTAGTTAAAGTGCCCAGACTGCGTAAGGGTATATTGAAAAGAAGACATAGCATAACGCTGTAGTTGGTAGCTGCAGGAAGCAGGAGCAGCAGCAGCAGCAGCAGCAGCAGCAGCAGCAGCAGCAGCAGCAGCAGCAGCAGCAGCAGCAGCAGCAGCAGCGCTGCCAGCGACTCCCTTGCTCAACTTCCGTTTTGGCTTGCAGCAATTTCTTTTGGCTTTATTGCCCCCTTCCCCATACAGAGTGTCCGTCCTTCTCTCTCTCCCTCTCTCCCTCTCACTGTCTGTCTCGCTTCATCTTCGAGCAGACTTTACATCCTGCCCCACACACCCGTCGCATTGGCTCTGTGTGTGCTACCCGCTGCGGCACGACGCATATAGCATAAATTTTGAATACGCTCAAAGAGTCAGGCCGTGGGAGCTGGCTGGGCGGCGGTGGAGATTGAGATTGGTTCTGGGGTTGGTCCGAAAGAAAAATAGCGAAAATTGTCTGTCGCTTGATAAAGCGGAAGCAGAACTTGCCCATAAACGAAATGTGGCAACTGAGTGTAAACTTTATTGGCGCCCGACCGACTGGCGACAACATTTGCCCGAATTGGAGGTAGACGGAAAGCTGGAGATGGCGATGGCGATGGCGATGGCAATGGAAGCCAGTATCCATATATATATAGATATGTATATATGTGTATATATATTCAGAAATAGCAGCATGCTGAACTATGTTGACTCATGCGACACGCATTTGGCGAAAGGAAGCCCCCAGACATGCCTGGAGCGCGCTGGCGTCTCGTTGGCTGCCAGTGAGAAGCGCCAAGAGAGGCGCCACTGCCACTGCCACTGCCACTGTTCTGTTTGTTTTGTCTGCCTCATTTCTTGCACTAACGTTTGGTTTGTCTACGCCATCAGGCATCAGTGGGAAGTCCTACATTAGTTGATTTCATGCGCTGTTTACATTGGCAGCGAATTATGCGCATTGAAATGCCAAAGATTTGGCTGCCAACTGCCGTGCACCTCGCCCAACCCCCACCAGGGTCCGAACTAAACGGGGTCTATGGCCTGACAGCCTAGTTACTACAATATATCCGGGTGCCATTGACACAAGCTATGGTTACAGCGGGGGAGGTATCTTACTGAAGGGGCTGACTTATCTAGAGAAATTCTGTCAAGGTACTTTTCCGATTGCTTCGCAGACCCGTTTTATATGCCGGCGTAAGGCCTTAGCACATTAATGTATTTTTCCCTCTGCTCCTGTCTCACATGCATTTCTCTTCCTTTCAGAGGTCCTGTCCAGCTGGGAGGAATGGTGGACATACGATGGCATCTCGGGTAAGTTGGCATTTATGTATCTCAATTGAGTTTAAATTTAAACACTTGCCAGACATAGCCAGCGAATGTGAATGGCTGTGAATAGCCCTCGATGCACTCTCTCGTTAACAACTTTAACGAATGCCAAATACCCGATGCACTCAATCAGGCAAATAAATATCGAGTACAGATGAAGTTACAGCGCTTATTTCAAATGTAAATGAATTCAATTGAGGAAGGGAGTTCAGGCTAGAGCTGGAAATCAATGTATATGTATAAATATACTGATGATATACACTGGGAAAAATTGGGTATGCGGATGTGAGGCAGAAAGGCAAAAAGTGAGAGGAGCTAGGGCAGAAGGTAGATCAAGCAAGTGAAGAAGCTGAAGAGCTGCACGTAGAGGGAGGGAAAAGGATGAAATGAGAGGCATGAACAGCGGAGAGAGAATGATATGTAAAGAGAAAAGAAATACAGAAGCAGACCATGGAAATATATAGAAGAAGTAGCGAGTCTGGCTGTCATTGGTAAATGTAACTACACAGAGAGAAATTAGGCATAAAGAAGGTATCTCTGAAAACAGGATGTGAGAAAGAGAGAAAAGGAAGAATAAAGTGAATATAGAAGGAATTTTGTTTATATAGAATATGACAATGAAAGAAGGGATGCTAAAGACGAATGGAATAAAGAGTAGAATACGATAATATGGCAGATCTGATTGCATTTTTCAACAGCTAAATGTTATCGATAACTGAAACAGCAGCTGAAATGTAGTTATCGTTAATAGTAACACTCTCAGTGAGTCGCATAATAGAACTCGTGATTTCTAGATAAAAGATTTGTATTAGTTCGAAAGGCGAGCACAGTCAGTCAAACAAAAGAGAGAAAGAGTGAGAGGGGGAGAGGGAGGGAGAGAGGGAGAGAGAGTAAGCAGCACGTGTCTAAAATTGTCATTTAACGCAATTAAATTGGATTCGAGCTAGTTTCGCACTGCGAATTTCGAAATGAAAGTGAGCAAAATAAATAAAATAAGCGAAAACATATTTGTGGATAATACAACACTGTGCGTGGGTGTGTGTGTGTGTGTGTGCGGATGGAATTGTAGCTGGTCAGCGGCCATTTTTGTTATTATGCCACATGGCTGCAGCTTGCAGCAGGACGCAGTTTTATTTATGCAACAGCAGAGGCGGCGCTCCAGGGCTAGGCTGAAGCTGTATCAACGGCTGCGGTAGAGGCAGAGGCTGAGGCAGACAAAGCAATAAAAAAAAAACTCACACAAAGCATTGGCAACAAAAATGAATAAATGCGCGAATGAATGAATGAGTGAGTGAGTATGGGTGAGTGCGTGAATGAATGCAAACACAAAATGAGCAGCAGCTGCGTGGGCATGAGCGACGATGGCCCCAAATGTTGCACTACCATTGAGGTGTACCCAGAGAGAGGGTGTGCGTGTCAGTACATACACGGACATAAATACACACACACACACACTCACTCACATTCATTGCAGCTACTTAGCCTCTGCACTGATTTCTGTTGCTCTTGATGAATTGAGCACCCTTCACATTGTTGCTCTACCGGCGCGAGATAATCAGATTTTCATAGCTTAACTTTAGATGCGGATTTCTTATATATCAGACTCAAGTCTTATATAATGCAGTATTTATTTATTTATATTTTGTATTAATTATAAAATACACAATATTCAAAATTCTGCAAATTTTGCTCCATGGCTAAGGCAAATTCCTATGCTCAAGCAAGTCTACCAAGGTTTCTGATTAAAGATCACACATAATTGGAATATCTATGCATACTGCTTACTTTTAAGAAAGCTTCACTGTATCTACCTTACATATATTTGTATATATCCGCAATGTCTGCACACATTGCATTGACTATATACCACATATGTCGACCATATTTTATGAGAGTATTTCGTAAACGGCATGACGTATTTGCGATGTTTACGGTCTATAAAAATATTTAATTTTTCCATATGGCTGCTGCACACGGCACACGGCACACGAGCAGCTCGAGGGCTGCAACGCCCCCGAGCGAGGGTGGCCCAGCTACTCCCAGTTGCAATCATTGAGGCGGGGCAGTCGGAGAGTTTGTTTTGAAAAGTTTCGACAGTTTGTGCCTGTCACATCAAATTGAATGCAGGCGAGAGCCAACTAACAACAGCGGTTGCCTAAACACTGCAGGGCAAAGGGTGAGAGCTTGGACGGAAGGGTCAAGTGGCGGTAGATCCCCTTATTTTTGTTTTATTTTGGTTTTTTTCTTATTGAACGCAATGGAACTGCCATTTGGGTTCATTTAATTGCTATTTAAACTGATGCGAGAGAGGCAGCGAGTGAAGCGAAGCTTATGAAATTTCATTTGGTGTTTGAATTGTCGACTCGTTGTTTACAATTCTACGGGGCCGGGAACGGACAGGACGAGGCTGGACACATTTCCCATTCGAACAACGCGATTGACAGCTAGCCAAACAGTCAGTCAGCTGTTGAAAACTTCCACTTCCTTCCATTTGTAATACCCATCAGCAATCGAGGGATGCTAGCTGTGCCATGGGAGTCTTTAAAAGCTATCTATAATGTATTGAAGGGTGCAGCGGTAGCTCAGGCTGTCATGTTTCTCTAAATACCCAAGAGGCATACTTAAATTGCTCTAATCTATTTTTACATTAAGTAATTCTAGCCAAGATATTGCAGTTAAAGACTCTCAATCGAATTTGTGAATTGAGAAGCTCAGATGAGAAGAAGATATATAAATGAACCTGATTTAAGCTGTTGGACTATATAAGTAAATAAGTCTATTACTACAAATGTAGACATAAGATGTGACCAGTGCATACTTAGAGCTAAAATCTATATATTCGATCTGTAACCTATAACTCCACTTCGGTATATGAACTCAATCCGAGAGCCTAATTGATACATGAGCTCTACTCTAATTAGCCCAATTGAAACAGAGTATCTGCTGGCCAAGCATGCCACACTTAATCATTTATCAAATATATATGCAATATGGATTGAGTTTTGTTGTTGATGAGCGATTTGTATTTTACAGGTCCCAGCTTCTGGGGTCTCATCAATCCGCAGTGGAGCATGTGCAACAAAGGACATCGACAGTCGCCCATTGATGTGGTGCCCGACAAGCTGCTCTTCGATCCATACCTGCGACCGCTACACATTGACAAGCACAAGGTAAGAGCAGAACTAGCAGCAACAGCAGGAGCAGCAGCAGCATTCACCAAACACACCGGAAAGGACATTCAGTTGCACCCTCACAGTCACACTCCATCTCTCCTCCTCTCTCTCTCTCTCTCTCTCGCTGTTTCTCTGACTCTGTTTGGCTGTCGTCGTCAACAGGTTTCCGGCACGCTGCACAACACGGGTCAATCACTCGTCTTTCGCGTGGACAAGGACACAAAGCAGCACGTGAACATATCCGGAGGTCCTTTGGCCTATCGCTACCAATTCGAAGAGATTTACATACACTACGGCACCGAGAACAGTCGCGGCTCCGAGCACTACATACAGGGCTACAGTTTTCCTGGCGAGGTAGGTCAATCAAGCGATGGCAACAGGATGGCCAGACTAACCAGTCATATTAATATTGTAACATATCCCATGCACACACATACACACACACACACACACACACATACAGATACAAATCTATGGCTTCAACAAGGAGCTGTACCACAACATGTCCGAGGCGCAGCATAAATCGCAGGGCATTGTCGGACTCTCGTTGATGGTGCAAATTGGCGAAACGCCCAATCCCGAGCTGCGCATCATAACGAGTACATTCAACAAGGTTCTCTATAGAGGTGAGTTTTGCGATAGTATCGGCTCGGCTTACAGCGAGCGATGCTAGCTTTTCAAATGAAAACCACCTACCAAGACTTTTACTTAGATCTACATATATTTATGGTACCATCAGATCGTGTCCCTAGGTAGCAATCTCTTATGCTCATGTATAAATATATCTATTGTATATATATATTATATATATCAGTCATTAAAAACATACGAGAAAGCTTCTCATGATTCAAGTCCATCTCTAGCTTTGTCTTTAAGCGACGATACCCGTGACTTGATTTGATTCCCTCATCTCTTAATCTCTTTTAAACTAGGATTTTTGTTCTTAGCTTCAAAATGCAGTCAATTCAATTGAAGTCCTTTGCCTGGATCACAAGCCTCTCGCATTATGACACACATCTCATCTGTAGTGCAGCTTGCTTATGAACTACTCAAATCGCTTTTATTATCTTTTGACATCTCTCGTGTCACGACTGACCGGCTCACGACGCATCGCAAGCCACATTCATTTCAAATACGTCGCGTCACGACGTATCGCAATCGAGATTCACTTTGAATATATAGTATAACATTTATAGTTCAGCTTATTCAATGAGAGTCGTAATGACTCACGACTCACGAGGCACGTCTCATCTCTACATTCGCTTCGCATGGCTTTTTGGCATTCCTCATCAATGGAATGGAGTCGAGTTCGTTTGATGAATTCCTCCGTTAACTGACTTTCGACTGGCACTATCAGCCAACCAAAAGGGGGCGCTTCTGGCTGAGGGGGCCTGCCTACATCATTTCCGCTACGCAAAATGCACCGGAAATATTGCAACGTTTGCCCAACTCACAGTTCGCGGCTGGTGGCTCGAGGCTCCAGGCACATGGCTCATGGCTCATGGCTCATGGCTCATGGCTCATGGCTCATAGCTCATAGCTCTTGGCTCTTGGCTCTGCGGCTAGCACTTTTATGATGTCATTCCGCAACAGCAACAACTTGCTAACTGCAAGTGGAACTGCAACAATTGTGTAGCTGCAACAACAAGCGGCATAATTATGTGCGGCAACGTCCTAAAGTGAGCCATAAAAATTGCTCGACAGCCGTTGGCCGCGAAATTGGCGCCGCGCCGTGCAACGCCGCGCAAAGTGACGAAAATGAAACCTCGAATTACACTAAACCGACACTTAATAATTCCCCTTCTCCCCTCCCCACCCAACAATCCAACCGACCGACAGACCGACCCAGTTTAATAGCCTTTTTACAGGTCGTACAACTTTATGGAGCTCCGTGAAAGGACGAAAAAAGTACAGAGAAAAAAGTAAAAATAAATAAAGGAAAACCTGCAGTTTCCTTTGGCGCCCTGCTCGAGCTCAGAATGCAGAAAATATGCGGCCAATTTCTGCGAACCAACTGGCAAAACAACTTGAAAGTTTAACTACTCAAAAGGCAAAGCCGAAATAGTCAAGACAACGAATACCCAATGCACTAAGAACACAAAACGGAGAGATCTCAGTGAAAGTTGTTATCCTTATGAATCCCCTTTACTATGAGTAATCGATCATTTATTAAAGTCATCGATGGTATGTCGTATGCAAATCACTATTGAAGAGTATCCAGGTGTCGTGGCACACCGCACACTAAATCGTCGTGTAAGAGCTAACAATTCTGTTGCAAATAATTATTTGGAATGCCTTCAGACCCGAACCGAACCGAACC
The DNA here is from genome assembly GCA_037075325.1 of Drosophila mayaguana. Taxonomy (NCBI): domain Eukaryota; kingdom Metazoa; phylum Arthropoda; class Insecta; order Diptera; family Drosophilidae; genus Drosophila; species Drosophila mayaguana. Next base: position 6,130,030 of record JBAMCG010000127.1, on the reverse strand, counting down.
GAACCAGTCCTAACAGCTAGCTTCCACTGCTCTCACCGCAAACGCAATGCTTTCGCCACTCGTTTTTTAGTACCATATGCCGCCGTCTCATAAACCGCGAGGCGCTTCATTTCCGGCTTGGCATAATGATTTGTATGAATGAAGTCGAGCGCCGTGGTTCAAGTGACCAACGAGAAGGCAACCAACAAATCAGACTCAGACCCCACTCCCCTCGCATACCCTATTAACCCCAAAGCCCGCTCTCCCATGTCGACTTGTCCTTCCCCCCGTTTGCTAGCTAGTCTGAATTATTCATTAGGTTTTTTCGTATCGTCGGCACTTTGCCGTTCATACTGCGAACGGGACCTGGCAAAATGTGCACTACGTTTAGATGTGCGAGGCACCTTGAACTTTACTTTCGATACCCTGTAAATGTCAAAGTGTTTCAAATTGAAGTTTGATGCATATATATAGGCAAATAATTCACTCCAAGGCCTTTTGATAGGCCGATTAGAGCGAAAGTAAACAGGCCACGTCTTTCTCCATCTGCCTTCAGCTAGTTTTCGTTCGATTGGAACGGTGCAAGGGAGAGTAGTGCGTAATAAATCATGTGTTTTGCTAGTGAAAGGTTGACAGAAAAAATGACCTTGCCGACTGTCAGTTAACGTGGGACTACCTCACCTATGCTAGCCTAACATGACTTTACCTACACGAATAAAACCTTCTTTATCCCCGTCTATAATGGCCCAACAAGAGCCTTATTTAATCCAGTCACAGATATTCCAATAAGAAACTTACCTAACCTATCCTAACTTGACCTTATGTAACTAACATTGGCTAACCTAACCTAACTCAACCTCAACTCGTTTAAGTCTTAACTTGTAACAATCTCAACTATAGCTTCAATATGCTAGCATAACTCAATATATCGGTTAGAGAAACCAAACGAAAACGCCTATATAGCAATGTCACCCGTAGAGCTATTGTAGACCAAAGCTTAAGCTTAATCTAGCCAACGTTGGTGAAACCCAAATCCTTAGAGCACCGACCCACGTTAACTATGCTTTGCACTACCCTAACCTAGGGTTTGAATAGATTTGAATAACTGGTGCTAATTTATAGCTCCTGAACTATCTCTAGCAAGTTCTCTAATGACTCCAACTGCACTCTTTAATAATTCACTTTCCCCTTCTCAACAATTCTTTGTAGGCTTCTCCACGCCCATACGGCACATATCGGTGCGATCGCTGCTGCCGAATACGGATCATTATATTACGTACGAGGGATCCACCACGCATCCGGGCTGCTGGGAGAGCACGGTCTGGATACTAGTTAATAAACCCATCTATATCACCAAACAAGAGGTAAGATCCCGCTCAAGCCCCTCGTTCGTCAATTGCTTTCCCTCCCTCGCCCGTTTTACAAACGACCACAAATAATGAATTGCATTTGCGTTTTGCAATTGCAATTAGAGATGAATTGTATATATATATTTTTTTATTTTAATTTTTGTAATTTGTTTATTTTTTTTTAATGTTATAATTGTTGCGAAAAAAAAATACATAAACGCAATTATAAAATTTCTCATCAATTGGGCTACGGTCGCCGCGCGGTTTAGTTGCGGTCAACGCGATGCTCTGCGCATAATTAAAAAACAATATTTGGTTAGTTTAATCAATTTGCATATGCGTCGACAAAGGACGGACGACAGAGGGGCACGGCCCTGAAACTAGACAACAAACAGGGGTAAACAGAGAGGAAAAACATTAAAGAGAAATCTACACACACATAGAAGTTTCAATAATTTTCGGATCTGTCCATTAGCTTTAGCTGCAAAAGTGCGGATTGAATGGTATAAATATAATCTACTTTCTATAATAGGTCTATAGTTAGGAAACCTAAGTCTGATCTACTCAAGATGATCGACTGAAGTCATTCCGATTTCTCCATCTCTGCTTCTCATTATGCTTTCAGTTATATCAACTCCGTCGATTGCGGATTGAATGGTATAAATATAATCTATTTTTTATAATAGGTTTATAGTTAGGAAACCTAAGTCTGATCTACTCAAGATGATTATCATTTCTCAATCTCTGCTTGTCATTATGCTTTCAGTTATATCAACTCCGTCGACTGATGCAAGGCTCCGAGAGTACACCGAAAGCTCCATTAGGTAATAATGCGCGACCCGTGCAAAGTTTACACCATAGAACCGTAAGGACGAACATAGATTTTAAGCGTCATAAGGTAAGTGGGTAAAGACAGTAAACGCTAATAATGCACTCATATTAATCAAATAGTAATATGGCAATCTGTTTAGTTGTCTGTCTCTCAAATTAGAATATTGATCAATCAAAAATAATCACTCAATCAATGAGCTATTTCAAAAAAACTAAATCAATCAGTTAGTCCATATCTCAGTTTATCATTCGCCTATCCAACTCCCTCTCAATCAATCATCTCAGTCAATCATCATTTGCCTGCTTGTCATTCTTCCTGTTCAGTCCATCAATCATTCAGTCGTATGCCCTGTAAATTGTATTGTAAGATATTAATTCTCTGCATTTGATTTCTATTTACATTTGCCCACGACAGAATCAAAATGCATGTCCTTCCATGTACAAGGATATGTACTATCGTGCGAATCGCTGGTCCCCAGATACAGGACTCCTGATACGTTGACAACAACAACTAGAACCAGGGCAGCAACCAGATCAACAAAAACAACACCAACTGCATTTCGCATTTTCAATTTTTACACTGATTTTTTTAAAATATAACGAACAAAAACGAGCTCAGGATTCGTTTTAGCTTGCAACATTCCTAAAATTCAACTACGAAAAGTATCTCGTATATATATAAAAATATATCGTTTCATTTCCAACAAGGTAAAAACTGCGCATAACCGAATCTGAAATACCCTGGCGAGGAGAAATTAGTGAAATTCTTTGTATGCCCTGCACCCATTGAAAATGGAAAATCAGGGTATAAGCTTTTATTTCTTTTAAAAGTAGACTATAAACCAAAGCCATATAAAACTATAAACCACTGCAATTTTATCTAATTTATGTTTGTTTGGTAAGCAGCCGTCGCTCTCTATCTCACTCTTTCTCTCTCTCTCTCTCTCTCTCAGCCAGAATATATGAGAATACTCAACTAAAACAGAAAAAAATTGCTTGTAAAAATAATAAACGAAATTCCATGAAAACTAACGAAAACTAAACCTAAACAAAGTTCTAAACACACACAACACAAATACACACACACGCACACAGACAATACATACACAAACACACACACAAAGGCTGGGCACGCCCACACGTTGTGCCCACAAATTAATTGCGGCCTTTTCATATTTGTGAAATAATAAAAATATTTTCAAGCCCAATATTAGTTTTCAATATAAACACATATACACACACTCACTCACACACACACGCACACAAGTACACATTTTTTATTATTCATTATTTATGACCAATTATTGATTATTTAAATATTATTTGCGGCTTTCAATTTAATATTTCCTTTTGGTGAGCAAGAGAAACTACTTCAAACACTATGCAAATCGGTTAGACGGCTATCAAATGCCCTTGCAGCTAAAGGAAAATCCAGAAATACGCATAAGTAGGATTCAGTTGTAACTCCGATTAGTCCAAACTCAATTTGCGAACCATCTAATGCTGTACATCTGTTTGTGAGGGAGGTCAACATTGGTGAACTAGGCTAAGCTTGACGATTTACCTCTACTCTGAAGACGTTCATAATTGTTGGTGTTTTTACTCCCTTATTCACGAAAGTCAAATGGGTATATTGGTTTTGTGAAATGTCCGTCTTGCTGCACCACTGCATATAATTAATACTGGACTATTATGATTCGATTATAGATTATCATTCGATGTCTAGCTTTGCTAAGAGTTTAGCTAACTCTATTGTTTTTCTAGCAATTAAATACTACGTTTATTTTATATTTGCTCCTTAGGAATATCCCTATTATTTGATGCATACTATATAATTCGAATTGACTCCAACAATTTATATGCCTATTTTAGCGCTCTGCCGAGAAGAATCAAGTCAACTGTTTATATGGGGAAAGAAGAAGAGATGTGTGATTAGTGATTAGGGAATACTTCCAGTAAGTGGTTCCGCGATTTGATGTAGAAAAAGAACTGGTTCCGCGACTCAGCTGCAAGGGCAAAAAGCAAAGACAAACAAAATAATATACAAACAAAAACAACAAATGAAATAAGAATTTCCATAAACTGGATGATGGGTGGACAATAACTAAAGAAAACAAAACCTATATAAATATACATATACATATACATATAGATACATATGTATATATAGTATATATACATATACACATACATAAAAGGAAATCAAAACTCATATAAATATTCATATAAAATATACATTAAACTATATAGTTAATTATGATGCATACGATATACAAGAAGCCTATATATATACTATATATATACATACATATATGTGAAAAACCATTTGACAGACATGCATAAAACTTAGATGGAATACCCCCTCTCCCGCCACCCAATAACTGAATAATACTATAAAGCAATGCAGCAGGAAGTTAAAAGCATAAAAAACTAACTACGAAGAAGAATATAGATATAAATATAAAATTTAGTCTAAGAGCTACACTAGCCAACATGTTAAGGGCCAGCCAGTAAGTGAAGGAAAAGAACTATATAAAGTCTATTAAAACATATACTACATACGCAAGCTACATATATATATATATACATATGTATAACTTATTAGAAACAATATCATCGATAACTAAACTATCGATAAATCACACTCTAAACTCTAGATTAGCGTGTTGAAGGCAAAACTATCAGAAATTCTAGGCTTATATTAAGTAGATGCAAGAACGAAAGAAAAACATATAAGAGACGTTTTTTTTTTTTTTTTTGGTAACAATATATATATATATATATACATATTGTTAAGTACTTTGCCGAAATATATATAAATATATATATATATATATGTATGTGTATGTATGCGTAAGCGTGAGTGTGTGCGTGCAAGTGTAAACAGTGCTGGACAGCGGACAAGTAAATGCATAGCGCTTAGTTTCATAGCAATTAGCTTTTGTGTTTGTAAGATATACTATGTTATTCCGTTTGAGCAATTGGTGCAATTAAGTTAATGAAAACGAGTGGAATCGATTAGCATGGAGCGGTATGGAATGGAATGGAATAGCCACGAAATACTTGAATTAGGTGTAGTAGAACGAATTGTCTATTTGTATAAAATGCGAAACTAAAAACAAAACAAACAAAAAGAAAGAACACATGCGACAACTGTAAGTTACTATTGTGTTTGCCATATACGACTAACTATATAATAAACATATATATATATATATATATATATATATATATATATATATATATATAAACCTATACTACAATTATAATGCGCATACAAATGCAAATTAAAGAAACAATTGCATAAAGTACATAAAGAATAACAAAAGAAGTAAAAAAAGAAAAAATTAAAAACAACTGACAAAACTTCAGAATAAAAACAATTACAAATGCATATACCCCCTACCCCTACCCCTACCCCCACCCCTACCCCCACCCCTACCCCTACCCTACCCACTCAATATATGTTTATTATTATTATTTTCCCATGCATAACATGAAAGACAGCAACAAATATTATTATGAGTAACAAATTTAAAATGGAATGCAAATTAATACAAAATAAATAAATACAAAAAGAAAAAAATAAATAAAAACAAAAGCAAAAGCAAATAGTTCTATGTGACGAAAGAAAAATAAAGACGAAAATAAACAAATTCAATGAAATGCGCATTTTTTATTTAGGGGAACAGCTATTGAAATTGAAATGGAAATGACTGAACTGAAAGTTTTCTCTTTTTTTCTTTTCTTTTGTTCGACTAGCTTAAAAGAACAAACGGAAATGAACTAGTTCATTAACGCTTATAATAGTTTAAGCCATATTTTTCTTTATTTTAGCAACTCACTATTGGTTTATGCAAAGGCAAGTAGTCGAAAAGAACCAGTTCATTTTATATTTGTCATTTCCGAACTACTTTTGAAATTGGGCAATCGAGTAGAACTGCTTCAGTTAAATGTAGTTGGATAGTTTCCTTAAGATAATCCAATTTTAAATGAGAACTGAGGAACAGTGCACTTGAAACACAAATAGATGTGTGAAAACCCTTTTAAGAAGATACCAACATGGGTTGTTGGAATCCTAGTTCCATCGTATCGTCTCTTATGCCAGCGAAAGGGTGCACTGCGGAAAGTTGTTGAGGTTTTATAATATATTCCTCATTATACCTGCAGAATTTTAGAATGAAATATTTCATGGAACTGTTATTGTGGAGCACACATTAGTTTTTCGACCACAGAAACGTTTATTTTGAATATTTTGCATGCTACAACTGAATGTTGGACTGAAACAGACAACACTCATTTTTGGCCTGACAGACAGGCAGGACTTCGCTTTCAGATGGATTTGTCTTGCTCAATGTTCATAGCCAAAGTTCATCAGTGCCGTCCCAGATCAGCGAATGAAATATATCACAAAAACAAAAATTATAATAATTCCGAGAATTGCTCGAATGAACTACAGAAATGATTTTAGAGAAGGCAACGACTGTTATGGGCCATTCAATATCCTGCTTTTCTAATCGCCGAATCCTGTCGAAATACAAATTAAATTTGAAGCCTGCGTGCAGCTAATCAGGCAACAGACAGCAGATAGCAGCTAGCAGTGGGCAGTGGGCAGTGGGCAGTGGGCAGAATTATGATATGCCTCGGGCACAGTGGGGCGAATGCACAAATGATTTGTTGTTTTTCTTTTTGGCCATTTAAATATTCAATTTCAATTTCCGACAAAACACAGAACGCTGCTCACTGAAATGAATGGCTAAGTAAGGGCCAAGAGCACGGCAGTGGGAGCCGAAGGCCAGTGTTGGCTAACGACGAGTCGTAATCGGAAATGGGCAACCGCATGTTTAATTGGACGCAATTGAAACTAAACTAGCGTAAAATCGAAATAAAAACACGCAAACACACATACATACACACACACACACACACACACGCACAACGGCATCGAAAAAGAAGCTTTACTCAACTCTACGTCTCTGGCGCCGCAATATGGTAATAGAAATTCATTTCATTTGGCCGTTCCATTCCGTTTCGTCTCGTCGCGTTTTGTTGTTTAGATTTGCACGAAAAATTAATTACAAATTAATTTACCATAAATTGAAATTGCGCTCAATGGGCGACCAAAGGCGTCGACGGTCAGTCGAGTGGTTCAAACCGAGCAACCAAACCAAACATCCACCCACCCATCCGCACTGCCTTCAGCGCCCAAAACAGTTTGGATGAGGATGTGTTCATGGCGGTGGATGTCGCTGTGGCTGCGGGTGTTGTGCGGCAACCAGCGCCTGTTCATTAGCACCACAAATCGCAATAAGGTACAGTGAGGCCTCGCAAAGGGTAACTATTTGGTATATAGTCAAATTCGAGATAAGTTACTACAGCTGAAGAAGGAAAGATATAGAGGTAGAGAGAGACGTCAATAAGGATAGAGAGAGTTACAGAGAGAGATAGAGAGAGAGAAAGAGGGAGAGAGAATCAGAGAAGACACCGAGACAGAACCAGAATAGAACGAAAAAGAGAACGAGAGAATGCTTCAAGATTTAACAAACGCATCTACTCTTTGGATAGAATCTGTACTTCCAACATCTTCAATAAAGAAATTCCATTTGACCTTCAAGCCCTTGCAACTATATCACTTGCCCATTCACCGTAGCGCGTGATGATTGTAAATAAATAGTTGTTTTTGCATATTTTGAATAATTTTGTGCTGCTCTTGCTGAAATTGATGCGAAGAACGCAGGGCGCCAGGGACGGGGGATGGGGGATGGGTAGCTAGGACGGTTATTGAATGCATTTTTTGGGTTAAGGCTTTAAGCTAAAACCGCATTTCGCAAAACGCGGTCAAAAGGACTAATTATGCTAAACAGCGTAAAACCGCAACAACCACTTAGCCATGGGCCGGTGGGGCGACTGGACGACTGGACGACTGGACGACTGGACGACTGCACGACCAGCCCGACTGGTCAATGGTCAATGATGTTTGCTATCGCTCAGCCCAGTGCCACGCCCCCTCGGCTTTGATGTGCGAGACGCAATACGCTCAGCACCTATTCCTGATACCCTGTTGGTAGTGAGAGTGGGGTGTACTCAGCAGCGACGACACGACAGCTGATGATTTCATCGACAATTATCGATTTAATAGAAGCCCAGATAATACCTAGAGTGCTATATGTTGGTGCTTATCGATAGTTAACGATGTAGATAGAGCTTATAGTAGTAGAGTATTCCCAGTGAACAACTGTGTGAAGCGAGGACAAGCAACCCTTCCTGCTTCATTTATATATTAATTTCAATCGATAATTTTCGATAAGTTTTATTATATATTACAAGCGATTTTAATGTAAGTAATTGAGTGCAAAGGTACAGTGGTGAGTATACAGAGCCTATTTATCCTAGTTATTGTAATCGATAGTTATCGATTTTCACTTGGATATGCAGTTAAGCAGATTGTAGCATAGTAGAAACCTTGTTAGATCTTATATACATATGTATATACATATATCCTTAGATATACTTACTGTCATTTTGATTCTTTCTGTAGCTACCGACTTTTAGATAGGCTAAACAGGGTATTTCATCTGCGGCTTGCTAATGATCTACGTAGCTTTTCGGTTACTTTTTCTCCTATTTTTTCCAATAAACCAAAAATTGTGAGCGCAATTTCAATTAAACACACACACACACACACACACATACACACTCACATACAGTGTTCTTAATACAATATGATTTAATTTAATGGCGCACTGTATGCCGCCTGCCACGCCCTGTCACCGCACCGCCGTCAGGCGCCGCGAATAGCGAAAGTTGAGCGACGCACAAAAAGTGTTGCCTACTTTGCAGCGCGCGGGCAAAAGGGCAATCGCACACACACACAGTCACACACACATACACACATGCATTTGATATATGTAACTAACAGCAGAAGTTTTAATTAAATTTTAAATACAAGTTAATTTTGTGTATTTTCAGGCGACACATAACAGCAAACGCCCCAAAAACTGTCGCTGTATGCGTCTGCAGTTTTTCTATTATTTATCGCGATATAAGTGCGTGTGTATGCGCGTGTGTGTGCGTGTATGTGTTGTGCACACACAAAATGAGTTATAAATATTTAGTTGTAATTCAGGTTTTAGTTTGCATTGTTGCGGCCGTCCCCTAAAAACCAAATTAATATTCATAGCGCAATTTGCAGTTGACACTGACTGGGACGCGGACGTCGACGCCGACAGAGGCAGAGGCAGCAGCAGCAGCGACAACGCCAATGTCGACACTTGCATAATTTGCTTTTGATTATTGATAAATATCTAACTAAAACTTTGCCAATAAGTGGAGCAACTAGTTGTTCTTCATTGAGCTAACAAAATAACGAGTAACGAGTAGAGTCGACTCGTTGTCTGATAAGGTAACGAGTAGCTACAATCAAGCCATGAAAAAGGCGAGTAGGAAACTGCAACGTGTCTAACAAAGTAACGAGTAGCATAAGGCTTAGTCATAATAATCTGAAGTAACGAATGGCAATAGCAGTCAATAGCAGGAGGTAGTTACTCGTTTGTGTAACAAGGTAACGAGTCGCTAAATTGCAATGTCTTATGAATGAACAAGTAGATAAAAATAAAGACAAAGTATTCAAGTAAAATGAGAGACTCGATATTTTAACTTATAGAATCAGAGATAGCTACTCGCCTGTATGATAACGAGTATAGTATATTGATTGGTCTATCAAAGCAAAAAGTATCCACTGGCAACTCTAACCTTAGCCAATAGCTAGAACGTGTAGCAATAGAGTTAACATAGTGCCCAATAACGAGGCTTTCATAAGGAACTAGCGAGTAGCAAAATTCCATCCAGTCATCATATTAGTGTGTCAAAACAAATCCATTCATGGACATGACTCTCCTCTTGTTATCTCTGAACGCTTCAATATGGATTTCAATTCCATTTATATCTACAAATTTATCCTCGGCTCGCTCCTTTCGATTATTTCAAGCAATATCTCTTATCTCTTATTTGGCTTCTGCACAACGCTTGTATTGGCTCAGTTGTCAAATCTTGATTGCAACTTTCACATTTTGCTTTGCGAGAGCGAGAGCAACGACACGTTCTGATATCTCTTGATTCCATGGCCTCTGATCGAAAATTGGCATTATTATAGACGAAATAAACTGAAGCCAAATCAAAAATAGATCAAATGAATTCAATACTCTGACTGCACAGCTCTTAATTACATGCTGGGCAACAGTCAAGTAAGTAGTAACAAAAGCTACGCAAGTTGTTAAATGGACTGCCTGCATACCCTGTAAACTGAGAAATTAAGAAGAAAAGGAAATATATTAGATATTGTATGTGATCTATCGATAGATAGCTAGAGCTGAGTTCGTAGTGAAGTAATATTAAAAATCGCTATGGACAGAGTATCCAACAGGCGATAGTTATTCTGATGAGCTAGTTTCAGAGCTGAAAAAAATATATTAAAAATGTATATATATTCCATAACAAAGCTAAATCAAAGCTGATAGAAAAGCAAGATTATGAAGCAGTATTCTTGACTTATTGTCTTTCTATCTGCAATCTATATATCTATATATCCATAACTTTCTCCATCTATATCTATACATTAAACTCTTGAAGCTTTGCGATATACAGGGTATTAAGGCATGAAAAACTAGAAATATAATATAAAAAAAAAAAAAAAATAGAGAGCGTTACGCTGCCATGAATTTTTGAGCCAATTCCAACAATTGCTGGGAGCAGCAGCAACCAAATATAGAACGCCCACTACATCTATGCATGCATGCGTGTGTGTGCGAGTGTGTGAGTGTATGTGTGTGCAATAATCCCAATCACAATCACGTGATTTGCAAGTAATCATGTTGTACATTTGCAGCTCACACGTCGCATATTGATGAGCAAAGCATAGAGCTGGCCCTGGGCCAGGCCAGGCCAGGCCAGGCCAAGCTCTAGCCCAACCCCGTTGCCATAGCATATCCGGCATCCGTAACCGTAAGCCGTATGGCCAAGAGTGCGGAATCGATGCCGCAACCAGTAATAAACGTGCGTAATCAAGCCATTGCCAGAGTCGAGCCGCAACAAAAGAGCCAAAGAATTGCGAAATGCATATGGATAGATGGATGCTGGGATATACTATGGGTGTGTGTGTCTGCTGTCCAGGGTCGATTGCCACACGGCTGCATGGCTGCTCCTGTTGCTGCTGCTGCTTGGCCATAACTCAGCAGCAGCAGCAGCAGCAGCAGCAGGTCCCATTGCCACGGCTTGTAATATTTGATTTTGATTGAAGTGCAGCCAACCATGTGGCCAGAAAAATCGCACGAGACCTGAACTGAATTTGTACGAGACAAAAGCAGCAGCAAAAACGAAAAACAACGACAACAACAACAACAACAAAAGGCGTCAAGTTTGATGCCTGTTGCATCGCCTCCGACAAATAACCAAGACCGAGCCAACCAGCCAAGCAGACGCTTCTCCATAATGAGTGCAACAAAAGGCCAAGAGATATGAAAGTGAGTAAGAATATTACAATGAGAAGAGATTAATGACTGCTGAATACTCGCCCAAAATTGAAAAAGAAGTCTACAGAGTTCCTTTCGACACATTCCAATGTTTGGAGCATAGCTTGGAAAGAGCTAACAAATCCTGCGGTGCACCTGCCTTACGCGCTGTTTTACCACTTGTTGTCAAACCATAAAACTGAGATCTAGCTCAAGGTATAGTTTGATGTCTCTATATTATTATATTATTATATTATTATGTCTACCCAAACGTCTCTAAACCTAAATACAGTTAGGCGAACAGATAGTCGGTCAAACAATCACTAAAGAAAGCAAATAAACTCTCTATGCTCTCACCCAAAGCGAGCATAAGACTGAAAAAAAAAAGAAATAGGAGAGAGTGGATGCATTATAGCGCTGATGACTCTAGAGAATTCATTGAAAGACTACGTGAGCTGCAGCTAAGATGTGGCTGTGCTTGCCCCTGCTTGACCCAAGAACAATAAGACAAAGCCAAAATGCCTAACATACGATATAGTATTAAACTAGCTATGGCTGTTACTATTAACATAGCTATACTCTGTTAACATATTCTAATCTCACTTAACAGACTAATAGCATACATAGATAAATAATATGAAGCAACAAAGTTTATTTAACATAGAGTTTGATGGCTTTGCTTGTTAGCATTAACATTTCAATATTATGCTATTTACGCTTATGCAACTTAACAGAGCCATAGCATAACATAGGCAACTCAGTTTATTACAGACGACTTTAACAGTTAAGGCAGGCATTTTACATTAACATTTCTACGTTACGTTAACTAATTACACTTACATACATATATGGCTCTATGTGAATATGCTCTGTTAAGTTACAAGCAGCCTCACAGCATTTGCTGTTAAACACTAACTGGAACAGCCCTTTAACAGCGCCACTTTAAGGCTAACAGCCAGCCATATCGTTCCGAAATGTTAGCTTAAGCGCTTATAAACCCATTCCCCCAAAAATTAGCCTTAAAGCGCTTCACCCAAAGCTCTTGAGTCGCATAAGCGAAAGTGCAATAGAGTTCAGTGCAAGCGCCATGTTTTTTTTAGTATACCCTGGAAAAGGGCAAGCGAGGTATATGAGTGTATGAGTGAATATAGTAGATAAATGTTGTAGATGTATGAGGTAGTATGTGAAGTAGCATACATATATGCACACTCGATTAACCTAGCCATGTCTATCTGTTCGTCTATCCTAAACCAAGCTCATTCCATATTGTCCACTTTTGGCCTATGGTGCGTATACACAATTCTTAATGAGCAGTTTTTCATAAGCCAGGAGCTGCAGGAAGAAGAAGCTCAGTTAGGGTATTTTTTTAGTCGAGCACTGCCCGATACAGCAGTCTGGCTTGTCTTATTTGCGCTGCCAACTCGTTTCGCTTTGACAGCGACGCGTCGCAACACGTTGAGCTGGCTGCCAGCGAAGGCTCAGCAAGCAAGAACTCAACTCTGGCTTTAGTTGGGAGCAGCTAGCATTGGGGAGACAGTCCCCCTTCTTCTTCTTCTTCTTCTTTTCTCTCTCTTTCTCTCTCTCTCTCTCTCTCTCTCTCTCTCTCTCTATTTTCTTTGTCTTCGTGTTGGTTGCAAGCTTTAAGGCGATTCTTCGCTTGTTTTATGGCACTGCATAAATCAGAGGCAATACTCTCACGCCGCCCCCTCCCGACCCCTGCACTTGCCAAGTAGGCGTGGCTTTTGGGGCGCATTTATTGGCCAAATTTATTGGGCTCGAGCTGGAGATGATGACGGGATATTACGACTATTTCACATAGTTTGCTCAAGGGCTGCCCATGTAGGAGGCCCGCGAGGGTAGCCAAGTTCCCCTCCTGAGCATACCCTCCCTCAATACCCCTCCAATCTATCCACATTGTGTTTTTTTATTGTGAGGGTTTCTGTAATTGCCGTGCTCGCAGTGCATGAAATTTTCAACGCAACAAATGAAAATATTTTTGTTTCAATTTTCTTGACTACGTAACTCCCTCTACGTAACACCTCTTGGCATTTCCCACTACCCCTACTCTCCCCTCCCTCTCTCTCTCTCTCTCTCGCTCTCTCTCTCTCGGACGTTGTGCCTCTCCGCGTGGCTTGCAGTGTTTTTTATTTGGCATGTCTGGGACAGACGTTGCCTGGCGCAAAACATTTAGGCTGCTTGGCCCTTTGAAGGCTCGTGGTCATAAATTCCGTTCTCACCACATTTTCTCTCCTTCTGCCCATCTTTTTCGCCTGTGTGTCAGTGTGTGAGTGTGTTTTATTTTTTGCCAGCAGCAAAAAGCATTTTTGACTCTACCAAAAGGTGCAAAAAAGCTTTGGGGAACCAAATGGCAACGCTTTGAATATCAATTGCCAAACAACGGATCTTTGAATACTCTTACGTCAATTTATGGATTTATGAATTCAAAGGAAGTTTTCTTTATATATAGAAATAATAGAGAATAAGTGATCTAGCACTTATCAATGTGTCACGATTGTAGTGATCAAATTCCTGAATTATCCATATCCATATCCATATCCCTATCCGTATCCATATTCCTATCCCTATCCGTATCCATATCCATATCCATATCCATATCCATATCCATATCCAAATCCATATCCATATCCATATCCATATCCATATCCATATCCATATCCATATCCATATCCATATCCATATCCATATCCATATCCATATCCATATCCATATCCATATCCATATCCATATCCATATCCATATCCATATCCATATCCATATCCATATCCATATCCATATCCATATCCATATCCATATCCATATCCATATCCATATCCATATCCATATCCATATCCATATCCATATCCATATCCATATCCATATCCATATCCATATCCATATCCATATCCATATCCATATCCATATCCATATCCATATCCATATCCATATCCATATCCATATCCATATCCATATCCATATCCATATCCATATCCATATCCATATCCATATCCATATCCATATCCATATCCATATCCATATCCATATCCATATCCATATCCATATCCATATCCATATCCATATCCATATCCATATCCATATCCATATCCATATCCATATCCATATCCATATCCATATCCATATCCATATCCATATCCATATCCATATCCATATCCATATCCATATCCATATCCATATCCATATCCATATCCATATCCATATCCATATCCATATCCATATCCATATCCATATCCATATCCATATCCATATCCATATCCATATCCATATCCATATCCATATCCATATCCATATCCATATCCATATCCATATCCATATCCATATCCATATCCCTATCCCTATCCCTATCCCTATAGACCTATAAGCCATGGTCTACTCAGACTGTTCAGGCGATCTTGCCAGACTGTTCTCAAACTGAATGTCGCAGCGACTAGGCTCAATGCGAAAAGGGCCTGTTATTAGGGCACAGGGAAAGGAAAAAGCAAACGCAACACTCAACACTGCAAAGGCATATAAAGCATATTTTTGGACATGCTTTCGCCTTGAGTTTTTGGCTTGGCTACCCAGCCAAAGCAGTCAGCCAGCCAGCCAGTCAGCCAGCCAATGGCTAAGCCAGCATGGGAGGCGTGGCTGCTGAGGGGACTGCGGAGTAGTTAGTAAGAGAAAGCAGCCCCAGGAAAGAAATAGGGAATCTAAAATGATAATAAAATATTCATATTAATCTGCTTGGCTCATAAAATATTCAGCTGCGTAATTGTTGGCATTACGTAAAGTAAGAACAAGACGTAGCCAGTTAGTGCCACGCCTACAGTTATGAAACAACGACAACAAGAAAAGGAAGCTGTCGTGGATTGGAGAAGTGGAGCGGCTGGGAAGTGTTGTGCAGGAAATGCCAGGCCAAAAATCTTGCAAGTTTGTAATTTACACCTGGCTGCGTTTTTTGTCTGCCTGCCTACCTGGCTACGAGCCCACCTGGCCCTCCAGGCCGACAGCCTACTTGCCTGTCAGATAGACAGGCAGCCTTAGCTCGGCTTTGCGCTTTAAACAAAAGACTTTGGCTTTAAGGCACACAGATACACGTGATAGTGCGTGTGTGTCCCCCTGTGCGAGCGTGTGTGTGTGTGTGCGTGTGGCTTGTGACCAAATCCTATTAAGCTATTCATAATTGCTCATAATTTTGGTTGATTTCATTAGCATATGTAACAATTTAATTTGATGTGCGAAAAGCAAATGAAACTCTTTATACACACACACACTCACACACACACTCATATGCATAATCAATGATGGCTCATTAACCTGGCTGACAACTATTGTTGTTGTTGTTGTTGCTGCTGTTAATTACGCCTCGCATATGCGGTCATAAAATATACAATATCATTCTCATCGCTTGCTTTAATATCAAAATGACGTCGATTAACACCTTGCGCCATATACGCGTGTGTGTGTGTGTGTGTGGCATTAAATCTGATTAATTTGATTTATCGTAAAATATTTAAAGCGACATTGCGGCTGCCCACAGCGGAAGTTAATGTTGCCCCATGCGGCGTAGCATAATATGCGTTGAAACTTAGCTTCGATTCGACTTGGGCTCAACAGACTTGACAGCAATTGAAGCATGCCCAATGGCAAAATACCCTGCAATAAAGCTGAAGCGTCTGTTTGTAGTAACTTTGGCTATCGAAGGGAAAGTTTCAGCAGGCTGAGTAAAGGCAGCACAATTTGGCCCATAGAGTGCGGATTACAAATGCCCAGAACTTAGCACTCATATGTTGTCCAACTCGGTAATGGATGATTTCCTAATCAAATCTAATAGATTAAAAACAAAACACACCGATATTTAAATTCGTCACGGATTTATTCATAGTTACACAATTATTTGAAACTAGAAACAGCTCTGGCATCCAGCACAGACGCGCAACCCTTCATTTGGTTCAACTGGATTCCGTGCGCGAAAAGTGCCCACAACTTAGGAAATATATAGACAAGATGTATTAAGTGAGACATATTTCGATAGTTCGATATATGTGGCTATAGCTTACCCCCTTAGTGGCGAACATCTCGTTTGCGTCTTCAACTGTCTTGAGGAGTGACGCTTACATCAATGTGTTTACGAAAATATATTGAGCAAACTTCCAGATGTGCGACAACTAAATCTTTAAAGTGGAAATATATATATGAAGTTCATTAGAGATTAGCTTGAGTAATACTTACTATCGATGTAGAAATATATTAGATTAAATGAAATGTTTTTAATAGCTGCCTAACAGTGCCAGTTTCTCAATTTCTGAAAAAGGTTTATAGAGAAATTGTACAGTTATAGTTATATATAGATATATAGATTCGTACTTACTCTAAAATCTGTCTTACGGTTAGTATGTTGTTGCATGCTATAAAGTATTGCAGTGAATGTTGTATTAGTGTCATAAAACGCAGAAAACGAAGGGTGTTTGGCTTGGTTTTTTTTTATTTATTCATTTTTTTATTCATCTTAATGCGACTAATCCAACAAACTGTAAGTAGAATGGAAATAATTAATCCATTAATTTTATATTCAAATATTTTTGGAATGCATAAACATTGCTAATCTCGATCATTGCTATTGCTAATCTCTCTACGTAACGTCCATCTCTCTACACCCATGTTAACGTAACATTCACCTCTCTACGTAACGTTCACCTCTCTACATAACGTCCATCTCTCTACGTTACGTCCATCTGTCTACGTTACGTCTATCTTTACGCTACGTTCACCTCTCTACGTCCATCCCTCTACGTAACGTCCATCCCTCTACGCCCATGCTAACGTCGTAACATCCATCTCTCTACGTTAAGTCTATTTCTCTGCGCTACGTCAATCTCTCTACGTTACGGCAATATCTCTACGTAACGTCAATCTCTCCACATATCATCCATTTCTCTACTTTACGTCCATCTCTCTACATTACGTCCATCTCTCCACGTTACGTACACGTCTATACGCTGTTGATATATGTTTCTTTTCGACTTACCCCTTGGATCTGTGGTACCATCACATCAATGGGAAATCAGCAAAGACGCAATACACTAAACGAATCGCCAGTTCTCGGGGTTGAGACTAAATTTATTTTATTTTGTGTTGTGTGTGGAAACTACGGAACGGAAAGTACTATAATAAAGTGGAATTTGGAAACCAATCAAATCAAATTGCTTACTGTTCTTGCCAATGTATTGTAACTGTAGTAATAATTGTAATAGTAACTAGTTATAAGTAATTTTTTATTGTTTTATTATTTTCTTTTCTTTTTTTTTTTGGTTTTTTCTTGTTCTTGTTATGGTTCTTGTTATAGTTATTGCACTCGTATTATTACTCATTTTGTGCACCTTACGATACACTTCTGTTTCAACTACAAAAAATTTGTATTTCTCCCACGGCAAAAAAAAAAAACATTCGAAACGAAATTGTTAAACACATTTTTTTATTTTTTTTCCGAAACATTAATTTTAACTGAATATATATTTAATTTTTGTACTTTTTATATATTTGTAAATTTCTACATTTTCACAAAAATAAATTTTGAAGAAAAAATAGGAGCTCTAGCTGATGCCAGAGCTCATACTGAAATGAAAATAATCAGAATGCTCCGGAGGTGCCTTAACTTTTGTTCAAGCACAGCCTACTACGATTTCGGGTAAATTTTGCAGCCTACTTGGATTTGATATAAGCACTAATAGAGATTCGTTTATATATGTATGTCGTAGTTTTTCTCGTTTCTCGTGATGCTTTCCATATTTATAGTGTTGCTGGGATTTCTTCAATTAAATTGCTCTCTCGTTTTTATAGTCTCGAGCTTCTTGAAGTTTCTACTACTCTCAATCAGCACACACACACACACACGCATTGCTTTTCGACGAGAGGCCTACCTGCCGTCTCATTCTCTCTCACGTTCACATATATGGGTCTCACTCGCACTCACGTGAAGTGCCACTTTCAGTATACCAAAAAGCGTGCTGCCAACTTGATTAATATCTGCAACACTACTCTAACAATAAGACGCTATGTTGTAGACAACATACAATTACGTCACTATAGCACTTCATATATTAATTCATATAACTCTACAATAAAATTTCACATTATATTTGTGATCCGACATATACATTATGCGTCTGACTGTAATTCAGCGAAGAAACTTTTTATATACGAATTGCCATATTTAACATTACAATATGTCTGGAAAGTTTTCGAAATGAATGGCCAGTCCCAAACCAATTCGGCCGCCATTATCGATTGGAACACCTTGAGTCACCCATGAATAGTGATTCTGGGTGAATGGCCACATGGTCCATAGAATCATGGCCTTCGTGATTTGGAATCCATCATTTCATTTATTTCTTCTAGTCGCATTTATTCGAGTTGCCATATAAGAACGTGTGCTTCTTTCGATCAATCGACGTTCATCCCGGGAGTAGTATTTCGCCAATTTCCATCCATTTTAGACTACACATGAAAGTAATGAGTAGATCTGACCGATATATATGGGCCGCCGGCAGAGTAATTAATCGAGCAAAATAATGGCAGTTCCATCTGTAGTAAATGTAAATCATATGATATTCCATCCATTCATCCACTCGTTTACGAAGTTAAAAGAGAGTAGATTAGTAGATTGCTATACCTAGACTTTGCATTTGGCATATGCATAGATACGAGTGGTTCTATTTCCGATAACTGTATTGCAGCAGCTATTGAAGTTATCGATAATAGTCATCTATCATTCTGCATATCATATCATAAATGCTAAATACTGGAAAATACTGTAGAGTAAATAAACCAATTTCGTAATAATGTTTAAAGCAAAACAATAAATATTTCATGCTTAGATCTTCTGATTTGGTTTCCACTGATTTCGACTCCCATCGAATTTGATAGACTTTAATCCGCTATTTAATAATCGTATTATTTATTTGAATAAACCCAAATTTCAATTTTTTGTTGAGCATTAAATGGCGAACAAAAGAAGAAGAAGAAACGAATATACGCTGTTCGAATTACACAGAATTTGCTTTAGGCTCGATTGGCTTTTGTTGCTGATGCTGTTGCTGTTTCTGCTGTTGCTGTTGCTGTCGCTGTTGTTGTCGCTGTTGCTGCTGCTGTTGCTGCTGCTGTTGCTTCTGGTGATGTTACTGGTGGAGGTGGTGACGGTTGTGGTGGTGGTGCTGTTGTTGACGATGCTGTAGCTACGCTTTGGGTTTGATTGATGGCCGTCTCTAGTTGGCTTTGCAGCTCACGATCAATGCGCTCCTTGGCGCGAAACACCTTCGATTGGATGTAAAGGGAACCGCCAATTGCCTTCTCGTTGGCCTGAAACAGATGCTCATAATTGCCACGGATCTCGGCCAGATTGCTCAGATCCTTGACATTGAGTATCTGCTGCGCCTCGTGCAGGGTCATCCCCTTCACAGCCAGATCGTGGCCTTTCGCCTTACTCAATCTGTTTGTCCGATGCTGTTGTGCCGCCGCGCGCGATGCGTCGATTTCCTGCCGCACCGCCTTCACGAAGGCGCGACCCACCGATTGGGCGCCATAAACAAGGATCTTTGCAAAATGCTTGGCCATTTGCTCCCACTCCGTCTCGCCCTCCTTCTGCCTGGGAGTCTGTGCCTCGAGTCGATCCAGAGAATTTTACAACTTTTCTCAAACATTAACGTACAAATGTACAGAATTTTCTAATGGAATATAAGTTAAATGTGTGTGTACTTTCCTAACTGTTTGGATTTTTTTCGTGTTTCTGTTTTTTTTTTTTGTTGGGGGTTTTTTATTTATTTTTTTATTTCACTGTTTTTGTTATTATTTGTTTTAGATGTTGTGTGACATTTATGGCATTATTTGGGTTGGACATTTACGAATGCCAAGATTCGAGTGAGTAAATCTAAGGCAAGGGCTAATCCGATACTGTGACTTGCCGATTGGGGGAATCCCCCTGGCCGCAGACTCTTCTTTGCTATTCGACATGTACTCATTCATGTTGCCCATTTTTAATATAATCAGATACCCTTCTCAACTTCATTGCATATAATAGTGACTCCAATTAAGAGCTAAGGGACAAACAGAGAGGAATACAGAGCGTCAAAGAGGCTGCAAGACAGAGACACGATAGAGCCGTATCTATTAAATCTCTTTCGTCCCATCTGAATGTGCGGGTGTCTGGCTGTGTGTGGGTAAAGGTCGTAAACAAATTATGAGCAAATTGACTTAGTTCCGGAGAATGGAGATGGCTGAAATGCATCGACAAACAGGGGGGAACGAGAGGGCACAGAGTGTGTAAGCGAGATGGCCAAAGATGTGATATAACGTGATGTGCGTCAGGTATTAACATAATTACAATAATGACTTGTTGCCGGTCAATGTCAGAATGCAGCCCACAAACTACCAGATGCCAAATGGCAAATGCCAAATAGCAAATGCCGAATGTCAAATGGCAAATGGATATGGCAATTGTTAGTCTGGCCGCTGAGACTCCGGAATTTGTGGCCATAATTTTGAGAGTCAAGTTGTCAGCAGTTGTTGTTGTCGTTGTTGTTGTTGCTATTGTTGTTATTATTGTTGTTTTGCATTTGCATAAGCTCCATTTGGACTGGCGTCTTTTTAAAGCACAGCAAACCGTATCGAATCGAATCGAATATAACCTCACATTACGTAATGCCACCGAGGCGCAATTCCACGCCCTCGATTTGCGTTGCCTTGCCTTGCTTGCCTTTTTCCCCTTTAGCAAAGCGCCGCACGGCCACATTGGCAATTTACGGAGTGTGCCCAGCCTAACCGCAAATGCACAACAATTCCAATTGCTGTGCCGCACAGTGGTTTACAACTAGGCGAAAAGTACAATGGGCAACAGCTAACGTGAATGTTTTACCCATGTGATATGCTGTAAGAGGCATTTTTCCAGGCGTCCACCGATAAGGCGCTCTGAAGAGGTTACACCTAACAAATGCAAGTTCAATCTTGATTATGAAAAATATACTTTGACAAGATATGCTCTGTATATCATATCTAATCGATATCTGTTGACACCGTCATTTTCGATAATTATGCTGTAGTACATTTGATTTCTTTGTTTGCTCCACTGTGCAGCGCCTTTTCCATTTGCCGTTGAAATTCACAAACTGTAATTGATCACATTTGCGTTTGTCGTTTGATTTCATTGTCTTGTGCGTGCAGCGGCATGGGCTTGGACTCCGATGGAGTTTTGGGATTTGAGGTTGGTGGGCATGGGCCAGTGTACACGCCTAGGCCTCGCTTCGCCTCCAATTTCCAAAAAATGCCACATCTAATGGGTTTGGCTGTTATTGCTGCTGCTCCTGCTGTTGCTGCTACTGCTGCTGCTGCTGTTGTTGCCGTTGTTGCTTTCGCGTTAGCTCATTCATTATACACACACCTCCACCTGACCTACAGCAACTCACACTCGCTCTCTCTCTGTCTCTCTCTCTTTCTGTTTCTGTTTCTCGCTCTGCCACTCTCCTTCCCCTGTCTCTCGCTTTCATTTTGACTGCATTTTGCGATTAGTTGCCATTTAAACTGCTGTTACCCTTTTGTTCTCCTTGTTTTCGAGCACCCACACATCCCTGCCAAACCCATCACCCCCCTCTCCCTCTCCCTCTCTCACTCTCATTCTCTCTTTCGCTCTATCTCGACCTGCTCTGATCTGTCGCTGTTGGTTGCCAAAGCATTTTGATTTCCGCACTGCATCCGGCAGTTTTAATCCCTGAACAGCAGTAGTCTACCAAAAAAAAAAAAAACGACGAAAAATGAAGCAAATAAGAATAGATTGAAAAAACTGCTCGAATAGCAGATACCCTAGACATCATTTAAGTCGCTTTGGACTTGGCCTTTGGCTGACATAGCTTTGAAGTCTGATGAATGCATTTCTATCGTATAATGCAAAAGATTTCGTCAAAGTGCTTGTCAAATCCCTGCTAACGTTAACAAGCACTTGACTTCACAGAAGATGCTGATGCGCCTGCTTAGCAAATAGTGTTTTGGTCAAGGTCACAGTATCTGTTGACATTAAGTTAAGTTGATGTCATCGTTTAGCTAAGTTGACAACGTGACAGGAAGAAATTGAAGCTACATTTTTAACCATCTGTTAAAGTACTTGTCAAATGTAATTTATAAAACGTAACATAATCTAAGACTTTTTGAATATCGAATTGAACAAAGTTATCTGTGAGCTCCTGCTGAGCACATTTGCATATATTTTAGCATCTTGTCAAACTAACTGCCAGTCTTGATAGTTTCGTTAGAGAACATTTTAGCATAGAGCCGTCAAGTTAGGGTATACGAATTGACAAATAGTGGCAAGGGAAGGCAGCAGGGTGAGCTAGCGACGAATGTGAACGCAGTTCACTATTTACCACACATGAACGTGGGATCTGAACGACAACATCAACGTGAACGTGATTCTGAATGCGAATGCGAATGCGAATGCGAATGCGAATGGGTGATGCATGGCGTTGAAAATGTTTAGGCCTAGTGTCTGGTGTCGCATTCATTGCCATTCATTCGGTTGCTGCCGTTTCGTGGTTGCCTATTGCCAGTTGTTGTTGCAGCTTGGCTTTGATAGCCATAAAACGGGGCATCACGTCTTTCTGAAACTGTTTGTAACAGATAGATGGAAGCATGACTTTAGGTATATAAATTCCTGTGGATAAACCAACTATAGAAGGCAGGTCCATCATCTATAACCTCTATATGATTCGATTTGTTTTAAGCACACTTCTCAAAGAATTTTAATAGAATATCATTCAAGTGGATAGCTTCAGATACCTTTAACTAACACGTGAATACCATTCTTTGGATTTTCGTAAGCATATCAAAACTAACAATAAAGTATACGAAGCAGGGTATCTGCTAGTCGTGTTCTTTTATTGCTTTCTCTTGCTTGTGGCTAACATGCAAGCTTAGGATTTGGAAAACAATTTCACTGTTAGTGGAATGTCAACGTCAGGCCCGTGCCTGGCTCCAACTTTTAGCAAACTCCCAACTCACAACCATTCAGCCGCTATCTCCCTCCCTCCCTCTCTCTCTCTCTCTATTTGTCTCTTCATCTATCCCTGTCCCCTCTCGCCAATCTATTTGTGCCGAAACGTAAAATTTAAGCGCGCGCGCGGAATTCACATCACTAATTAGTGATGTGCAATAATCGTGCGGCAACTGCATGATGCCCATCGAGGGGCGTGCCAGGCTAGGAGTATAGTTTCATTGTTCTCTCTGCGCCTATTCTCTGCCCACGGTCAACTCCACCTCTTCCGTTTGGTGTTTCAGAGATTTGCGTCCCGCAACGCTGTTCGCTTCAAAAATTGCAACATTGTTAATCAACTGTGCGTGTCGCATAAGTTGCTTTTGCGGCTCAATACTTTTTTTTTTTTTTGGAATGGGATGAGGTGGCGTTCTGCTGGGGAGCCTCTTCATTTTGGGGCTGTTTTTGGCAATTCGTTTTTGGGCTAACCTCTGTCATCTTAATGGAGCTTTAGCCCATTCGATTGCACATTTGACCAGACGCTTCAAAAGTGGCCAATATTATTGCGGCTGCCATGGTCGGGGGCGTGTCAGCTTTTTGCGAGCTGTTCGAATGAAATTCGAAAGTGAATTCATTCATATGGGAACGTAATTGAAGTTCACTTGGGTCTTATCATATCTTGATGATGTCTGATTGACTGATTGATTAACAGGTGGAAAGATTGATTGATTGATTACCGAACTGATTAAGAAATTAAGCGATCAATCGACTAACATTAGATGATAAATTACCCGATTAGTTGATACATTAATTGATTGAATAACTAAGTGATTGACTGGTTGACTAGCTGGTTGACTAGTTATGACTACTTATCAAAGTGTTTGATTGACTAACTGACTGACGAAAGACATATGTAGGTAGTAACTGATTGATTAACTGATTGATGACTTGCTTAGCAGACTGGTTGAAAACGGATTGATAGATTGGCAAAATGGCCAATTGTTAAACTAATGATAAACTTAGCGAATCGGTAACTTTTTGCCTGATTGATTAACGGACTGACTGGAAACTAAATGTCTGATTGATTTATTAGCAAGATGGTTGATTGATAACAAACTGCCTAATTGACGATACACTGATTGCTTAATTTAATAAGAGTCCCATTGACTGATTGATTGTATTATTTATTGATTGATCACGAAACCGATTGACAAATTGCTTCATTAGTAATTGACTGAGTAGCAATCGATTAATTGCAAAACGGTTTGGTTCAAACGCTATTTCAACCGATTTAGTTCATCAATCATTCTGACTGACTTAATCTATCAACTGATTGAGTACTGGTGTCTGATTAAATGATTGACCGACAAATTGTTTGATTAACTAATTAAATTCTGCATACTGCATGCAAACACATAGCATTTTTCAATACTCCAACCATTTTGATTGCAAGGCAAAATGAAAAAAAAAAATTAAATAAATAAACACAATTTGATGCACAGACTTCATATATACCCTATACATAATTGAGTTTTTTCGATAGGCTTTGTCACTGGGGTTTACGTTTCATTTGCTGCATCGTGTAAATAAAAAGAGCTACAATTGCAATTCATACACATTGGTTGTGCGTGTGTGTGTGTGCGTGTGTGTGTGTGTGTGTGTGTGTAAGTGTGTGTGTGTGTACTGTTGGCAATATGGTTGCATTTAATTGACCAGAAAAACAGCATAGAGTAGAGAGACGCCTAATTGAAATTTCATGTTCGAGAATAAGTGGCAAAATGGTGAGAAGAGGGACAGGGGGGACAAACGCGATGCGCTAAAACAGTGAGGAAGTGAGAAGTGAGAAACGAGCAGGGAAAAGGGAGAAGTGAGAAGTGAGAAGCGAGAAAAGGGAGCCATCTATCTGGGACTTCCATTGGCTGTTTAGGCTACAAACTATGAACAGGCAGCATGTGAAATAAATGTAGGTAAAATACTTATACAAACACCAAATGAAATATCTAATTGTCTTTTAATGTCAGAAATTGAGTTGAGAATAAGAATTACAAGTGGGACAATGGAGCTTATTGTCAAATTCAAAGTTGTTCATCAATCAACTTCAATCGAAAAACAGGCCTGGCAAGAAATGCCTATTTTTTTGTTACTTTAGCTAAGAAGTGTGCATAGGCAGCTCAATCAAGCGGTTAACTTAGCTCAACAAACAAACCAAATACAAATTCATATCTTGAGAAAAAAATAAAAATTAAATTAAAAACCTGACCATGCAGAAATATTGTGAGGATAGAACCTTCTCGATGGACGATCGCAATATTGATATATTTAAGCCACGTCTCGATGGAGGCACGGCATTGCCAGATCCCGAACTGACCGTTGCAATCCGAGCTGATGAGGTCGAAGCCGAAGAGGAGCTGGAAAATCAGGCATTGGATGTCGATTGGGTGCAGACTGCGCGGGCCAAGCCGAATGAATTCTGGCGCTTTATGCTGCGCATGAGCCTTGGTAGCCTGACGCACCCATATGAGTATGCCAAGATATTGATGCAGCTTGGCTTCGAGCCGATGCCAGCCATCATGTCGACCAACTGGCTGGGGCGTGCCACCTTATTTTTACCCAATGCGAATCACTATTTGCGCTACATCAGACACATTGACGGAATTCCTGGCCTATATCGGGGCCTCTTTGCCCGCATTATGGGCAGCACCGTCTACGCTATGTTCTCGGAGAGCCTGGTCAACTTGCTCGGGTGGAAGCACCTGGAGAAGCGAGCTCATCCCTTTCGCGAATATTGTTGGAATATGCTGCGTAACGCACTCATCGTTACTACCGGACTGGCAATCTCGCATCCGTTCTACGTCATCGCAGTGCGTCAAATGGCCCAGTTTGTGGGCCGTGAGGTAATCTACTCGAGCATGAAGGGCAGCGTCGAGGAGATACTAGCACAGACTGGACCGCTCGGCTTGTATGTAGGCTTTGTGCCGCGCCTCCTCAGCGATCTGGGCGTCCTCTTCTGTACGAGCACCCTGAGTGCCATTTGCACTCGCTTCGGTGTGTTCAACTCCAAGCGCTGGCAGTACAACTCGGTGCTGATTCAATTTGGAGCCGTCATGCTATTCTATCCCCTCCAAGTTGTGGGCGCCTGCATGGCTTGTTCTGGCTCAACTGTAGCAGCGGGCGCACCACCCTATATGCCCATCTATGGTCAGTGGGTCGACTGCCTCTCGGATTTGGTAGCACGCAGAGATCATTATCGTGGCGCCTTCATGTTTCGCCGCGCCCTGCCCAAAGTGCAAGTGCTACGGGCCCACGATCCATTCGCAGTTTCCCGCCTGATGTAATTTACAAGATGGGGAAGCAAATACATTTATTTTAGTTCCCATTTCGTTTCGTTTGGTTTGTCAAATCAGTTAAAATCTGCGTTATATTAAATCGTTTCTAATCTAAGAACCTACCTAGTATCTTGATTAATAGATAGCTGTATCTGTATCTGTATCTGTATCTGTATCTGTATCTGTATCTGTATCTGTATCTGTATCTGTATCTGTATCTGTATCTGTATCTGTATCTGTATCTGTATCTGTATCTGTATCTGTATCTGTATCTGTATCTGTATCTGTATCTGTATCTGTATCTGTATCTGTATCTGTATCTGTATCTGTATCTGTATCTGTATCTGTATCTGTATCTGTATCTGTATCTGTATCTGTATCTGTATCTGTATCTGTATCTGTATCTGTATCTGTATCTGTATCTGTATCTGTATCTGTATCTGTATCTGTATCTGTATCTGTATCTGTATCTGTATCTGTATCTGTATCTGTATCTGTATCTGTATCTGTATCTGTATCTGTATCTGTATCTGTATCTGTATCTGTATCTGTATCTGTATCTGTATCTGTATCTGTATCTGTATCTGTATCTGTATCTGTATCTGTATCTGTATCTGTATCTGTATCTGTATCTGTATCTGTATCTGTATCTGTATCTGTATCTGTATCTGTATCTGTATCTGTATCTGTATCTGTATCTGTATCTGTATCTGTATCTGTATCTGTATCTGTATCTGTATCTGTATCTGTATCTGTATCTGTATCTGTATCTGTATCTGTATCTGTATCTGTATCTGTATCTGTATCTGTATCTGTATCTGTATCTGTATCTGTATCTGTATCTGTATCTGTATCTGTATCTGTATCTGTATCTGTATCTGTATCTGTATCTGTATCTGTATCTGTATCTGTATCTGTATCTGTATCTGTATCTGTATCTGTATCTGTATCTGTATCTGTATCTGTATCTGTATCTGTATCTGTATCTGTATCTGTATCTGTATCTGTATCTGTATCTGTATCTGTATCTGTATCTGTATCTGTATCTGTATCTGTATCTGTATCTGTATCTGTATCTGTAATTTTTAAGTTATTCTTACAAATTGTCAGAATTTAACAACAATTTTTCAAGAGTTATTTTATTTCAAGCTTCGAACTTTATGAACGCCTTAACTAGGCAGTGAAGTAGATGCCATTGTTATCTGCACTTCGGCCTTGTTCTAATTTGAATTATATGGCCAGACGCACGAAGCACTCACACAAATACACACACACGTACACACGCATTGGGTAGTCTGTATTAATTCATAAGCTAAAATGCATGGCCAAATTTTGTGGTATGGTAGGGTTTTGGAATGGGATGGAATGTGTGGGAAATGGGCTTGTTGTTGTAAGCGTTACGTTCGGTCTCGTTTTTCTTGCTTTCTACATAAAATGTCAGCAGAGATTAAGTGATAGAAATCTGTTCATGTACAAGATTTTATAAGCCAACCAGAAGAGTTTTGCACACACATACACAATGATGCGTAGCAGGCAGCTGCCTGCACGTAATGAAAATATCAAAAATCTTCAACGAATTTTGCCGACGCCTTTTGAAGGGTAAGGAACGGGAATAAGCACAGTTTAGCTGTTGTGTGGGTATGTCTCTGTGTGTGTGTATGTGTGCGTGTGTGTGTGTGTGTGTGTGTGTGTGAGAGTGCGCGTTGGTGTAGTTGTTGGTTAGGTTCATTTAGGCCAGAGAAATCAAAAGTCAAAAGTTAGTCCACAGCCCACAGAGAGTTCTTGAAATAAACGACTAGTTATTACATGTGGGTGTATGTGTGTGTGTGTGTGTGTGTATGTATGTATATGTGTCCTATGTGTCCGATGTGTGTGCGTGTTACGTGTGCCATGCACATGCACATGATGACAATGACAATGACAGTGCCTGGCCACACTGGCCAACCAAACAAGGCAAGTTGTGTGCATGGACACATGTGAAGGACTAAAGGATACCCATTTAACTGATTTAAAAATGGCTGTGAATGAGATGAGATTGGCTTTGACTTATTGACAATACAAAACAAAAAGGTGAAACTAGAAATCGATATTTATCGATATAATCATATAAGAGAAAGTTGAATCACTTATGTATAATTGACTGAGGCATTCATATGTATTTAGTTCATGTGGTGGCAGTTGGCTTCTAGTGCAATATACCCCTCCTGACATTAGTATACACAATGAGCATAGAAGATAGAGAGAAGACGAGGCGTACAGACTTAATAGCCAAAAAATGCAATCTGCAACTCTGTGGCCCAGACGCCAACGCAGAGCCGCCTGACCGAACTTGGGGAGCCAGCAGTCGCAGTCAGGACGCTGCGGACAGCTCTATGACATATACATACGTACTGCATGCACGCATGCACGCATGCAGCATACCGCATGCGGCTCCAACCCTCATATCCCTTTGCTCTTTCTCCAGCATTTCGTTCGGCTTTCTTGACTTGCCTTGTTGCTATTTCAGCCTGGAAAATGCAATTAGGCTAACGATGCAGCACAATTTTATCTTTAACTACAACGAGTGTGCGAGCGAGAGGGCCTTTATAGGGCAGCGGCAGACTGAGCAGAAGGAGGTGGAGGTAGAGCGGCAGGGGCAGTTGCCGGTAGGCGGCAGAGCTGTTCCTGGTCAGCGAGGGGTGCTTGGACCGTTACGCTATGAAGCTCCACAGTAGATTTTCAATGGCATTCCAAAGTCTTCCTTTTACATTTACAAACTATCCTCCATATTAACTTTTTTGAGGTTTATTCGAAAACATGAGCTTAGTTTCCCTTTTTTTATTACCTCTAGTATATAATAGAAAAGCTAAATACTTTGCATTTAGCTGTGAGTATCTCAAACTCACCTCGCTCAAAATTGTTAAGGTCCAAGTATTTAACATAATGCTTCAAACTTAAATGTTTCTGTTTCTATAGGCATATCATGTGCTTAGCTTTATCTATATATACATATGTGTATGAGTATATCTATCTGTCGGAAATGTCGAACAAATGATACAACTGCTGTCTATTAAATGAACATGCAATGGTCTCGTGGCTGTTGGAGCCGAGTTAACCAACATTTTGTGTGGACCACTTAATTATTATTAGAGTACGCCTCACTTTTGTGTTGTGTCCGATATTTGTATATTAATATTGATCAATGTATTGATTTATTATTGCAATTCAATTAAATTAAATACCAAATCGCATCGCATCGCATCGCATCGCATCGCATCGCATTGCATACGAGACCAAGAACAAAATGAATAGACTTTACCTCTCTCCGTCATTCTCTTACTCCCTCTCGCTTTCTCTTTCTGTCTCACTCTTGATTGTCGCCGAATAAGACGATAGTTTTCACAAATAATCGTTAATTTTGCCCATAATTTGATAAAAGGCCTCATCGAGCTTCAGTTATTTGAGCAGATCTCATACGTGTTTAGTTCTGGATCAACGAAGCTTTGAATTTAGTTTCTAGTGTAGTAAATAAATTTTAAATTTTGAATTGACTACTTGAGCAAAATACAGCTATAAAGTGTGCTTGAGGTCACTAATCAATCGAGCCTCATAGTCCCTCCTAATCGAGCAATCTCACTTGTGTAGTAGGCTTTGAAATGAAACGAAAATTCGGAGCAGCTAAGGTCCGTCTGTAAATATATATTTCATTTCAGTTTAGGCTCGACCCGAGTCAACAATGCATCAAAATTTTCTGTTGGAAAAATAAAAATTTTTTGTATATTTTTTTTGTTAAATATAAAATTTTGTTTTGTTTTGTTTTTTTAGGAATTCGAATACAAAATAACGCGTGCAAAATTTCGTAATGTGTTTTAAACTTTAATTTGAATAACAGTTAATCTGTTCTTAATTGTGAATTGGGTGTGCAACACAATGGTAAGTTGCTTTTATAGAGCTCTTACTGTAAATGGAATACAGAACGCGATTACCCAATGTATAGGCGTCACGGATGCTACTTGTGCACGGCTTTATCAATTTTAAGTTAATTAACAATCGTCCAGAACTGGAGTTTTAAGTGTTCGTATTACGTATTCCTTACGACAAAGGTAAGTTTAGCACACGAATATAAATATAAACGCACAGAGATTCAATTTTTCTATTTCTTTAGTATTCACTTTCGTAACTTGTATAAAGCTTTGAAATTTTTGATCGCCCTGAGAACCAAAATCGTACCTTTGTTCCAGGGTGGCCAAAAGTGGGTAAGTATCTCATAGATCTCTTCTAAACGCTCTCTTTAACAGCTCCCTTCACGCGCACAGGTATCATAAAATCATTTGACATTAAAATCTGTGGCATACTGAGAGATTAGATCAAAATATATAAAATTGTTCAAGTACTAAATTAAGACATGTAGAGTGTCATACCTATTGCAATACGTTTTGCCAAAATTAAGATGAAGTGTGTAAGAAGAGTAAGTTTTTGTTATCAATCTTAATAAGTATTATCTAACTCTTCGCCTTTCACAGAGCATGAAGCGCTATCAAAGAAAGAGTAAATTCCATTTTGCATTTTGGCTAATTCCCATTTGACGAAATGGCCGTTCAAATTCCAAATTTATGTTCGTTTCAAAATTGTGTAATTCAACCAGAGAATGAAAATAAACAAGTAAAGAAAATTTTTTCAGCAAATGTTTATGTGGGGCATATTGTTAGTGTCTATTTGATGGTAGCCAGTGAAGAATGTAGCAAGTATGCACAATGCATACTGAAGTATATGCTAGAGTTTTCTTTTACATTAATTTTTAACCCTGACCACAACTGGTCTCGTTAAATCATAAGCCCAAAAAAATTCAAATCGAGCAAAACTGAAATATATTTTGAGCTTTTGTCAAAAATAATTTCAAGGTATTATAGGCTAAAGAAATTTATAAATAATTAATTGCCCATAGCATAGAATTATTCGTTTGCCATTTTTAATGCGTTTTAATTGTTGGCATAGTGGTTGTTGTTGTTGTTTTTATCCCCTTGTAGGCCCCCTATTATCCAAAGGCAACAACAATTTACATTCCAATTGTGTTGCCTCTGCAGACAAAAATGTTGCATATTTGAAATACCCAGCGGCAGCAGACAAACGATGGGTATAAAAGACTGCTTAGCTGTAATTTAACTTTAATTCTGTATAGTTTTGCCTTTAGCTCTTTGTATTACATAAGCTAAACTATTTAATTTGCTAAATTAATTAATTGCATATGCACTATTTGGTACATTGTTTTACAGGGTTACTGGCAGTCGAGCATTTGTTACTTGCATCATTCATGCTTGTGTGGGTGTTGCCATTGATCTTTGTAATGAGCCGCACAAACACCACATATATATAGAGAATGTACTGTACATATATTATGTGTTTGTGTATTTAAAATGCAATTTGGATAGCACACGTCATGCGGGGGTTATATACAATTTTTAAAATGATTTATTTAAGCGCATTGTTGCCATTGAGCAATAAAAACATGAACAAAAATTACCAAATTGGCCGCAATGAAGACCCAACAAAAATGTGGCAAGGCAGCTTTAAAGTTCAAAATTTTTTTCTTATAAAAATCAAAAATGAGGAAAATCGGCGCTGAAGTTATGAAGTACAGCCAAGTTGCCTAGGTTGCAAAATTGATATTTAGTGTATTTTTTAGTATGTAAGCAGCAATATTTTGGCTCGGGTGCCGTTATGAGCACACATAAACTGCGTATGCGGCTTAAACATTTTTTAGCGCTTTTTAACTATTTTGATCGGCAGCCATTTGCGATATAGACAAAGAGCAGTCCGTCATGTGGTATTTTTTTTTTTGGTATTTCGTGGTTGAGCACATGCCAATCAGAATTTGGATCAGACGCCATTTGGAGTGCCGTCCAGTTGAGGCAGAGGCAGCCTGTGCAATGCATATGTATACACACACACGCACACACACACACACATTCTCAAGCACATGCACTGCAGCAGCAACAAATGATAAGAGTATGTCGTTTTCTCCATTTTTTTATGGTATTGAAAAAACTATTCAAGTCTAATGGCACGAAAGAGAATAATGACGCACAATGCACTTCGACAGCTTAAACGAATTCACATGATTACAAGACGCACACACACACATACGCACATACTCACATAGCAAATGATGTCTGTCTGTCGCCAATTGCAGAGACTTGTTAACCATTTGAAGGCGACAAATGTCGTGTGCATTAGAGCCCAAGTTATAAGGATGCAGCACTTGGCAGTCGCTTCGAGCTGCTTTGCGCTTCTCTTCTTCTTCTTCGTCTCTTCACACACACACACACATCGCGCTGCTCTTTAGCATGCACATTTGAGTGCGCATTTGCCTTGTTGGAGTTTAAATGAATTGCACGATTTAAGTCACGCAAATTAGATGCGTAACAGAGAAAAAGGCAATCAGATGCGCACTTTTTTGCATGTCGATCAGCTGATCGCTTGTAACAGCTACAGTGCTGCCATCTGCCATTTCATCAAAATGTGCTAAATTAGCCAGCTGGGTGTGTGCTCGAAATTAAAAAAAGAAATATATGTATGTACATACATACATACATACATATGTACATATGGATGTGCATGGCATGTTAGCACGCAACAAGGACTTGAGGCTCATAAAGCAACAGCCGTAGAAACAGCAGGAGTAGCAGCAGCAACTGCAGCAATGTATGCACATGTAAATGCTGGCATGTGACAATAATTCGTTGGCGGTTTGAGCGGGCTTTTGGGAGCCGGCACGTTGTCACATTGATGGTGGCGTCTGTTTGTTTGCGCCGCAAGCGGCAACAACTGAGTGGCGCATGTTGTGGGGCTTTGACTATGATTTTCTAATTCAATTATTATTCAAATCATATAATTTCATCTTTACAGCACGCGCAGCACGCCAGCATGCAAGGGAAGAAAAAATAAATTACAAAAATATATATGTATGTATATGGCAACACTGGCAGCATGTAAATAATCACATTACGCACATGCAGTTGCTGCTTGATGAGTGCGCAAGAGCGCTGACATTTTAGCTTTTTAATAACCATGGCGAGCTTATGCGAAGAAACAATGGGTTAGAGGCGATAAGTTAGATCATAGCTAAATAATTATAATTAATTTAAGATAGATATATTTATTGCGTTTTATTGCGTATTTACTGATAGTTGATCATTTGATAGCGACTTTTGGCCTTTTTTTCTTAGAGATTTGGATTTTTAATTTTTGTCAGCACTGTTGGCTTCAAGCACAACAATAAGACAGACAGACGAACAGGCGAATTGAGAATCCGCTATGCTGCTGTCTGTCATCCAATCCAATTTGAGGCGCCGCCAACGAGGACGACTGCCTGCTGTCATCTGGCAACGCCGATGACAATGTTGCCATGTCACGCGCGAGCCGCCTACAATGAAATTTATTTGCTTTGCTTCGTCTTTCATTTTGTGCCTTTTGTCTTGCTTGTGGTAGCCGGCCGACCCCCTTGGCTTCAGCTTATCCTTCATTTGTCCCGCTGTGCCTTCACTGCATTTATTTATATGTGTATATGTATGTATGTGTGTATGTATATATGCGTGTATGTGTATTGGTATATTATTGTGCATATTAATATTGTTAAAAGCGCGTGCCGTACGCGCGCGCCTCTCTACAAAATTAGCCAGCCATTCATTGAAGCGCACGCTGTGCGGTTACGTCTGGGCTGCCCGCAAGGAAATGCGAGTGGGAGCGAAAATGGGGCGTAAGGGGTCAAGCGAGTCGCTGAATGGTTGAATAAATGAACGGGCGTATCAATTTACACACCGGAAAGCACACACACACACACGCGCAGGTGTCTCTGTCTGCCTCTCTGTATATGTATGTGTATGTGTGTGTGTACATATATACATATATTTATAATTTTTGTATGTGTATACTTATTAATGCGTATTCATTGTCACATCCGGCGCAAGGAAATTATATTCGCCAAACGCAGCCGGACAGCCGCTCCCCCGCCTTGCCGCAGCCCCCACATCCACTTTGTGTTCAACTGCTTTTACCTTGGGGCTGCGGCCAGACGTTTCTTTTGTAGATTTAATTGAAATAATTGCAAAAATGCAAATGGAACAGACAATAGTTGACACAGGATATTAAGCAGGCAATAATAATGATGATGAGAATGTTGATGTTGATGAAAAGGATGATGGTGATAAGGATGATGATGATAAAGATGATGATGATGTTGAACTCTTAAGCTATCCAGCCCATGTTTTTTTTCCCCTGTCGCTTTTGTAATGAACTAATTAGTTTGGAGAACGCTCAGCTCCGGAGATCATGTCGGGTGGTTGGTTCAATGAACTAGTTACTCTTTAGTGTTGGATAATTGCACTTATAAGAAGTTCGGTTCATGTGATTTCTTTGAAAGACTATATAAACTAGTTTTTATTTAATCGAGTCTCCCGCTTCTAAAGCGTAAGTGTTGCAAAACGAGTAAAGTGAACTGGGGAATCGTTAACTATAATCCTTGCCGCATTGTCATATCATGGGTCTAGTGAAAGGCAGTTGAAAATATTTACTTATTTACCATTTATTTGTGTTTAATTAAACGGACGGATAATATCAGTGACAATTGTGGCACTTGTCGCAGTAATTGTCAAGGATATGTATGCATAAAACGAATGCCAGGCGCAGAACAATTTCAATGGACACAGGCAAGCTTAAGGACAATCAAAATGAGACGAACAGAAAGAGAATATCTGCACATATACAAACAAATGTCCTATTTTTTTTTTTTTTTTTTTTTTTATCGATATTTTCTGTATTTTTATGCTTTTTACAACTTTGTGCATCTCAATATTTTGCAGCACTTTTAAATTTGGTGTATATCCTGAAATGGTAACATTTTCTGGTGGGTTTTCCCGCAATTGCTTAATATTATTTTGATACCATACAGCACTGAGAAATTTGTTAGTTTTCGATATTTTCTATTTTCTATTTATTTTCCATAGTGTATTTACTTTATTAGTAAACGTTTCAAAAACTAAAAAGCAAAAAACACGCGAGTTTAAGATGAAAGAATTTGAAAAAATTAATAATGATGCCAATGACGAGAAAAGCAACCGCTTCCAATTAATGAATGTAAGAGAACATCAAATTGAAATTTATTTGATGGCAAAATTAGCCGAAAAAAAGTAATCCAACTTTATCTCTATCGCTTTATTCTTTTTTTTTTTATAATACAGTGGAATGCTAATGCTTTTTGGGCTTGGGGTAAGTCATTGTTCAACAGCTTGGTATAATA
This sequence comes from Drosophila mayaguana, assembly GCA_037075325.1. Taxonomy (NCBI): domain Eukaryota; kingdom Metazoa; phylum Arthropoda; class Insecta; order Diptera; family Drosophilidae; genus Drosophila; species Drosophila mayaguana. Next base: position 6,093,758 of record JBAMCG010000127.1, on the reverse strand, counting down.
TTAGACATTTTCCTTGAACATAGATATTGAGGTTGATACTTGCGCCATTTGTCGCAATCACATTGATGAGCTATGCAACGAATGCCTATCGAATATGTCCGTAGAATGCCCCAAGGCCTGCGGGGTCTGCCAGCACGCTTACCACTTCCATTGTATTTCGCGCTGGCTGACTAAACGTCAGGTCTGCCCCTTGGATTATCTCGCCTGGCAATACAAAAACTGAACCAAATTTCCAAAGTGAGACTAGAGAGTATATGCGTATATATATAGTATACAACTATATATGCACGTATTCTGAATAAATTCATTGCATGGAATCATACAACTTGGTTTTGCCTTTACTTGAGATCAGATAGAGATTACATATTATTATATATGTTGTATAGCAGATATAAACAGATATGTCCATATATAGTCAGTTTATAAGCTACGAGGAAATAAGGTTATCTCAGATTTTATGCAAATGTATATATATTTTAGATTTATAGTAGAACTTCGAGCTCAGAACAGCTATAAGTGCTCTCTCAGCTTATTTCGAACTATAGCTAATTTGTATTATTCGCAATAAGCTCACTGAATCGGAGTTAACCTATCAAATATAACAATACTTTGCAGCTCCGTCCAAATGGCAGGGTGAAGCTTTCTCATCTGACAGCCATTTGACTCATCCGCAGCTGCTGCTAAATAGCTCATACGCCGCGTTGCTTAAGTTGCAGCTGCAGCTGCAGGAGCCTCGGCCCCGTTGGGTAACATTTGTAGCTCGGCGGATGTGAAGGATGAAGCTTGTTTGGCTGAAGTCTGCGGTCTCTCTGTGTCTGCTTAACTTCCGTTGCATTTGGCTTTTAGCTGTTCACGTTGCCGTTGCCATTGCTATTGCTGTTGCTGTAGCTGTAGCGGTTCCTTTTCCTGATACGCGTTGTCCTGTTGCGGGGACTGGTTCATGTCTGCCTCATAATTGTGTTGATTAGCTAATTAGCTGCAATTCCGCGGCCGGAAATTGCCAGTTTTGTGTGGCCCAAGCACCAGCAGCTGATAAAATGGTCCCTAACCCTCTGACTCTCTCTCTCTCTCTCACTCACTCTCTCTGTCTTTCTCTCTATATGTATATCTTCTTCTTTCCAACTAACTCTAATTTTTAAGTGCACTCGCTGTCGGCTTGCCACATAATCTTGTCATGAATATATTTGTTTTGTTTGCCCCGACTCTCTCTTTCCCTTTCTCCCTTTCTCTCTTTCTCTCTTCCTTTCTCCCTCTCTCCACGTCGCCTAAACGTTAAAGTCGCGCCATAAAAATTCATTGGCAAAAAATACGACAAAAAAATGTGCCAAAGTATTACCAATCGCCGCGAGTAAGCAGTCCAGACGAGTCGCATCTCAGCTCTGCCTCTGGCTGCGGCTATAAAAGTTGAGCCACATCAACGAGCACTGGGCGTGCCCCAGATCCAAGCATCATTCACTTGCATTGACTTGTCGCAGTTGCTAGCTCCAGTTTTTCGTTTATCCCAGAGCACTCTTGACTTCATGCTTTCAATCTTTCTACTCGCCGTTCTATATTTCCCGTTGTTTTCCGTTAACTGATCTCTCTCTCGCTCACTTTCACTCTCGCTCTTTACCTCCCACTCTCTCTCACGCTCTCACAGTCTCTCGCTCCATCTCTCTCTCTCTCTCCTCTCTCTCTCCCCTCTCTCTCTCTCTCTCTCTCTCTTTCTCTCTCTCTCTCTCTTTCTACCCGCTCGTTACTCGCTCGCAGCCTGTTCTCTCGCTGTACATGATTTCGGCCAAGAAAAACATTTTATAAAAGGAATTGCACAAAGTTTTCCTCCATATTAAAGTGAAGATGGGTTAGGGACGGGTTTCTAAGCGAGAAAAGGATGCTACAGCAAGAGAGAGCGGGGAGAGAGCGAGGACATACGACGACAATGCAGGCAGAGGCAATGAGCTTAAGTTCAATACATTTACTTGAATTTTCAGCTACGATGACGACGTCGATGTCGTTGACTACTTGGCACTGGGAGTGGATATGCTCTATGCTCATGGACGGGGGGTGGCAGCTGATGGGTGGTAGAGTCGGCGGCTGGGCGTAACATGGTAGCCCCCACGCCCCATTACAGCACATTCTGTGGCGCAAAAAATGTTCGGGAAAAGCGCAAATGTGCGAGGCGATAAGCAAAGCAGAAGCAGTAGCAGCAGCAGCTCCACTCAAAGCTCGATTCTAGCGCCTTGGGAGGGACAATTTTGGTTGTTTTTTTCTTTCGGGACACTATATAGCGCTGAGCTCGGTCCGAGTCCTATTCCAAGGCAATGCAATATGCGGCAGCGAATGAAGCTAAAAGTTAAATAATATTTATATTTATAGCTATAGACGCTCAATTTCTGAACGAAAATCCATTTGTTAATTTTAATGTACTATTGAGCTTGCTAATAAATTGAGCATCAATCATCCAAGTATTTGGTCAATCAATTCAATATTCATTTTTGCTTTTTTTCCATAAGGCAAGACTTAGGCTTTACCAAATCAATACAACAGTCAATCAATGTACACCATCTGACATAATAACGGGCAAAGAGAGTCGATTATCAAACCTATAGTTGAATTTTGGTTAGCAGTTCAATCAAGTCTGTCAATCAATCAATTATTTAATCCATTCTTAGCTTCTAACAAAGGCAATAGAAAATGTTCAGACCTCGACGTGGTATAACAATCATCTATCATCATCAATCATTTCAATCAATCAATCTATTAGTCCTTTTAGCTCTTACATAACGTGAAAATAATAATTAATTCAAGGCTGATCAGTCAATCAATCTATGAATTCTTCATCGCTCTTACTTTAAATGGGAGAATTAAAACAAAATATATTTATGGCTACACATGACACATCAATCAATCCGTCAATCGGCCATGAAGTATGTGAATCAACCCCTTCCTAGCTCATATATCGCATAGCTTTTATAGTTTTAGTACAGACTAATGAATGTTTGACAAATTGACTGAAAGATTCAGTCTCTACATACAGATGTAAAGACTGAATCTTTCAGTCAACCAGTCAATCATTCAGTCAATCGCTTTCATTTACCATACTTCAAAACGAGTTGAAGTGAAGGGTGTTGGACTGTGAGCTTCACTAACGGCATTCAGCAGCGTTTTTCGGCACACACACACACCCACACACCCACACCTCATTCCCACACACACACATACATACGCTGGGCGAGAAAATTGATGTCCATGAGGGTGGGCTATGTGTGTCTGTGCCTGTGTGTGTGTGTGTGTGTGTGTGTGCGAGTGCTTTTTGTGGATTGAGATTTTGGTGGCGCGTTTGTAAGTTTTCCGTATTCTTTTTTCGCTCTTTTGCAAATTTATCGCTTTTAGATAAAACGTTTTGCGTTTTTACGATACGAGCAGCAAACGCTGCGAACTATCAGCGGGCGATGCTGGAAGAGCTTTGTTTTTATACCCTGTACCAATTGGGCAAATGATATCGGATTGCGTATTATGGCAGAGGGAAGCCCTGACAACGGCACTACCTTTCCGGAATATCGATAAGTATCGATTTCTAAGCATGCCTTCTTTTGCTATAAGTCGAAAACTATAAAGCAAAGAGATATCAAATTCGGTATGTAGGGTATATACTCTATATATATATATTAGATTTCTTTGTTGAGTTATTCGAGATAAATAGAGCATAGAGTTCATGGCGTGGCAGATAGGGTATCCTGTAGTCGTTTCTTCGGCATTTGCACTGCTGGATTATGAAGTAATTTAATTAAAACGGTTTAGCACAAAATAAATTTCGAGCATTATTTATGCAGAAACAGTTCGAGGCCAAAGACGAGCACAGAGCCGAGTAGGGCCCACAGCGTTAGCCAGAAGAGGGCGGCCAGCTCCTTGAAGGATAATACCAAGAGTTTGACCTGCACTGCCTCATCCTCGCGCTGTTCGATTTCACCCTCCGGCTGAAGGCCATTGAGCGTCTCATAGGGCACCGCAGGGATCCGGGCGATGCTCTGCTCGGATTCATCCACAGCGCTAACATATTGCCGCGTCCAGTGCTCAAGGAAGCCATGCGAATGCGCCTGCATAATCTGGTTGTCGAGCACGCCAACCAGATGCGAGTGCCGGCGCACATTGAACGCCAGCTGCTGGGTGAAGATGCGCTCCCTGACCAGGTGCAGCCGCCGACTCATCGCATGCACCTTGCGAAAGTAGCCAAAGTATTCGTATGGCGTTATGATCGCCACACGCTCATCGCTGCCGCTGAGCGCGGCCAAACCGGCAAACGACTGCAGTTCGCTGGTCTCCAGCTCATGCGGTGGCTCCCGATCCTTCAGCTCTGGCAGACTTTCCATCCAGCGTTGCGCATTGCCAGGGGCCAGCTGAACCCTATAACTCTGGGCCAGCACCTCGGCTATAGTCTGCGGTGGATTGCGTTGCCTGTCCTGGCGCAGCATCTGGTACATTCCCGACTGGTAGGCGCTGCGTATGACCAAGGTGCACAGCAGCCACGTGACCAGCAGCAGACGCAGTGAAACACGCTGCGGCAGTTGACGGGACAGCAGGCTTCCTCCCATGGTCAGCACCAGCAGCTGATAATACGGATGCTGTGGTAGAGTTGAAAGGAAAACATGTGTTTAAATAGGAGTTTCATAAATCCAATCTTAGTTAAACTGAAACTTAATCTCAACTCATCCATCGCTAACCTAACCTCAAACAATTCTTAACCCCAATACAAGTACTGAAGTTAAGTTGTCTTCTATAGCATATATTTTACCTGCGGCATCTTTTTCGAAAATCTTTTCAGTAGCCAAACTACGAAATAGCCCAGCGCTAGGACCAGCGCAATGGCCCGCCATAGAGCGGGATCAAAGGGAAAAGCCAGTTTCTCATAGGCCGAGTAAGCACTGGGCAGATTGGTCACCAGCATAATGTGGCTCATGAAGTAGTACCTTGACTGCGAATAGGGCACTTCATACCGCTCGTTGGGCTTATAGTGGAAGCCACCCAGAGCATATTCCGCTTTACTAAAGATCTGTAAGCAAAATAAAGTTACTACAATAATACTTTAATATATATCAAAATTTTGTATTCATTTTTTTTAAATATCAAATACCAATAAAGAATCCCTTCAATTTATAAATAATAATACCGAAAAGAATCAAATTAAATTTTTTAATACCGAATAAAACGATACTCAAAAATTAATATTCCACAATGCAATTTTACAAAATGTGCACAAAAATTAAAAGAAAGCACCAACAAAACGTTTTCAATATTTTATTTCTTAGAAAACGCCCAATGAATCCTTTCAACACTGGTTTCACTCCAACCGTAGGCATAGAGACCTGACGCTAAGGCAAACAAACGTTTTAGTATTTTAGTATTTCGTATTTATAAATATCACGCATACGCACCTCCTCGAACACAGAGCCGGACTCTTCGAAAGTGTCGCGCACTTGCGACTCGTTCAGCCAGTAGAGGCCGACGGAAAAGTTCAAATTATCAGCCATGAACTGCAGCAGTTCGCCCTCGATGCCCAGGAAGGTGCCATCATCGCGTCTCACCAAGTACGGCATGTCCGGCCACGTGGCACAGGTCAGGGTGCAGCCATAGAAGTTGTCCAGCTTGGCTGGGAAATAATCGTCGATCTCCCAGGTACCCAGCTTGGCGTCAAATCGATTCACAATGCTGGCACGAACACTCTGACAGCCGTGATTTGCACTGTACGGAAAATAACTCAGCAGCAGCACGTCCTGTCCGTCGAGCACCAGCAGGCCAGCTTTCAGCACGCTGCGGCTCCACAGCAGCTCCATGACTGGCTCCAGCTGTGGATCTAGCATGTAGATGAGCGTATATGACATATCGCTCGTTGCGCCGAGCTTTTCATAGACTTGCTGCAGAGCACGCAGATCCTCCACCAGCAGCAGCACAGCATGCCTATACGGTCTGTACGACAGGACCTTCTGCTCGAACAAGCAGCGCGGTTGCGGCGCTGCGGCTGGCAATGCCATCAGCACGCCGCCTAGCAGATCCAGCAGCGACGACCGACCCGTCAGCGAGCTGTACTTCACGTGAACGTAAAGCGTCTGGCTGTGCGACATCTCCGACTGTTGCAGCACCTGGGCCAGTGCCAGCGACAGTGAGTCCAACCTTGGGGTTGTCTTCATCATCAGCGTCGCGTCACATTGCGGCAGCAGCAGCAACGCCACACTGAGCAGGAGACAAGCAGTAAGCCGCATTTCTCGACTTGTGAGTCGCAACTGGCATTCAATGGGTTTATCTTGTTCCAGTTCCTGTTCTTGTTCTTGTTATTGTTCTTGATTTGCCGACTCCAGGGAAATGTATTTTATGGAAAGCTAATAAGCACGTTGACGTTTAATAATTCGATATGCTACCCCTTGCCTGATGACGATTAGCATTTATCTGATGGTCACAATTACTCAATAACGCAAACCGTTAGAGAAAATGTTTCATTTAATTGCAATCGATTAGTGGTTATCGAAATGACGATCCACTCACTATCGTATGAAAATAAAAAAAAAACAAAAATACCAAAAGAGAAGAACGATGAATACGTTGAATAAACAAGGCTTTGCAGATAAAAAGAATTAAATTAAGAATAAACTGATATGAATTATGAATACAAGTAATTAAGAAATATTTTAAGAGTCATTGTCAGACACATCAAATTTAGTTATTTATTAGACATTCGAGCTAATGTTAAATTAAAAGCCCTAACACAAAAGAAGACCATTGCCTAATAAGAGAAATTCCACAGCCATTAAAAAAATACCAAATTTGAAAGATTTGGGCAAAAAGAATCAGTAGAAAAAAATAACAGAACATAAGAAAAACAATTGCTAACAGAGCTGAGAAATGCGCAAGCATGACAATATATCCGAAGAAAGCCGAAGAAGTAAAGCATTCAATCGATTTCAACTGAGTAATTGAGTAATAGAGCCAATCAGATGAAAATACGCCGCAAGGACTGGTTAAATATACATATGTGCATACACACATACATACATATACACATGTGCATGTATGTATGGATTGTTATGCTGACACATGTTTATTAAATCAGCATTAAATGGATTTCCCATGAGTCATTGCCTGTGGAGGAAAAAGCTAAGCCAACTGCTAAGCAGGTGCCTAACGCTGATGGGTGCCCGTCGATATGTACGATGATTAATGCTGCTATCGCAACATCTATCGGTAATTTAAACTCAGACCTTTCATATTCTACATTTTTATAAAGTGCTTCTTTTAATTGGGTGTACATACATAATTCATATAACTTTTAGCTAATCATCAATAATATCAGTATCGTTATCACCATCATCATCATTATCGTTATCTTTATCGTTATCGTTAGCGACATCGTCATCGTCATCCTCGAAATGAAAGTAGTCCACCTCGTCATCAAGGTCGTCCTTCTTGGCGATGCGTCGATTTGATTTGTTCATCTCCGTAGTCGTTCGCATCGCAATGCCCAGCTCCTGGTCGTTCGACTCCTGATTCTCCTCCGTCTCGTCAAAGAGGCCACGTTCGGCGGCGCCAAGCTCATAGACAGGCTCACCCTTTTCCTTCGTCCTGTTGCTGGACTGACGCACCAAAAGCGGCGGCTTGACAACCACACGCGTCAGATTCGTATGGTGATTGAGCATGCCCTGATAGAGATGTGGGAACCGACGCTGAAACTCCGCCTTGATGCGCAACAGGCGCTCCAGCATGCCGGGCGTGAGCAGCTGCTGTGTGCGCGCCATGATGTGCGTATCTCGTCTTGGTCTTAGATACGCCTCATAGCTACCGCCGCCGCTGTAAAGAGGATAGACTGGATCGTACGGCTTCTGGTTCCAGGGATCGTTCGGCTGGGCCACGGGCAGCAGACCCATATACGGACGGAGCAGGCCCTCTTTGAGGCCAATTGTGGAGCCAACAGTTTCGTTAACATTCGATGTAGATGTTGATGCTGATGCTGAAGTGGATGTGGATGTTGATGTTGATGTTGATGTTGATGTTGATGTGGATGCTGTTGATGGACTGTTTGATGAAAATGAAAGCGAACGAAATGAAATTATCTAAATTAGTGAATGGTAATGTTAAAGTTAATGTTAATGTTCATGTTAATGTTCATGTTAAAGTTATTCATGCATATTTGTATTGTATTCAATAAGCGGATGATGATGAGATATAGCTGCTGCTGCTGCTGCTGCTGCTGTTGCTGTTGCCTGGGCGCTGCTTGCGTCTGCGGCGCAAACGCTTTGAGTATTTGATGGGACGACGGGTGGAGCTAGTTGGGTTGGTGGAGATGCTGTTTGGGACTCGATTGCTGCCGGCCATCTGGGCAAACGCCTTTTCACGCTGGAGCTGCAAACGAAGGAGTTCGTTTAACACATCGATCAGCTGATCGAGCTTCGTACTGCGCTCGCGCAACAGCGATAGCTCCTTGGTCACCTTGCCGCTGGCCTTCGTTACCTTCGCTTGGCGCGTCGTACGCAATCCCAGTCGCGTGCTGCGCCTGCGCACAAATTTGCCGCGCAGCGCGTATGGATGAGGCGTGGTCGTGTCAGCCCCTTCGTTTGAGCCATCCTCCCTTTCGGTGTCCTTGATGGCATTGGCATGCAGAGCCGCATTCAACAGCTGTGCCTGATGCAGCGCCCCAGCCGAAGGCTCCGTGGTGCTGCTAGAGCCTGTGGCACGCTTCGATTTGTTGTCCGGATCGTAGAGCTGCAGCTCCTGGTAGCTGTAGTCGCCAGAGCCATTGCTATCGGGCTTGGATATATCCAGCTGGCCGCCTTGGACATATTGCTGTTTGTGCGTCTTGGACAAATAGTTGGTATCGTAGCCTTTGCTGGCCAGCAGACGTTTCCACTGCTCGGCATTTGACGGCTTCTCTGTGGTGGTGCTAGTGGTGGTTGTGGTGCTAGTAGTGCTGCTGGTGCTGCTGCTCATGCTGGTCGTTTCCACTTGCCGGCAATCCCGTAACCGTTCCTCCGCTTTGGTCAACTGCTCCTTAAGGCTTTCGATCAGGCCGTAGAGCTTCTTGAATTCGATTCGTGCCGCCGCCAGCTCAGCGCGCATTTGCGAACGCTCGCTGCTCGCCTCATCCAGCTGCGCCTTCTCTGTTACACTTTGCCCTGCGGGCGTGGCAGCTGTCGTTGTCTCCGTGACATATTCCTCCGGCGGATGGGCAACCGTCTCACCAGCTGCCAACTGATCGCCGCTTATCTCCAGCGGCTCCTGGCTGGCACGTTCCAGCGCCTCGCGCACTGAGGCCGCATTGTAGCGCATCAGCGCCTCCGCCGGATCCTCATCCGGACTCAGTGTGATCTCCTTCAGGCCCAGCTTGTACTCCTTGCGCAGAGCATTCAGCGAACTCTCATCGATAGTCTCCAGCGTGCCATATTCGGCATTACGCCGGCTTCTGCTGCGCTGTGCTCTGGCACACGAACAGCCGCCAGGATTGGCCCGGCTGGCGCAACGACAGCTGCTGCCGCAGGCGCAGTGAGCGCTACCGCAACCGCAGCTGCCGGCATGCAAAGCTGGCAAGGAATGGCTTAAACTATTTGCTAACCTTTTCTCTATGCGATGATCACCGTTCGGCAGAGATGGGGGCGTGCCCGAGCTAGTGTGGTTGTAGTTGTTCGTGGTGGTCATCTGCTCATCCGGCCGCTCCTTCTGCTCGTCGTGTTTTATTGCCTGAAATGCGTCGCCTGTTAATGACAATGAGGAACAGCGGGCGTGGAAGAAGATGGAAAAATGTGAATGATATGAAGCCAACTACATGGGTGTCGCTGTCTACTTGAGTGTGTGTGTGTATATACGTGTGTCTGTTAATGTATGTGGGCGTGGGCGTGTGCTGTGCGTATGTGTGTGAGTGTGCGTGACTTAGCTTAAAACTAATTGAGCTCAGTAAATAGTTAAGGCAACGGCACTTCGGGGCTTGATTCCGGAATTCCCTAGCTATGGCCAATGCTATAAGAGATATGTATTTGGACTTAAGATACTGGGAAAACCTAGTTCTTCCTAGTTCTTTCCTTGGGTGCAGACTTGAAAGTCTCTCAGCCAAATTCCTATCCTAATATCTGGCTTTTCTAAGCTGAATTCCTGTGCATAGCTGCAAAATTTCCTAAGCGAAGGCTTCATTTAGCTCGAACTTCCTCGCGGGACTAAGTACTAAGTACTCCCTATTGGATCTCAGCAAGCTTTCTCGTGGGTTTTTCTGTTTGCCTTGGATTTCATTTAATGTTTTCCTTATCAGCTAACCATAAACTTAGGTTAAACCTAAAGCTCCAAGCACTGAGCCGTAGTTTTCCGATAGTCCCTTTTAGCAGTTGCCTAGTCTTGGGTTAAACTTACCATGGTGTTATGCTGACGCAGCATGGACTCGATCTCGTCGTTACCAACAGCCGCCCGATACCCACCATATCCATTGGAGCCGTAGCCACCACCGCCATAGCCACCACCGCCGTAGCCACCACCGCCGTAGCTGGTGCCGTAGCTGGGTCTATGCACATGTCCGTAACTTGAGCCATAGGCCGGTGCGTAACTAGCTGGCGGCGTATTGTGATAGTAGTTGATGATGGTAGGCGCCGACTTGGACTTGGATTTCTTGCGATGATCCCCACCCAAGCCAAGTATATCCACTGTTTGTGGCGAGAGGTTAAGATCGGTACTGCGGAATACGCCAAAGAGATTACCTTTGTGCCGTGCCTGGCCAGCGTTTTCGGGCATTTGCGGTTTGGCCTCTCCCAGCATTCCATCGGTGTCGACTTGAGGCTGTTGCTCTCCCATTTGCTGCTGATCCATCTGCTGCTGCTGTTGCATAGCCAACATCTTCTCAGCCACCCACTGCCGCTCGGCTGCCTGATTCATGCTCTTGTCGGAGGTTTGTTTCTCCTGTGCCTTGGCCTGTTCCTCGGTCCACTGACGCTGCTGCATATCCTGCTGTCCTTTGGCTTGACCCTCGGCCCATTGACGCTTTTGCTCCTGTTGCTGCTGCTCTGCCTTGGCCTGCTCCTCGGTGGATTGCCGCATCATCTGCTGTTGCGCAATCATGGGTGTCTGGAATGCTGAGTCCTGTTCCCTTTGCGCTTTAGCCTGATCTTCCGACCACGCACGCTGCTGCATATCCTGCTGCGCCTTAGCCTGTTGTTCCATCCATTGGCGCTGCTGCTGCTGCTGCATCTGAGCCTCTGTCCACTGTCGCATCATCATGTGTCCCTGCGGCTGCATCGTCATGGGCATTTGGAATTGCGGAGGGGCTCTCTGTGCTTCCATGAATTGACGCATCATTGGGGTATTCTGTTGCTGCATGACCATAGGAGTCTGCTGAGGTGTGTTTTGTGCTTTAGCCTGATCGTCCGCCCATTGACGCATCATTGTGGGATTCTGCTGCTGCATGACCATAGGAGTCTGCTGGGGTGTGTTTTGTGCTTTAGCTTGATCGTCCGCCCATTGACGCATCATTGTGGGATTCTGCTGCTGCATGACCATAGGAGTCTGCTGGGGTGTGTTTTGTGCTTTAGCCTGATCGTCCGCCCATTGCCGCATCATTGTGGGATTCTGCTGCTGTGCCTCCTGCTCCTTAGCCTGTTGCGCCTTTGCTTGATCCTCGCTCCACTGGCGCAGCTGTTGCTGCTGCTGAGCCTGCTGTTGCTGCAGCTGCTGCTGCTGTGCCTTGGCCTGTTCCTCCGTCCACTGTCGCATCATCTCGGCACTCTTAGCCTGGCTCTCCGTCCACTGTCTCATCATTTGGGGATTTTCCTGTTGTGTCATGGTCTGCTCCTGCATCCATTGGCGCTGCTGCTCTTTAGCCTTAGCCTCCTCCTCCGTCCACTGACGCATCATCATGGGATTCTGTTGCTGCATCTGCTGCAGCATCTGCTGCGACTGCTGTTGCTCCTTGGCCTTCCGTTCGGCATTCTCAGCGGCCATGCGGTAGGCGTAGGCCATGACCTTGACTATGTCCTCCTTGGATAAGGTCTGCGGCTGCTGTCCAGTCATAACCTGGCGCTTGGTATAGGTTCTGCGCTGCATCTCCCTGTTCAGCAGGCGGCGCACATAGTCGTCGCGTAGAGCCCGCTCAATGTCAGCTCGGGTGATCTTGTGGACTGGCGTGCGGCTCAAGGGGTAGCGCAGCTTGTAGGCGGGGCCATTCTTTGTCGTCTCACCTTGGGCATGGGCGCGCATCTCGCGTGCCAGTCGCTCAATCTGCTGCAGCTGCTGCAGTTCCTCAATTACCTGGCGCTCGAAGGCCTCCAGCTTGGACTCAATTTTTGCACGATCCGTGGTCTTGCCATTGCCCTGCTCCTCCTCGTTCTCCTGCTTGCTGGGCATACGGAACCAGAGCAACGGCACTTGCTGCTTCTCCTGCTCCATCTGCAGCGCTGACTTGATCTTCAGCTGAGCCAGCTGCGCCTGTGTCTGTTGTGGTGCCCGATAGTTGATGGTGTCGTGGTTTTCCGGCTTGACACGCACCTCCGATATGTCCGATGCCTGGGCACTGCTGCCCGGCAAGAATTGACGTAGTCCGGCCATGAACGAATCCGGTGTTGGGGCTCCGGGTATACCGCCCAACGCGCTGCCCAACAAATTGTTGCTGCCATCGAAGAATGCTCCGAATCCCGGTGGTGGAGCCTGACCTAGCGTTGGGCCAGCTGGTGCCGGCGCCGGTGCCGCCGGTTCATCCGCGGGCTTGGCAGCGGGTGGAGCTGGTGTCGTCGTGGTCGCAGCGGATGCCTGGCCGAGCAAGCCGTCGAGTGTTGGCAGTCCAAAGTTCTGCATAACGGGCGCCATCTGGCCTAGATTGAAGGCATCCGGCATTGGCGGCATCTGACCGAGATTGAAGTTATCCGGCAGTGGGGGCATCTGGCCCAGGCTGAAGCCATCCGGTAGCCGGGGCATCATCTGAGCAAGATTCGGCGGGACCATCTGGGCAAGATTGGGTGGCGGCATCTGGCCAAGCATCTGCTGCATTTGCTGTAGCATAGCAGCGCCATTCAATGCACCTGGCGGAGCTGGGGCAGGTGGTGCAGCTGGAGCTGCATCCTGACGTGTCACACGTGACTTGTGACCATTCGCTTCATCGGCTAGGACCAGCACCACCTTGGAGGGAGATGCCTGCAGATTGTCCGGCACGGCGCCGAGCAGAGTCTGTGCCGGGAAGAGGCTGCCCCAACGCAGGAGGCTACTTAATGCTGGGAACATGAAATAGAAAGCATCTACAGAGGGAATGCCACTGCGTGGCAGCGTAACGGGTGGCATCTGCGAGAGAAGCTAAGAGTGGGTGGAATGATGAAAGAGAGGTAAAAAGAGAGAGAGAGAGAGGCAGGAAATTATGGTAGGAGAGGAATACAAAGAGGGGAGGATGCAAGGAAGAAAACATAAAGAGAAGAAAAGGAGAAAGGATTAGAAAATTGAACTGGACGAGATTTAACTCAAGCGTTAACTTTCGGATATATATTAGATATATATACATATGCATATATGAGTAATTCGAATTGTACTTACATGTGGAAAAGCTGTGCTAAAACGACCTACATATATCTTAATTAAAACTAACAAATCGCAAGTTGCCTTTAACTAAATACTAAACTGATTGTCCCTATAGAAATTTTATGATAAGGTGTGTAGACATAAGGAGAAAATCTGATCCTTAAATTATTATGACCAAAGATCTAATAGTTAATTTTCAGTTAAATTTTCTGTTCACGTATATGTATATTAGTTCCACTAAGATCGCCTTACAAGTGTGACTGCACTGCTTCAAATCGACAACTTTCATTAGTTCAAGCAGTCCTTATCTAGGCTTATCGACAGGCCATGTATCGGCCAGGTATTTGGGTTTACTAACCTGATCTTGGGTGGGTATCTGCAGCTTAGCCGGCGCAGTGGTGGCATTTGTCGCATCATCCTTACTGTCGCTCTGCATCAAGCTATCGACAGCGGCTGCTGCCTCCGGTCCGCTGACAACGGTGGCACTCGGTTGTGCATCCTGAGCGTTGCACAATGCGCCGCCTAGCAGCAGCAGCGTTAAGCACAACAAACGCATCCTTAAGACGTATATCCTATATTCTATTTGTATATAGCCCGCAATTCGCACTCGCCACTTTCACTTTCACTTTCACTTTTTCCAGAGCACTTTCGCTTGAGCGTCGAACGGCAACTGACGTTCCAAACGCTCCAACGCTGGCCCATATAGAATACCTGGTCGTCGTCGTCGGCGGCGGCGGCGACAGCAGCAGCAGACAAAAATTGTCGACGTCGCCGAATCGTGCTGAAGAGCTGCGCTGCTCTTTGCACGCATCGCGAGGTGACAGGCCACGCCCCCCCGGCTTTGAAGTAAGTATTACGCAAAAAGTATTTGCCATTGCATTTCAATTTCGTTTCCGTGTGCCACAAAAAGACAGCTAACAAGAATAGAGTCTTCAAATGGAGAGTGAACATCGTTAAAATACCCTGTAAACAAAGGCAAATGCTATAATTGACAGCAGAGAAAGGTATTGGGAATACATGTATGTACATACATGTATGTATAATTAATATCAATATGTATAATTAATATGAATATATATATATATATATATCAATTTGATATACAGATATGAATGAAAATACCGTATGAGCATATTATTTAAATGTACAATATTTCAAAAATAGATTCCGATGATATATCGATGCCTTTTAAGAGAAGAAAAGCCCACATATCGAAGGAGATCTTGCAATATTAATTTTAACATATATTGGCGAATCACCAAAATGAAAGTTAATTAAAAACCTATTTATACAGCTTACAATTTAGAATTGTACAGGGTAGTCGAAGACTTTTGCAGCAGCCGGCGTAGCACAATACATAAATATAACCAAAAACAAAAACAAACAGCACAAAAAATATATGTGAAGAAAAACCTTGGCTTAACAATTTGCTGATGAGCAATTTTTCGTGGAATCAGCGCAAATTTTGATGCACTGAAAACAAATAAGCAGTTCCACAAAGTTTCCAATTAGTGTCTTATCTGGCATTTAAAAATTATTTTGTCTACGGATTGCGTCAGTCCGGAAGCTGTCCGACACTTTTCTTTACCGGTTTATCTCGCGTTTTATGACCGTTGGAAAAAGTGTGACCCAACATGCTAATTTTTGTATTCAACACTCGCCGGTACGTGCTCATATCAAATATACTACAGAGATGACAGCTGAAGCATGCAAATTACTCTGAATAATCTAATTCTGATATCATTCCGCAAGTAATAACTGAAAAGCTTGTTTTACATTTTCAAATGGAATTCCATATGTACATATGTGTCAATGATCAAATTCTTATTCGAAAGGCTATTCAGAATATATTTATATTCCTTTTGCATTATTGCGCCTGTTGCTTGGGCCATCTCTAATCAAAAGTTTGCCACAAAATTCTCACAGCGTAGACGCCCTTATCGCGAATGTGTGTCACCGAGCTAAAAAGCGAACAAAGTGCATCAATGCTGAGCTAAGCGCTGCAATGGACTTTTAACTCCATCGTCGTCTGTTGTAGTACAAAATAAGAATAAAATTTGTGTATGAACAAGTATTATTTATTTTGTTTTTGTTTTATTCTTCAGTTGCGGGAGTCTGCTTAGATCAGCACGAAACTGCAGTAATATTACAGTTGTATTGGAAACGAGTTCATAAAATACGGTCAGCGATCTGTAAAGTGTGTTGCGACACGAACAATTCTTGCATCGCTGCAGTTTCTTTGTTAATTTCTCATTGCAAGACAAAAAAAATCCAGGCAAATAAAACTATGAAATAGGAAGAGACAAAAGCCAAAAAAATGCCTTTTAGCTTTTTCAAATGTGGTCACTCTTAAGAATTTTGTCGAAAAAAATAGAACTTGTGCTGGTCACACTGTAGCAGTTCGAAGCAGAATCAACATAATTTTCAATACAAAGTGCTTAACTGATTTAATATTTGCCAGAAAGACATGGTCACCTTGACACGGAAATTTGGTCAAAAGAAGCCAATGAGTATATTGGTCTCATTGCCACTCAATTCAAAGCTAACGATCTGCTTAGAGGAAAAGAAAGAAAGGAATCGAAAAATCTCAATTTGTAAACAATTTATAAACAGTTTAAGTATTGATATTGTTTTGTTTTTTTTTTTTTTTCTTTTTCAAATATAGCATGTGACTGCAATTTGACCAACGACTTTTTAACTGATGGCACATCCATTTAAATACAATTGGGCAGATAATGTGCCGCGATAAGGTGCGCATGCAACGACTAAAAGCTTCAGCAATGGCCGTTGGCCATTGGCCATCGTGGACAGTTAACTGACGACACTTGGCTGGCTCATTTGCGCTTCAGAATGTTGACGAGCGAGTCGGTGCAATCGATTCATAACATAACGTTAATATACGCAGTGGTGTGGACGATTAACAGCCACTATGCCAGCGACTCGAGCAAGCCGCTCTCAATCATGAGTTTCGCTAGGCAGGAATCAAGCCGAGATCTGCACAATGATCTCACTGATGCTGTACTACGTCTGGCCTCAGCTGCCGGGCGCATTAAGTTTTTGCTGCAGAACGAGGGCATCATTACAGACGAGTCGCTGGCCGAAGTGGCACCTCAGGCGCCCCCAAGTGGAGTTCTGGGCAGGGACACTGGACTGTTTCTGCTCGATAGCTGGGCCACCTATTTGCGACTGGAGCGGCATCTGATGCAGCCGGGCAGCTTCTACAAGCGCAATGGCTACTATTGCATTGTGTATACGGGCGAACAGACCGGACGCCTTAGCATCATTTACAAAATCTTTCGACGCCTCCTTGCCATCTACGTGATCAACGTGAATGTGCTGCTGCTCAATCGGCAGAATGGCACCATCCAGGTGTACAACTACTATCCATATCGACCGCATCGCTGTCAGTCATCGGAGCCCGTACACTATGCTACCTTCTACGGCAGCCTGGGTGCTCCTCCGATCATTCATGTGCAGAACAGCGTTCGTTTCTTTGACAGCAAAGTGGATGACATGCATGGCTGCAAGCTGGTCACCGTCACCTTTCAACACCGTCCATTTGTAATCATCGATGATAACAGCAATCTGACTGATGTTCAGCGTCTGTTTGGCATCGAGGGCAAGATTTACCAATTGTTGGCCGAGCGCATGAACTTTGCAGTTACATTGGTGAAGGAGCCCAACGGGGATCGTGGCATTGCTTATCCTAATGGCACCTTAACAGGTGCTATGAAGATGGTGAGTGAAAGCTCTTGAAGGAAATCGATAACATTCACCGCCGATATCGATTTATTTTCATATAAAAAGCTTGCCGTTTGTATCGATCGATAAATTGATTAGCCTTACACTCTCAAAAAGTCATATACAATGATCGATAGCACTAACTGAAGCCTAAATCGATAAACAACAATTTGTACACTTCACATAATGTGTTTCCGATTCCGATAACTATCGATCGTGACGATACTTTTATTTAAAACTGTCGCACACGAGAGGAAATCGATCTACCCCCAATACCAAATGATTTCAATCAAAATCGACAACACGATAGACGATAACTTTTAATTTTCCACATTTGCAGATCGTTGATGGCTTGGCGAACATTACCTTCGTCTCATACATGTATAACAGGGAGCGCGCCACGTATATGCTGCCGAGCATCTCGTACACTAGCTTTCCCATTGTGCTCTGTGTGCCTGGGGGCCGTCCGCTGACGGCGCTGGAGAGGCTGACCAAGCCGCTTGGGTACATCACATGGATATGCCTGCTGACCAGCATACTGTTTGGAATGACACTGATTACAATGCTTCAATTGTTGAGCGTGCCGCGATTGCGTCGCTTTGTGCTCGGCGAGAGCAATCGACGGCCTGGCACGGAGCTGTGGAGCACGCTGTTTGGTGGCATTCACATGCATCCGCCACGTCGGAGCTTCGCCCGTTTCCTACTAGCTATGTGGCTGCTCGAGACGCTGGTGTTACGTGCCGCCTACACGGGCGAGATGTACATATTGCTACAGGATGCACGGACGCGTACACCGCTGCGCACGCTGGCTGAGGTGCTGGACAAGAAGTTCGAGTTCCGCATGCTGCCTGCCCTGCAGCCAGTGTTCCGAGAGATGGTCAGTCAGGAACGAGTTGTTATTATTCCCCGGCTGGAGGAATCACTCAAGCAACTGCGCGACCATACCGAGTCACAATTTGTGGTGCCATTGCTGAAGCCAACCGTCTCCCGATTCGATATGGACTCCGGACCCGAGAAGCCACGTCTCACCATGCTTCGTTATCCCCTGCTCACTGCCCCGATGACCCTTTACATGCGCCCGCACTCATATCTAAAGCAACGCATCAATAAGCTGCTGATCAACATGATGTCCTCGGGCCTGGTACACCGCTTTCGCCGCATGTATCTGGACAGGATGGAGCACATAGCCAATCAGCGCAACCGTGAGCCCACCAAACTCAGCCTCTGGCAGCTGAGCGGCCTCTTTGGCAGCTTTGCATTGATGCAGCTGCTGGCCACTATCGTCTTTCTGCTCGAACTGCGCGCCGCTCAGCCCCACCGGCCGCGTTTGCGTCGACTCATGAATGCTGCCAATCGTTATATGATCTGAATCTATAGCAATCGAAGGAAATCGAGAAGTTTTCCTCTTACGTGCACTGTAACTTATCTAGATTGTAATTGAATTGCAATGTACTTACCTTTTTGCAATGAACGTACCTACATTTTAGCTTAACTGTGCTTTGTCTACCGTAACTACAGTCTACATGTAACTTATATAACTAACTTATCTAACTTTCCTTTAATGTGTGCACATTGTAACTTACCTGAAATAACTTATCTACTCAGTAACTCAACTAAAATAAGCCTCATATGACATAACTACATTGTAACTTATATTTTTTGTAATTGATCTATGTTGTACACTATCTTTTAAATGATTTACAATTTAACTTATTGACATACCAGATTGCCTGTCTTCTAACATATCTATATTGCGACTTATCTACAATGTACCGTATCTATAGCTTAGCTTAACTACAGTACGTATGTATCTACAGCTTATCCACAGTTTAACATATCTAAACTGTAACTTATTTACATTGTCATATATCTACATCGCAGCTTAGCTTTCAATTAATCAACTTTGTGATCAATATTATATATAGAGTTTGTAGCTTTACTATAATGCATCTTCAAGCCTAGTAATGCTTAGCTGCTTATTTATATATCATATTATATATGTATCTACATCTCTGTGTCTAAAGATTTACATTTTTCTGATTAATCAACCGTCTATAATCGTGAATATATGTTATCTGCTTAGATTTGTTCTAAAATATATGTAGTATGTATGCAGTTAACTTGTAAAAATTGCTCGAATCGAAACCCTATATCATCATATATGTAGCTGCTGCAAGGAATTATCCCCTATCAAAGAAGTTTCCTAGACAGACAGTAAGAGATTAAACGGTTATGTATTTAATAGTTTTAATTAACTTGAAAACTTTACAAACTAATCTGTTGTTATACTTTATCATAGATCATATTCCTACCATGGCATTTGCTCTAATGATTCCATCCAGTCGAATGCCCTCACAGACGCTCCAAAATCCTAGATAGCCAGCGCATGCGTTCACGTCGACTGAGCAGCTCGAGAACGAAGATGGCGAGCGTCAGCGAGTGGGCAAACAGGAGACAATTGAGGGCGGCATAGATGAAACGCATGCACTGATTGAACTGAGTCGCGTAGTCGGCGTAGTGCTTCAATGGATTCAGTCGAACTGTCATGGTGGTGGCCAGGTGCGGCGACTTGTGCCGATTGACAATGTGCGGTCCAATGCCGGAGCTGCGCATGAGGAACAGCATGTGATTGAAATTAGAGGTCAAATAGGAGCCCATCGGAAAGTGTACGCAGATCATGTTGTCCAAGATCTTGTTGCTGGCGAGAACGAGTATGTGGTGCTGCGACCGCTGCCTGCCCAGGTAGTCGGCCAGAAAGCTGGCCGTGCTGATGGCGGCGACTCGCTGCCGTTCCGGCTGGGCCAGAAGCTGCCCGAGCATGTCTACTGGCTGCCCGGGCAGGATGCGGGTGCGTGCTCTCAAGGTGGGCAGCCACGCGGTCATGCGGTATGTGGCATGATCCGAAATGAAATGGTAACCCTGTACGAGCGCCTGCTCCAGGCTGTGCGGCAAAGGGCGAGTCGGTGCATTGTACAGGAACATAAAGACAGAGCTCTCGTAGCACATGCGCAGCATGAAGACCGAAAAAATCCAGGCCAGATCCAGGAGCGGAACGCGACGCCAGCCGCCCACCCAGCACAACAGACGCAGTGCAGCCAGCGCAAGCACCAGCAGCCAGACGCACGAGTCAAACGGAAACAGCATGATCTCGTAGACGCTATACGGACGAGCCGTGCGCATCACCAGCACGTACTCCACCTGGCTGTAGGGCAACGTGCTGGACAGATGCTTTTGGCGAGCCGGCATGCAGGCGGCAAATCCGAGCGTCATATTCGCCCGTCTCTGCTGGAGCATATGGAAGGCGCCGGTCATGGTGCCGTTCATATAGCTGACGCCGCCAATCAAATCCGCCGGCTCATTGGCCACCAGGGCCAGGCTGAAATTCAGCCTGCTCGCCAGCAGCTTCAGTATGTCGGCGTCGATGCCAGAGATTCGGTCGCTGGGCCGCGTCCGCTCCATATGCAGCCGCATGTACGGCCGTATCTGCCATACGACCACGTGCAGGGGACAGCCGTGCAGATTGTGCAGCTTCCGTGGATAGATCTGGTAGAGGCGTGCCTGGTGCAGCGGCACAGGCACAGCCTGCGTGTCCTCACAGCCGCGAGCACCAGAGTACGGATAGTAGGTGTAGCTGCTGACTCTGCCCTCCCGCAGCTCGGCCAGCAGCAGCAGCACATGTATGTTGTAGCGCTGGTGCAGCAAATACGCGAAGATCTGGCTCATCTGCGCCTGCTGCCAGGAGGCGTCACCTCGCTCGGCTATCATCACGATTAGGT
The DNA here is from genome assembly GCA_037075325.1 of Drosophila mayaguana. NCBI lineage: Eukaryota > Metazoa > Arthropoda > Insecta > Diptera > Drosophilidae > Drosophila > Drosophila mayaguana. Next base: position 6,072,744 of record JBAMCG010000127.1, on the reverse strand, counting down.
ATTTGTATTTGTGGGCCATATTCATGCGCGGATTGCGACTGCTGGCCGCGATGAACTGGCTGGCATTCTGCACAAAGAACAGCATCATTTGTGTGCGCAGACCCATGGAGTCCACTAGCCGCTCATCCAGCACACGGGGCACCATGGCCCCAAGGCATTGCGTCAGCACGCGCTCCACCATGCGCTGCTCCCACCGTGGCAGTTGACTCCTGTAGCTGGTGCTGATGAAGACGTTCATGTCGTGAGCCTCACAGGTCTGTCCAAATATCATTTGCAGTGCTTTAGTCAAATTCTTTGCCAATTCTCCATCCGCCGGATCTTGTCCGGGCAGGCAGCCAAAGCTAAGCCCAAGCAGCAGCAACAGCAAATGCACAACGTTCAGTTCCATTTGCAAGGAATAACTGAAATTGGATCGCTTTGGAATAATCTATATATATATATATATATATATATATATATATATATATATATGTATACATATATTGACAGCATATCGATTGTGATTGCAGTCCCAACACCCTAGAGAATGTGCAATGTCCGTACTGCTGTCCGTCCGTCCCTCCATCCGTCTGTCCGCACGAATGCAAACCCTCGAATTATAAAGTGTCAAGATCTTTCTGATACGCCCACTAGGGGCGTGGCAAATCGAAAATGCATTTCACAGATCTTATTAGCTGAAGTGCTAGAGGGTGTTAGCAATATATTCTCACGTAGACAACTGGACAGTTGCGTGACACCGGAGTCCTTCTAAGGACTAGCAACTAGAAAAAATAAAATTGAGGTTGTGGCAAATCAAAGATGACTTGTAGCGCGAACTGCCAAATTCATAAAAAAGGAAAGTATCACAAAGTATCACGCAGTCGGTTACGCCGGTTCTAACTTGTTCCTCTGTAAATTTCTCAATTCAATTAATATAATAATACACCAGAGTTAATTCCGGTGGTACAAATACTTGATCTCCCCTGACAATAGTTGACACAAATCTCATTTAAATCGTGTAATGCATTAGGAAATCAGTGTAAATTACGTGAATGAATGTGTGCATGTGCTCTTGTAAAATTGTATAGAAGAAGTGCAGAATGATTGGAATATCAGTTCTTTGCAGGGTTCAGGGTATCTTCTAGTCGAGCAGTCTCGACTGGAGCACTCTTACTTGTTTTTATTTACTTTTTTTTTGCAGAAAATTTTAATATTCAAACCGGAAACCAAAAACTTAACATTGATTCCGGCCATCTAAAACCCTTGAGGTTCACGATATATTCCAATAAACCTAGTGCTTGATTCCATTATTGCCTAAAGAGCTGCTTCAACGAAAGAGTTGCCAAGGATGCAAGTTTTATGTATACATTGATTATTTGTTCTCTGGATCTTCGTGCATTTTTCAAGTCAATTAGTATGGAACTCTCAAGCAAAAAAACGTGTTAAGATTAAAGACAGTGCAGGAATTAGGTTATCTACATTGACTTCGCTGGATTTTCGTCATCTCAGTAACATTTTCTATTACATTATTGAGCTAACGAATCGAAGTATGCCATGCGAATTCACTCAATCAAGTTTTCTTGTCATTATTTCTCATTCCCTAAAATATTCAGTAGGTTAAGAGACTTCAGTCCATTAGGACATATATTTTTTATAAATTTTTACTCGGAAACTATTTCTCTAAAATAATTTTTTTTTTACATTTCTGAAAAAAGTCTCTTCCTAAACGTGCATACGATTTGCCATTCAGTGATTTTTTTTCATTTCTAATCTTATTTATAAAAGAATATTTGGCAAAATTTTCTGGATTGAATAGCAACTAACGGTAAATATGAACATTAAAAAGTGGTGCAAAACGTGATTATCATTCAGTGTGTAAAGTTCGCTTTCTGGCCTAATCTATTTACAATTAAGGACAACAGTGAATTGAGTAAATTGGGTTAGCGCAATGTCCTTCTTGCTATCCGTATAAATGTAAACGCTTTTTGTCGCTATTGAAGCTAAAGAAAATTAATTTCGTTTATATACACGGGTATAAAGTCGTCTGATACTGTTAAGATTTTTAAGAAACGCCCACTAGGGGCTTGGAAAGTCAGAAAACGCATTTCCCAGTATGTCAGTCCGCAATGTATTCAAGTAAAACTAGTAATAGATCTCAACAAGCAAAAGAACATGTAAAAAAGAGAGATAGATCAGCAGGATTTCGATCTCAGTAACATTTGCTATCCAAATTTCCAATCGAACCGAAGTATTCCATGGGAATTCACTCAATCAATTTTACTTGTCATTAGTTCTCATTCCCTAAAATATTCAGTAGGTTAAGAGACTTCAGTCCATTAGGACATATATTTTTTATAAATTTTTACTCGGAAACTATATCTGTAAAATAATTTTTATTTTAATTTTCTGAAAAAAGTCTCTTCCTAAACGGGCATACGATTTGCCATTCAGTGATTTATTTTCATTTTTAATCTTGTTTATAAAAGAATATTTGGCAAAATTTTCTGGATTGAATAGCAACTAACGGTAAATATGAACATTAAAAAGTGGTGCAAAACGTGATTATCATTCAGTGTGTAAAGTTCGCTTTCTGACCTAGTCTATTTACAATTAAAGACAACAGTGAATTGAGTAAATTGGGTTAGCGCAAGGTCCGTCTTGCTGTCCGTATGAATTTAAACTCCTTTTGTCGCTATTGAAGCTAAAGAAAATTAATTTCGTATATAAAAGTCGTCTGATACTGTTAAGACCCACCCACTAGGGGCGTGGCAAGTCAGAAAACGCATTTCCCAGTATGTCGGTCCGCGATATATTCAAGTAAAACTAGTAATAGATCTCAACAAGCAAAAGAACAAGTAAAAAAGAGAGATAGGTCAGCAGGATTTTGATCTCAGTAACATTTTCTATCCAAATTTTCAACCAAATCGAAGTATGCCATGCGAATTCACTCAATCAATTTTACTTGTCATTAGTTCTCATTCCCTAAAATATTCAGTAGGTTAAGAGACTTCAGTCCGTTAGGACATATATTTTTTATAAATTTTTACTCGGAAACTATTTCTCTAAAATAATTTTTTTTTTACATTTCTGAAAAAAGTCTCTTCCTAAACGTGCATACCATTTGCCATTCAGTGATTTATTTTCTTGGTTTTATAAAAGAATATTTGGCAACATTTTCTGGATTGAATAACAACTAATGGTAAATATGAATATTACCAAGTGCTGCAAAACGTGATTATCATACAGTGTGTAAAGTTCGCTTTATAGCCTAATCTAAAATTAAAGTAAATTGGGTTAGCGCAATGTCCGTCTTGCTGTCCGTCCGTATGAACTTAAACCCTTTTTGTCACTATTGAAGCTAAAGAAAATTAATTTCGCATATATACACGTGTATATATAAAGTCGTCTGATACTGTTAAGACCCTCCCACTAGGGGCGTGGCAAGTCGGAAAACGCATTTCTCGGTATGTCAGCAAGCAAAAGAATAGGTAAAGAGGAGAGACAGGGCAGCAGGATTTTGATCTCAGTAACATTTGCTATCCAAATTTCCAATCAAACCGAAGTATTCCATGCGAATTCACTCAATCAATTTTACTTGTCATTAGTTCTCATTCCCTAAAATATTCAGTAGGTTAAGAGACTTCAGTCCGTTAGGACATATATTTTTTATAAATTTTTACTCGGAAACTATTTCTCTAAAATAATTTTTATTTTACATTTCTGAAAAAGTCTGTTCCTAAACGAGCATACAATTTCCATTCAGTTTTTGTTTTTATAAATAAGTCTTTCCGAATTGGATCTCAATCGGCGTACAATATTAACCAAATCTTTTTTTTCAGATTTTCCGCTTATTTTCTAATTGAGTATCTGGACCATCAACCGTTTACTTGAGATAAAGGTAATTATCGTGGCCTTCAGCTTTCCAAGCTAACCCTAAATTCTTACTTCAATTTGAATTGATTTTTTACTTCATATCCAAGTACAATGGAGGAATTTACTGAGGGTCCCACTAGATATGTTAGGAATGTTATGCTTTTGAAAAAGGACTCATGCTCGGTGCGCGAACTTATGCTCTGGGTCAACAAGCACTTGCAATGCAATATTAAAGAGCTGTCCGACTTGACAGCGGGCGATATTTATTGCCAATTTATGCATAAAATTGCTCCGAAGGTGATGCCGATGGACAGGGTTATCTTCTTTACCAATGCCGCTCACGAGATTGCATCCAACTATGAATTGTTTCGTAATGCACTTCTCAGACTGAATATTCGTAAGAATATTTATCATCGCGACCTAGCGAAGGGTATTGGCCACTATGACTTCGCGACCTGGCTACACAAGTTCCATAAGGTGAACTGCAAAAATGATTCGTACGATGCGCTTGCTGAACGCAAAAACCAACAAATTGGAATGAAGAAAATTATACGGTCGAATTCCAAAGTCAATAACAGAGACTATCTGCGACGTAGCAAAGAGAATCTGGCTAGCCGTTCAAACAGCATAGTTGGCATGGCCGACAAGACGGCGAACAATGAAGAAACTGAAGACAATAATGATCCGGATCAGCTTAAGGCCAAGCCCAAAGCTTCGCCCAATAGAAAACCTATCCAGAAGAGAGCTGTCTCCAAGACAGGCGTGACCAAATCAGCCGGACCAGGCGCGAACAAACCAGACGGACCAAGCGTGAGCAAACCAGACGAACCAGCCGGACCAGGCGTGAGCAAACCTGACGGACCAAGCGTGAGCAAACCAGACGGACTAGCCGGACCAGACGTGAGCAAACCAGACGGACCAGGCGCGAAAAAACCAGCCGGAGCAGGCGTGACTAAACCAGCCGGAGCAGGCGTGACTAAACCAGCCGGAGCAGGCGTGACTAAACCAGCCGGAGCAGGCGTGACTAAACCAGCCGTACCAGGTGGTACCAAGTCGCCAGGAGGGTCCCGATTGGAGAGATCCCTTACCGTCATTCATCCTAAGCCATGGCAACAGGCTGGCAGAGCCACTCAGCAGAAGGAATTGTCTCAATTAAAAATAGACCGATCTAAATCGATGACGAAGCAAAATCGTGCGACGGAATCAGCTCAAGCAAAATTGGATCAAGTTCGACCAAAACTGAAGCCGCCAACTCGCGCAAATACAGCCTTAGCAGGTGTGACCAAGCCAGCTTTAGCAGATGGAGCCAAGCCAGCTTCGCCAGATGGAAAACGATTCGAGAGATCCCTTACCGTTATTCATCCGAAACCGTGGCAACAGGCTGGAAGAGCCACTCAGAAGAAGGAATTGTCTCAATTAAAAATGGACCGATCTCAATCAATGACGAAGCAAAATCGTGCGACTCCTCCTCAAAAGAAATGGGAACCAGCACAAAAGATCTCGGAATCATTTCAAAAGAAAGTGGGAACCGTGCAAAAGAGAAGAGTATCTGGTGGAACCAATTCGCAATCCGATGAACCAAAGTCGAAGCGAGCTGAGCCGGAGTCGGCTGAATCGAAGCCAACTGAGCCGGAGCCGGCTGAACCGAAGCCAGCTGAGCTGGAACCAGATGAGACGAAATCGGAATTGCCTGAAACTGAACAGGAAGCAGCTGAAGAAAACCTGGAAACACACGTTCAAGTCGAACCGAAAAAAATTGATGTAAAAGAAGGAGCAGTTGCAGTCCAGCTGCCAACCCTTCAATTGAAGCGGGAGCCCACTCTTTTGAGAATGGAGCCAGTTAAGGGGAGTCCGGATCCACTTGGTATGAAACCAGCAAAACGTATTTATTTTAAACGCATACAGCGAAAAGAGAATGCATCACCGGCTGCCAGCACAAGGAAACCAATCCAACGCCGCCTAAATTATAAACGTCTTACAGACGCGGCGGAGGAATTCGTTTCAGAGAATGTGCTGGCAGCTTGTGAACACATTCGTCTGCTTGGTGCCGTGACTTCCCTAACATTTCCGGAGCATTCAAATCTTTCGTCTATAGTAGAGCCAACTGGATCGTCAGATGGGCCATCAACATCTCAAGCAGCGGCTCAACAGGCTAAGTCCGATTTGTCACTTCCACAAAATGCAAATACTACTTCTGAGCTTGTAGCAGATGAGTCAATCGCTCCGAATACTGAGTCCTCTGGTGTATCAGATGGTCCGCAAGCTACCACTTCTCAGCCGCGCACGCCTACTACTAATTTAAAGGCAACAGGTATGAATAAAGCTCAGAAGAAGAAAGCTGGGCCCCTCAAGGTGAGGTTTGGTTCAGTTGAAATACTTGCATACAGTGAAGATGCATCGGTGTATGCTAATTATACTCCAAACGTGGCTATTGCTAAACGATTTTTGAAATCATTGTCCGATCAGGCGGAGTCATCGGCTCAATCACTTCCTGCAGTGACCGAGCAACCGGTCGCAAATAAGCCTAAGCCTTCTATCAAAACTTCTCCGGGAACTTCAAAACCTGCTTCACAGCATGTTGACAATTTACAAAAATCTGGATCTGTGCTGTCCTTGCCAGCTAATGGTGCTGCAGGAGGTGTGCTAATTGAAAAACCAAAGATAGGCTACCCATTGGCCTCCTCTTCACTGGCTCTCAATTTTGCGGATGAAAGCCGTTTTGTCGCGCTGCCACCGGATTCGGATTCCGAGGATGATGATGATGATCGTGTTTGGAATACACGCCGCCAGATTGCTCTATTGAAAGACAAACTAACTACTGTTGAATGCATTCTTATGAAATATTGCGGTCAATCGGACGTTGTAGTGAAAAAGCTAAAGCGCTATTTCCGCAAACAGGAACTAGACGAACCCTTCATTATGGGGGCTTTTTAATAAAAACTTCGTTCGTAAATATTTTTTTTTTCACTGTTCAATTTAAATTAAATGTTAACTTCTAAAGCACCAAGTGTGCACCCAAATGTCCCCATTGTTTTTATATATTTTTTAGATATGTTATACCACTTTTAAAAAACATGTAAGAAAACTCTAGTCGAGACTGCTCGACTAGGAGATACCCTGATCCCTACAAGGAGTTGATATTCACGCACGCATAAGCACGCGCTCTGCTAACTGCGCAGTAAGCAGCGACTGCGCTTGGGCTGCGCTGCAGTATGGCAATACCATGGCAATTTTGTTGCTGAATAATTTCTCTTGTAGTCGGACTATCTTCATGAAACTCTTAGAACGTGATCATAATGTGAAAATGTGTATACATTTCAAAGCACAAGTTTCTAGTACTTGAAATACGTTTACAAATTACGGGCGAAGGGGGCGTGGTATTCAAAATCTATAAATTACAAAATCTGCATATTGATCAGATTTATGTACACACCAAATCTGAAGTCTCTAGGTGTAAAAATATAAAAATTACGCCGAAAAATCCAAATCAATTTATCGATTATTATCGATAAAAATTAATCGGGCGAGCTATCGAATATCGAAATATCATAAACTTGTACTGCGTATGCTATACACGAGTGTGCACACAAAATTCCAAGTCTCTAGCTCTTATATCTTCTGAGATCTAGGCGTTCATATGGACGGACGGACGGACGGACAGGGCTATATCGACTCAGCTCGTCGCCCTGATCAAGAATATATATAATTTATGGGGTCTGCGATGCTTACTTCTGCCTGTTACATACTTTTCACAGAACCATTATACCCTGATTTCCCATTTTTAATGGGAACAGGGCATACAAATACAAAAAATGTGTTCTTGTGCAATACTAACGGCCAGCCAAAGCCGTTTATTCACTGCCGCCGCTCAGTGTGGCCAGCTTTCACATTTTCATACATACTTGATGCTAGCTGGCTTAATGTATACTAGATGCTAAACACAATGCTTTTATTCAGATAGAAACCAACGCTGAAATCGTGGAAAGCGTAATGAGATTCGCTCCAGGCAAAAAAGAAACGTGCTAAACATTAATCCAATTAGCATTAGCACAAATATGATATAGAGCTCATGGAGACCAAATATTCTAAAGGTGGTCGAATACACGTCTCGCAAATAGATTTCGTCCAGCTCCCAGCGCTCCCAAATTGCCAGCAGTCCCCCGGAGCGCATCCACATAATCTCCTCGTTGAATGCGTCGATTAGAAATGAATGTTTCCTTAGGTACATCGTCAGCTGCATATTTATCACATCCTGACTCATGATCTCGAAGGGATTTATCTCGTGTTGCATTTGCTTTTTGGCACTGAACTGATTGTACAAGAGAAAGACTTCGAGTGTAGCGGCTACCACCTGCTTCTGACCCCGTGCATTCTGCGCTAAGTGATGCAGAGGATGCATTAAGGATCCGTCGCCATCGACCACATCAAATCGCATCTGCTGCATGGCGGGTATTTCAGCGAGCACTTCACTAATTCCACTTGACAGCACAACTTCATAGTTGTGAGCTACGACCTCTTCGATGGACTGGGGCAGCCGGTTTAGCATGCGTGTACGTATCAAATGGTAAAGCATTCCCTGGTACATGGTGCGTATGAGCAACGTGTAGAGAATTAACATGATGCAGTGCACTCGCTTCGCGATCGAGCGCGGAAAAGCTGTCATAGGCATGCCCACGAAAACCAGAAGCACATTGAGCACAAGGCAACCCTGCTGTCTAAGCGCCAATAGTCGATCCATTGTCAGGTACATCAGAAACGAAAGGGCGAAAACAACGCCAATCGCCAGCCAAATAGATTTCCGAAATGGAAAGAATAAAATGTCCAACGAGCTCAGCTCATAGCTGGTGCCCAAGACGCCAAAGCGGACGCTTGTCTGCAGATAGTTGTGTGTCGATGTCCCCAATACGCTGCGTGCCACTGTCTGGCGGATGCCACCGACGCATAAGTCCGCTTGGTTAGTGTGCAGCTATAATAACAAAGATATAATTAGACGAAAAGCTGAATTTCATACTGCTAGAAAATTCACCATCTGGAGCAATCCGTTGATGTTGAGTCCCGTTCCAGCTACACTGCTCCACTGTTGCACTTGGATGCTTACATTTAATCTTTCAATAAACGTCATCAAGAGACGACCTTCAATGCCACCAGTAATGCGCATATCCGGTCCAGATACGTCTAGCTAGATGTACGGCGGTAAAGGCAGCACACCTGCACGCAGTGGACATCCAAAGAAATTGTGAAGCTTGTGGGGAAAGAGCTGGGGATTTAGCATGTGGCTGCCGTTGTAGCGATTGATCAGCCTGGGAGTCATATCTTCACAGCTCTCGGGCCCAAATGGCAGATACGTGTAAAGCAGGATATCGCCATTGGAGCGCTGCACCTGGATGTTGCAATTGATGAGCTGGTGGCGCCAGCAGTGCTCGAAGATGCGACGCATCTCGCCCAGCAGCAGACGATCGCGCGCTTGCAGAAAGATGTAATAGTACTCGTTGTAGTTGTACTCCTTGGAATACGCCTCCACCTCGATCTCCGCAAAGGCCGCATAGGAGTCCGTGAAGATGAGATTGTAGTGCCGGCGACCCGGAACGAATTTCCGCAGCATGCCCTGCTCCACAGTGACTATCTGGAGCGGGGCTATGCCCCAGTCTCGAAAAAGTACGCTCATCATCTGGCTGTAGAAGTTGCACGTATGATTGTTGCGACAGCAGAGGGTCAGCACCAACGACGGCGTCACGCTCATGATGTGGATGTGGACCACGTGCAGCAGGGCTTGCGCCACATACTCATTGATTTGGTTCATCTGCTGCCCGGACAAGTCCTGATACGACTGAAACAGCTGTGATATGTTCATTTCCGTGCCGATTCTGAAGCTCAACTGGTTCTAGCAATGGCGTTGAACCCGCAGCTAAGGTCGAAAAGCCGTGGCCCAAGTTTTGTTTGTCTTTTCTCATTAATTGAGCTGTAAGTGGTTTATGATTAATGAATGCTGCATTCGAAAAGTTATTGTTCAAATTGTTTATACTTGGTTTTTGTTTTGTTTCTCTTCCTTTTTCCTTTCCTTTTTTTGCTTTTTGATTGTCTTCATTTTATATAGTTTATATTTTATATAGTTAACTAAACAGTTATTTTGTTCTTTCGAAGACTGCATTTGTAGTCCAAGCGCAGCCAGCTTAACGTTCAAACGGTTCTAGTGCTGCCAGAACTTCAGAAATTTAATCTAATATTGAAGAAAATACTGACAGTCACAAGGGGGATCGGATTTATTCAACTTATTTGTGCAGTAAACGTTTGATAGTGAATATGGATGTACATGGTTAAGGAAACGGTAGATTATCAATGCTTAGTACATTTAATACATTTGCATTGCGCATGCAACTTGGCGTTTAATTTAGTTGCAGTGCTGCCAGATCGTGAATATAATTTAAGCTTTATTAAAAAGGTAAGAAAAGCTGGCCATAAAAAAGAGAATTTGCATACATTTTGATTTTATAGAATCTTGTACCTTAGAGCAAACGTCGCTCCATCTCTCGCTTGGCCAACCGATGGCAGAGGAGTTCAGCGCAAAAAATGAGTAAGGAGAGAGCGTAGAGAGTGCCCATCAGGCTGTATATACCAATTAGCTGACGCAACTGTTCGTTCTGTCGCTCCTCTTTTTGGTCGTCCTGCAGCTGGGACAGACTGCGTTGCTGCACGGTCCGGCGGCTGTATTCGGTGAAGGCGTCTCTGCGCCAAAAGTCAATGCAGCCACTGGCATCGAGGTTTCGCAACATCTCATTGAACAGCTCCTTGAAATACGTGTGCTTGGGCATATAGATGACCACCTGCTGCAGATTGATATACTGGGAGAGAATGTGGTAGCTCCTCTGACGATTCGTTGCCGTCAAATGGGCAACGGCCGGGTCCAGACCGGTAATGGCAAAATACCGACCATCGCCCATTTGATGCAGTGCATCTAGCACTGCTGAATCGAAGGGCGATGAGATGCTAATGTAGCTTTCAGAATTCTGCGCCACCTGTGGCATCTCGCGCAACATGCCCAAAATGTTCGAAGTGCACATGCCACGGAAATTGCTAGCCAAGAGCTGCTCAAACGAATACGGCAGCGTCTCGAAAAGCTGCAGACGTATGAAATGGAATAACAGCGATTGGTAGACCACACGCAGTGGAATGCTACCATAGAGCCAGTGGGCATAGATGACACGCTGTAGCCAGGAGCGTGGCATACGCACCAACGTAACGCCCAGCAACAGCTCCAGCACCTGCAACCCAATTGGACGCCAGCGCCAAATATAGATCAGGCCATGCAGGATCAGAGCCACGAGCAGCAGCAGCCAAACGCAGCCCTGAAATGGAAAATAGAGCAAAGTGAGTTGGCCAAACCGAAAGTGCTTGATGGCCACAGTGGCCACCAGCGGAGCATAATAGTGAGCCACGGGCGAGGTGAGCATGCTATTGCGTCCAGCGGTCTTTCGAAAGTTACCCACGCTCAGGTTGGCATGTCGCTTCATCAACTGAGAAAGAGGAGAGATTTAATTAAGCTAAGCAGAAGTTAATCCTCCTAACACACCAGCTCTACTGGACCCATCGGTTGGCGTTCATTGCCCCAGTTCTTCTGGTAGGTGGCCACCGTCTGGAGCGTCACATTGTGCCAGATCAAACTGAAATTGAGATGCCGAGCCAGCTGCTTGATCAGTGTAATCTCGAAGCCAATGGCGTCCAGCTGACCCGTCCGATCGTCCCATTTGAGTTCGACAAAGGGCGGCGCGTTCCAGACGACTACAGTGAGCGGACACTGATGCAGATGGCGCAGCTTGTGCGGGAACATGGGCGCATGGATCATGCGCTGACCATCGAAACGATTAATCAGCTGCGGCTGTGCGGATTGACAACGTTGCGACGTATACGGATAATAGCTGTAGATAAGCACCTCCATCTGGGCCGTCTGCACCATCACATTGCAGTGCAACCAGAAGTTGTTCAAGCAATGATCCAAGATTTGCTGCAGCTCTGCCGGAGCCTTCGCATCGGTCTCCTGCAAAAAGATGAAGTAGTATTCGTGATCATCGCTGTCCGCATTATCCTCGGTGATCTGCGTGGAGCTGGAAGGGATTAAGATATACGTAAATATATGGATTTGATAGGAACTGCATCTATGGGCCCTCACAGCAACGACTTATAGGAGTCCACCAGTAAAAGATTGCAATACTTGCGCCCCGGCACATGGGGCAAGTGATTCACATGCAGCATCTGCACGGAGACTGAGTTCCATGTGCTGGCCAAATCACCCACCACATTCCCGTACCACTTGCCGATCTCTTCACTGTTGGTAGCCAGTGTTATTACCAACGTCGCACTCAGCTGTGCGAACACATCCTGGATGACGTGCTTCAGTGCACGGACCACATATTGATTGACGACTTCTGCTTGGACGCCAATCATTTTGCTTTCCAGGTAGCTGGCGTAGATCTTGCTCACGTTCATATTCTATCCAACTTGCTTTGGCGACTGTTCTAAACGGACTACCCCAAAGTTGATACAAAACGTCCATCACTTACCAGATAATATCAAAAAGTCAACGTCTATGCGAGCCTAATTAAACACAAACATTTACCGTTACTAATTCTTATATGTGCCCATCTAAATGTACCAAAGTAACATACATACATACATATATGATACAGTAGGTACCTGCAATTCTAGCCATAGCTGCTTTGTCGATGCCAATTAAAATTAATAAGCACACATACCAATGTTTACGTATTCCTTGTTTATGCACTATCTGAGCAAACATCATTTCTTATGCACAGAGGTAAATGTTAGCGGCCGTTGTTGAAATTTGAAAGCTGCAGACAAGTGTTGTTAAATGCATACATAAATTTGGGGTGGCCACATTTCTTTCAAGCCACACAGTCATTCAGTTCTCTAACCAAAATTCCAAGAAATGTTAGTGACATAAATCTAATTTCCATGGCAATTGACTCTTTTTATTTTAACTAAAATATTTTATAATATTTTTGATATAATATTTTAAAAATGCAGCGTTGCCATGAATATTAAACGAGTATAGTTAAGCCATCTGGCAGCACTCGGTGGGTAATTAGCCTGCCAGACAGTCGAATAGCCACCCGCTCCACCGCCTGCAGACATAAAGAAAAACAGAGGTGAATAATTGTTCATTTATTTATCTTATCGCTGCATCTTGAAAATCTCGGACCAGGACTATTACTCGAGTCCATAGAAGAGAAAACACGCCTTTAGCATCCCATTTGGTAACATACACACATTGCACTACGACAATAATAGCAATGCTAAAAATCGCAGCAGAGGGAATTGCGCCACGCCTGGCGGCCTGTTGTCTTATCAACAGCAGTGCCCAGAGTAGCTGTCAACGGATAGCGCCACAGGCGGCCAAAGCCACACAGAAATACCTCTCACAATCGCAGATGCACTACAAAAAGCTGGTGATAAAGGATCATTATGAGTTTGATCAAAAGGTGAGCCACAGCAACCAACTGCCTCTATTTACATTTGTTACACTTGCACACACACACGCATACATATACACATGCATAAGCATATGGATGCAAGTGTTGCTGTAGCATTATGCAATGCTCTATTTGACTGCTTGTTACCTATTTGGCCTACGTGAGCATTCCCGGCCGTAAGCCATGACGCATTTTGGCTATTTGTGCGCGCCGTGTACAATGTGATACCCTGTAAACAAATTGCTGGTAGTAGTGTTGACTCGGCACATCGCCCACAAATGTACCAAAAATGATACACAAATCCATTAAGCAGTTGCCACATCGCCGACGAATATCCCAAATTGGTATTTTATTCATTAGCGAAAAAGGTATTACGTTTGGGATATTTTTTTTTCTACTTAATTTTGGTATATTATGTATAGTTATGCTATACAGGGCATTTGCTGGTCGAGTCTCGCTTGGCTTGTGCGTATGCGCGTGTATGCAAATAAGGTAGAACCACTCGAATTGACTAGCCAAAATACATAAATACATAAATGTGAAAGGTTGGTTTTTGTTGCTGTTTTTCTTTTCTTTTTTAAATGTAAACTTTGTTTTCTTTTTATCTGTTCGTAGGTCATAAACAGCGACAATCCGGTGATAGTGAATTTCCACGCGGAATGGTGCGATCCATGCAAAATACTGACACCCAAGATGTTGGAGCTGTTGGAGAACTCGAATGAAATCGATTTGGCCATCATCGATGTGGAGGCAAATTTGGATTTGGTGGAAACGTTTGAAGTGAAGGCCGTTCCGGCGGTTCTAGCCTTTCGCAACGGCGTCGTTGTGGACAAGTTCATCGGCCTGGTGGACGCCAACAGCATAGAGACGCTTATCGACAAACTGAAGCGCAAACAGCAGCAGAAGAATTAGTAGAGCTCCCATTGCAGCAGCAGCAACTTCTTTAAGATATTATATTGTATTTGCGGCCTTATGAATTTAATTGGTGCACGGCACGGCACGTCGCGGCATGGCGGGGTTTACGGCAGGGCACACACACCATACACCACATTATAGTAATTATGATAATGATGCGATTGATTGATGAATTGATAATGAGAACATGTCTAACGAAAACTTAGCCATTAAGCAATGCTCAATAAATCTTGTACAGTCAAAAGCAGCCAAAGCTTCTGTTAGTTATGGCCATGAAAAACTCAATTTTCATATATACATATGTATGCATTCGATGGATATACAATCATTGAAAGTCTTGTAAATATACAATAATTAAAGATTGACTGTTATCAGCAGAACTGCTTTATGACAAGATTTCAATAAGTTTCTGAAGTCAGGATAGTTCGTTTCGAAAAAACCCGTCAATATGTTCTGTTCTGTATATATCGAAAATTATTCTTAGCTCTGCTTTTCTAACTATATACATGATGTTCAAATATGGAAAGCTTGAGAGCTTGTAAGCCAACTTGATTAAAGAAAAAGTTAGAGTAAGCCATGAAACTGACCACAGCTCATATGTTGGTACCTTATACTACAATTTAGATAGAATTCAGGCTTGAAGAACAAATGTTCCGATTTGGAATGTGCCTTAATGTGGCTATGTATATCTTATATATATTATATAAATGTTAATTATATATTGATACCATATACAATAAGGAGAAATATTTGTGCATTTCGAATATGCAGTGAAAGTACCCATATCTCACAGATAGTATATATAGATAATAGATACTATAAGGAATACTACCGATATTATTTATACAAACTACAAGTCAATTATTATGAAACCTGTTAAACAAAAGAAAAGAAGAATATAGTCGAATCTGATTTGCAGGCAGCTCAAAAACAGTATATAGATAGATATATTCGTATGGAAATATTGTATATATATTTTGTTGCACTTTTCATCTTTTGTCTTATTACAGTTAGAGTAACAAATTTGCTGTTTGCATATGCCTTAGGCCACATTTAGCAGAAGTACGTGGGGAGGGAAAACATTGAATACAATTTGTGTGTGTCGTTCTTGACTTTTGCTACAGTAGTTATTACAATGTATGTATATATTAATATAGATCAAATGTAAAATTGACAAAAAGAAATACAAAATATTAAAAAAAAAAAAAACGAACAAACTTAAGCATTATCAACATGAAAAATTTTGGTTTTGCTTTGCTTAGCAATTTGCTAGGTTTGGGGAGTTGCGGGGTAGGTAGGCAAAAGGGGGGTAGAGGGGGATAAGAGGGATATATATTTATATATATATATATAATAATAATAATAATTATAATAATAATAATATTAACATGGCAAAGCTACAAAATTCGCTTTCACTCTCCCTCTCTCTCTCTCTCTCTCTCTCTCATCCTCTCTCACTTTCTCTTTCTCTCACCCTCTTTCTCTCTCTCTCTCTCTCTCTCTTTCACCCTCTCCCTTTCTCTCTGTCGCTTTAACTCTCCAACTCTGCCTCCTCTCTTGCATTTGCCATATCGTAAAATATGTAGGCGTTTGTGTATTATCTTTTTTTTTTGGGTAGGCGTGGCGTTAGCGCGCCAGCTGTATGATGAGTGCGGCACACATCTCGAAGAACTCCATCGTATGATGTCCAGTGGGCTGCACGGGCATCGTGCCACCAACACTCAATGGTGGCGGCGTCAGGCTCTCCATGATCACATCGTCGCCCTGTTCGACTTCGTCGTTGGTCAGTGATTTGAAGTCGAGCAGATAGCTCTTGGGATCCACCTGGTAGAGCTGCAGCGACATCTTTGAATATTTGCCAGTCTTCACGTTCTGGCGCCGGACACGCACATGATACGGATTGATGATCTTCCACTCGTAGTTGAGGGCCTTCATGGCGCGATACACCTCGAGCATGATATCATTCGGCTTGCTCTGCGATCGTATGCCCAGATGCCATTTGGCGCGCTTGATCGGTGTGCCTCCGCGTGCTGTCTTCTCCGGGAAGGCGGCTCCGCCCGTATTCTGCACGGACATAGCCAGCTGGCGTTCACGCATCGGGGCTATGCGCTCGGGATGTGGCCGTATGGTGGGCGTAGCACTGCTTCCCAGGCCGCTGGGCGTGGCTGTGCCAGAACTGGCCGCCGTGCCGCCACCGATAGTCACAGTGGCGCCTCCTCCCTGTGCGCCCGACTCCTGGACACTCGAGCGCGGCTCGTGCGGCGAATTCGCTGTGGGTGGTGGCGGCGAACCGGCCACAAAGAAATTGTTAATCTCACTTATCTGAGTGGCAGCATCGTCCGCAAAGCGCTTGTTATCAATGATCAGATGGTAGGCGATGGCCAGCTGATCGTGCGGATCGCCGCTGAGTAGGGAATTGTGCACCTCGGACTCCTTAACGCCGAACTTGGTGCAGACCTCGGCCACGGCATACGTGTCGATGACGTTCGAGTCCTGCTCAATGGACGAGGGGAACAGATAGGCGGGCAGATCTTTCTGGAACCACTCGTGCTTCTTGATCTCCTCGATGGTGGCGCGCTTCAGCGGATCCACTTGTAGCATCTGACACACCAGATTCACCACCTGCTTGTTCAAGTACTCCGGTATGGGAAAGATGCCCGATTTGATTTTGCGAAACAGCGACGGCACATGCTCGTCATCGAACGGCAGAGTGCCGCAGAGCAGCGCGTACAGGATGACACCGCATGACCAGATGTCCACCTCCGGTCCGGCATACAGTTTACCAGAAATCACCTCGGGCGCTGCATAGTTGGGTGAGCCGCAAGACGTGCGCAAGAACTCGCCATCGAGCATCATGTTGGACAGGCCAAAGTCGGCGATCTTCACGTGCATATTGTGATCGAGCAGCAGATTCTCTGGCTTCAAATCTCGATGCACAATCATATGCCTGTGGCAGTAGTCCACGCCCGATATGATCTGCTGGAAGAAGCGACGCGCCTGATGCTCCTGCAGCTTGCCATGCTTTACAATATAATCGAATAACTCTCCGCCGCTCACATATTCCATGATCATGAATATATCCGATGGTGTAGAGATGACCTAGATAAGTAGAGAGTAGAGAGTAGAGAGATTAGATTGGATTCACTGAAAACGTATGGGATCATGAGACGAAGTATGCATATGTATAAGCTTGCTATCAACGAATCAGTTCGTAAATTGAATCAGTCAAACAAGCAACCAATCAATTGGCTTATCAATCACTCACTCGTTAATTCAATCAAGCCATCAGTTTTCCTTCCTTATACATCAGGCAATAAATCTGTCGAGAACTATACAGTCGGTAATTTAATAAATCTAATCAATCACGGCCCGGCTATTCAGCAAGCAGTCAACCATTCACGAGTTAGGTTGCCTTTGTATATGCAGCAGTCGATGAATCAGTTGAAAGCTGTGCAATAGTCTATTCAATCAATCCGGAAACTGGCTGTCAATCACCATCAATCTCTGACTATCGCAGACCGTGGGGCCACTACCCAATTGGCCAGTCATTTGAGGCAATCAATCAGTCTATATACATATATATAATGTATATTTATATACGTATGTATATATTTAATTAGAATATCAACAAGAGTTAATGTTCACGTTTATTATTTATGCCCTATATATTTACAAATTGATTACAGACTCTAGACTGGAAAAATAAGCAAGCTGTCAAAGCAGCTGTCAGAGCTTCGATTCCATTAATAAACGAAAGATAATATGCTCTTTGTTTGAATGTATTTCGAAGAATTGTTTACTTCCAGCTAATTATTTTCAACAGCTTTTAAATATCTGATATCATTTCATTTTAAACATAAAAATATTAGCCAGCTACAGTTTGCGACTCATTGACTGTATGGAGCCGATCTCTTGTTACAAGCTTTACAGTTTGGAAGCCAATGCATACTAAAATATTTCTACTCACATTTCCTTATTCCTCTCTGAGGAACTGACAGTTTTAGAAGCTGTTTCGAATTACAGTTTGAGAAGAGTTGCTAATGTACTAAATTTCCAGATTAGTTTTGAAGACTATCTACAGTTACAGTTCCAGGGACATTTTGGCTTTACAGTTTGAGAGTAAATGCTTTAGAGTAGAGTTTTCAATTGTCACAATTTACAGTTTTAGGACGACTGCAAGAAGTGGGTGGGATGCAATCGAGGTATATTACTCACCTGGTATAGCTTGATGATGTGCGGATGTCGGAAGAGTTTCAAGTTTTGGATTTCACGTTTGATTTTGGACACCACATCGAGGCTCTTGATCTTTTGACGATTGAGAATCTTGACGGCGACCTTGAGCCGTGTGATCTGATGCTCGCCAATCTTCACCTTGCCAAAGGTGCCCGTGCCGAGCGTCGCTCCCAACAGATAGTGGCCAATCTTAACAAGCGGCTGGGCGCCGGAGCTGGAAGCAGCGGCCGCCTCAGCGGCAGCGGCCCTCGACTGTGGCATCTTGGGATGCGGCGGTGTTTATTGATGTGTGAGTGTGTCGTTGTCGTAATCGTTATCGTTATGATTCCCAAAGCAATTGGATTGCAATTGTCCTCTTATGGTAAATTGTGATTATATTCCGCTTGTCCCGCCGTTTTTCACAAAATGGGCAAGGTCGTCAGCGCACAGTTTTTTATTGCGTATTCTGCTTTCAGAGGCATTGGCAAAAAAATATCTAGTTGGCCCTCGTCTGACCGACGGACTGCGTTACGCTGTCTCCTATTGAACGCACTCGCTGCGTCTGTATAGGCCTAGCACTCGAGCATATATAATATAGCTGTAGAAATCCAGTCACGTTTATAGTTTTGTGTTTGCTGGTCCTGCTATTGTTTTTTTCTCTTTCGTTGCGTTAGTTGCCTTCGTTAATTGCCTTTATTGGAATGTGTGCTGGTATTTTCCGCACGGTATTTTCCACTGACTGCCAGTGTGACCATATGCATGCAACGAATGAGTGGCAGCACTGACTGACCTAACAGTTTACATCTATGTTACTTAACATAACAGCGCGCAATTTCAAAAGGTGAGCCAATTTTTAACATAAAATCCATCGAATACAAAATTTGCTTTGTTTAGTTGGTTGCTTGAAACACATTTATTACACATATTTGTAGTAGGTTTCGTTTTGACACATGCAAAATAATACATACATCAATTCTTGCCTTTTGAATAGAAAACAAAGTTTTCCTTCCTTCCTTTGTATAGGGACATCAATATTCGCTTGTAAATAAAGTGTATAGTAATGCAGCTGCTGCTAATTAAAAATTTTACCTATGCACTATATATAAATATATATAAAGAGAGAGAAAAAAAATTTGCTTTGCTTATTATCATATTACATATATTAATTCCACTTTGAAAGGTATAAGTAATAGAATACTTATAGCTTAGTTCTGTTGTAAGCCCCCTTTTTGACTTGACTCTTCCTGTGTATATATGTATATATATATATATCTCGCTAACTCTTTCTATCCATGCTTGCTGTCTCGCTCATTTGTATGCGCTATGCGGACACCATTTTGTCGTAGTTTAACTGTTCTTTGCTAGCTACCTCGCTCTGTTTTCCATTCGCTTCCAATTTGGTATAAAAAGTTTGTTTTATGTAGCTGTTTTTAAGCATTATTTCTCATTTTTGTTGCTTACATTTTGTTTATTTTTCCGTACTTTTCTGTTTATTATTATTGATTTTTTATTAAAATTTAGTTTGGGATTTTTTGTAAAAAAAAAGGATCTTAACTATTGTAATGCTATTAGACTAGTTTTTAAGTTAATCAAAAAAAAAAAAAAAAAAAACTTTAGTGTATATCAAATTCAGTTATTTTAAGCTTTACAATCTGCCATCCAATTTCGATTTGTTTTATTTATAATTATATGTGTATAAATTTGTTGTCTGCTCACCATCTTAACAAATTCGTAAGTTCAAATTCATCGATCAGCATTTGTTTAAAAGCCATTTTTGTATGTATATATTTATATATATATATTATGTGCACACATCACTTTGTATTTTTGTACATCAAAATAGATCAATATCTCTGTATATAATAATATATATAGATGTATATACAATAACTAAATACATGCATACATAAATATATGTATATATGTATTTTTATATTTAACATTTTTACTCTAGTTTTTTTTTGCATTCGATATTGCATTTTTTATTTTTGTTGTTTTTCCGTACAAATTTATAGCAATTGATTTGCGTGTTGTGTGTGTGTCTATGTGCCTTGTGTGTGTGTGTGTGTGTGTGGCTTTCACAATTTTTCAGCCAGATGCGTACATTTGCTATAAAACCAAAAATCGTTTTAGTTAGCTAAATTTCAAGAAAATTATAAATTTTTAAATCAATTATTGCTAAACAATATCAAAATAAATGCGTGTAAGTATATGTTCGTGTGTGTGTGTGTGTGTGTGTAAGTGTGTGCGTGTGTGTGTATGTCTATACATCATTTCTTAAGCTCGTGTGTAAACGTATTTGCTTTGCATTCAGTTTATCTTCTGCTCTTCTGGCTTCTCACTCCTTGCCAATTGCTATGAGTTCAGTTTCTTGATATACACACATTCCGACATATATATATATATAGTTCAATGTATATATATACACACACATATGCTGTTAAATACATATATAAATATACACACATATATATACATATATATGCATTGGTTTCATATGCCCTTCATTCCAAGCATATCTCTATTACAGCCACATCTTGTAAAATGTTTTCTTTTAGTTCATTTCCATATATATATATTTGAAGGTATGTATATATATATATATATGTATTCGTATAATCTGTAGCATATATCGTATTTCTATAGTTTGGTTTTCCGTACATTCAGCATTTAGATTCATTTTGGTTTTAACAAAAACAACAACAACTACAGCAACAACGTTAACAACAATTCTAATACTAGACACATAGAAAATGTTTTCCTTTTGCACTTGAAATTTCTGTAGTTTTTCATCGCCCGATATTTCTTCTACATATATGCACGTATTTAGGTTTAATTAGTGCCACCGCCTTCACTTGTGGCACTATTTTATTGCAACTTCACCTTCTCCTCTGCCGTTGTTCCATCTTCGGCTTCTTCCACAGCATTTTCAGCTTCCGTTTCCGTTTGGACCCCTTCTACCTCATCCTCTGCGTTCAGTTCGACCTCTGCTCTGAACTCTGCCTCTGATTCTGGTTTTGTCTCAGCTCCAGCTTCTACCTCATCTTCGGCTTCTGCCTCGTCATCCACTTCGTCATCCTCTTCTGCTTCTGTTTGTTCTTCTTCATCAGTTTCGGTTTGCGACTCCTCTTCCGCCCTCGCCCTCGCCCGCGCCTCTGTCTGTGCCCGCGCATGCACCTGTGCATGCGCCTGCGCGATCGCATAAGCTGCCGCCTGCGTCTGTGCTAAGGCGGCAGCAGCAGCCGCTGCAGCAGCAGCTGTTACTGCCACTTCGCCGGGTGAGGCACATTTGTATTCGACATAGACCATGCCCATCGCGCACAGCTGACTCGCGTCGTGATCATAGTTAACAAAGCTATTCACAATGCTTGCGTTCGCGTAATTATAGTAGCCACAGTTGACGTCATACATCGCAGTTGTTGTTGTTGTGGTGGTTGTAGTCGGCGTCGTCGTCGTCGTCGTTGTCGTCGTTGTGGCCCCACCTTGGAGCACGAACTGGGCGGGAACTAAGGCATAGGGTGTGGGAACCAAATAGCCATTGCCATCCAGTGCATAAACGGGCCGCACAGCACACGCGGGCACAGGAAGCAGATGGATGGATTGTGGTGGCGGTTGAGCTTGAAGCTGTGCCGGAGGCTGTTCCTCTAGTAATGGTGCTGCTGGTTGTTGTTGTTGAGGAAATTGGTGCGCATGGAACGGTCCAGGCTGAGGTTGCTGTTGTTGCTGCTGCAATTGTATCGGCTGTTGCAGTTGCAGCATGTGCTCTAGCTGTTCTGGCAACTGTGCCAAGTCTTGTTGCAGCAACAGCTGTTGCTGCTGTATTGGCAACACCTGTTGCAGCAATTGCTGTTGTGGGAGCATTTCTTGGGTTACCACTTGCCATCCGCTTTGCTGTAGCAGTTGCTGCTGCGAGAATTGTTGCTGTGGAACAAGCAATTGTTGCTGCTGCGGCAATTGTTGCTGTGTAACAAACAATTCTTGCTGTTGTTGTTGCGGCAATTGTTCCAGTGATATAAATAAGTCTTCTTGTTGCGACAATTGCTCCTGTGGAACAAACAATTCTTGCTGCTGCTGCTGTGTAACACATACTCCTTCTTGCTGATGTGGCAATTGTTGTTGTCGCCGTTGCGGCAATTGATCCTGGGGAACAAATAATTGTTGCAAACGCTCGTAGAGCTCTTCTGGTGGCGTTTGATCTGGATGCAACTGTGACGGTCGCTGCCGCTGCGGCAATTGCTGCTGTTGCAGTGGCACATTTACCTGGCGTCGCAGTTGCTGAGGAACTTGCTGTTCAGGCTGCGCAAGGTATTGCTGTCGACACGGCTGATACTGCTGCGGCAATTGCTCTTGTTGCTGCGGCAAGTATTGCTGTCGACGCTGTTGCTGTCGCCATGGTTGCGGCCATTGTTCTGTCTGTTGTTGTCGGTATTGTTGCTGTTGCTGCTGCTGCAGTCTTGAATGTGTGTTGGCGGTGGCATTTCGGTATTCATTTGTATCACTTGTTCTTGTTGCTGTTGTTGCCACAGGTACGGGTCTTATGTTTGCTGACGCAACAGAACATGCTGCAACAATAGTTGTTGCCACTGTTGCAGCTAGTGTAGTTGCTGTTGTTGTTGCTGCTGTTACAGGTGAAACTGTTGTTTGTGTTACCGTTACAGCTTCGTCTGCTGCTTTAGGGTTTATCGTTGCACTTGCTGTGCTTAGTGCTGCAGCTGCAGCAGTTGCTGCTGTTGTTGTAACTGCTGCCGACGCATTGCTATTGGTGTGTAATGTTAAAATTGTTGTTCTTGATGTCGTTGTTGGTGTATTGTTTGTTGTTGTTGTTGTTGTTGTTGTTGTTGTTGCTGCTGCTGCTGTTGCAGGTGGTGATGCTGCTGATGATGAGGTTGTTGTTGCTGTTGTTGTTGTGGTGATGGTTGAATTACTGTATTTGAAGTTACTGTTGTTGTTGATGCTGCCAGTGCTGTTGTTGGGTTGTTGTTGTTGTTGTTGGCCAGTGCCGCCGCCGCTGCCGTTGTGGCTGTGGCTGTTGCTGGTGCTGTTGCTGCTGCTGCTGCTGCCGACGATGTGGGAGCCGGTGCAGTTACAACTGCAACGTTTTTGCCGACGCACAGCCGGCGCTGCTGCTGCTGCTGCCGGAGCAACGGCAGACAACGCTGATGCAGCTGCAGCCGCTCTGCTTGTGGTCGGGGCATTGGCATTATAGTGATTGGCAATGGCAGCATGAACACTTCACCTGTGTGAGGCAGCTAATTTTGTGTAAAGAAATTAATTTTGATTTAAATAAATTTCTGTGCATGGTTATATGGATGCGGTTTTTGAGATCGTGTTGTTCTATTTGATCTACCTCTGTGTGCCATATTGTGGTGATAGCCGCCGACGCCGCCGGCGCCGCCGCCGACAACCCCGCCACCGCCATGCATCGGCTGTGGGAGACCGACACCGACACCGACGCCGACACCGACACCGATTCCGCCGCCACCTCCGTGCGGATGATGATGCAATTGTTGCATGTGGTGGTGTGGCGGTGGTGGCAAATTGTGATGTTGCTGCTGATGATGATGATGCTGCTGCTGTTGCTGCTGATGATGTTGATGGTGTTGTGGATGATGCTGCTGATGGTGTGGCTGCTGCTGTTGATGGTGCATCTGCTGTGGGTGATGCGGCATCTGCTGCTGCATATGGGCACCCATGTGATGTGGCAGCGGTGGCTGCTGCTGTCCCATGTGCGGACCGCCGCCAATTTGCGACATAAACTGGGCAGCCTTTGCCTTGCCATGCTCCTCAGCCAGACGCACCCAAATCGGCTGAGAGCCGCCCTCCGGCACGGTGTTGTTGAGTGCCTTAATTGCTTCCTGTGCTTCCTCGCGCTTATTATAGCTGTATGGCCGGAAATAAACAGAGCATTAGTATACGAATAGGCAAGAATAAGGCAAACAGATTGATTGATTGATTGTCTGCTTAATTGTTGTTCGGGAAGTGCCTGAATAATTTACTTTATTAACCTTATCATCCCTAACTTTGTATCATATAAAAAGCAAACGTAAACAAAGAGACAAACTCTTCTATATTGCAGCTGTCTGATCTATGTATATTCATCCTACTTTCACTTTTGATGCCACAGCACCATATTTACGAAAAGACCCAAAAGCCCCCCAATAGCAGGAGATAAACAGGATTGGAAAAAATCTTGCCCCATGAGGAAAACGAGACTAAATAGATACCCTTATTTGTTTTCATTATTGATTTGCTGAAAGAAAGTAAGCGGCGCCTGCTCTAAGGGGCTTTAGATTATGGATTTAGACCTAAGGGTAGCTAGGCAGGACTTTATTGGAATCGGAATAGATATAGTTTATGTGGGCTGCCACGCTTACATTTTCACACCTTAACCTACTTTATTAATATCCTTATTATTCAATGAGTTTGGGTTATGGAAAATCAGGGAAAGTAGAGATATTGTAAACTTTTGATTAATCGACTGACTGATTGATGATCAACTTGCTTAGGCCTTGGGACAAACCCTAACTTTTGTTATTTAATTGAAAACTTATAACTCTATATTCTAAATGTAAATATTTTACAATTTTTGAAGTCAATATGAAAACTTTCACAGCGCCTTTTAGCTCGACTCGAAACTGAAATACAACTCTTCTGTACATATACAACTCTCAAATTGACAAATGCCACATGAAATGCGACATGACACCATGATATTGCAAAATACAATAAACAACATTCTTTTACAAATACCTCTATCTACAAACAGGCATAAACACTTGAATCGCATTACAATTATGATATATGCATATGGATACCGCTATATATAGATATGTGCATTGCATTACAATTATGATATGTTTGTATAATGATATGTTTGTATTATGATATGTTTATACAAACATCTACATATTGCCTTATGAAGCTTACCGTACAAATGCTACGCCTCGTGGACGACCGGTTAGCTTATCCCGCAAGATGTTACTTTGGACGATCAGACCGTATGGAGAAAATATCCTATCCAGCTGATCATCGTTAATGTTGCGGGATAAATTGATCACGTACAGGTTGGTGTCCTTGATCGATTGCCCGCCGGGTCGTGCATATGAAACCTAACAGGAGAACAGATTTCATTAGAATTATTTGCATCAAAATCAATTATATAAAGTCAAGAACATTTCAATTCAATGACTGACTAATGTTGTCTTTCAGTTGCCGTTGGACGCACCTTCAAGCGCTTATTACGCACATAAAATCCATTAAGTCTTTGAATTGCCTCCTCGGAGTCAGCCTCCGAGTTGTAGTCAACGAAGCCGTAGCCAAAGCTATATCCCGTCTGTAAAAAAGAGATGGCAATGATGTATATTGGTTTTTTTTTTGAATACAGCGAGAGAGAGGCAGGGGCAGGAAGTTGTATGCAATGAATTGCATGCGTGTGTGTGTGTATAACAATGTGTGAGAAAGACGGGCATAGACAGTGGCCGGGCATAGGCATCAGGTACACATCATTTGATGTGTAGCTGGCTGCTTCGCCACCCCCACCCACTGCCCCCATCAGTAGAAGCATCCTTGACCCCCTTGACAACACAGTATGGAACGCCTTAGCTCACCTTATAGTCACGCATAATTTTGCATGTATTGATGGAGCCGCAACTGCTGAATAAGCTGTACAACTCACGATCTGTCATATCCTGTGGTAAATAGTTTATGATCAGATTCGTAGCGCTTGTGCGATCTTCAGCAGTGTTGGCGGCGGCAGCGGCTGATGCAGCACCAGCGGCCGCAGCTCCGCTGGTGTTGCTCTGTTTGTTCTGCTGCTGTTGTTGACGATGTTGCATCTGTGGCTGTTGGCGATGCTGTGATTGCTGCTTATGCTTGTGCTGTTGTTTCTGCAACATCTGTTGTTGGTGTTGTTGTTGCAGCTGTTGTTGTTGTTGTTGTTGCTGCTGCTGCTGCTGCTGCTGCTGGCCTGTGTATTCTTCATCGTCGTCTTCCTCTTCGTCTTCTTCATCGGAATCTCCTATATTCCGTGACTGATTGTTCCTTATATCTGCAGCTGACGATATTTTCTTATCAGCAGCGTCTTCGTCCTCTGTCCTGTCACCGTCGTCGTCATCGTACTCCTCGTCGTCATCGTTAGCATTGTCATCATTGTCGCCGTTGTCGTCATTGTCATCATCATTATTATTATTGCCACGATTCGCACGATTATCATCATTGTCGTCATCATCATCATCATCATCATCATCATTGTCGTTATTGCGAACATTGTCATCATCATTATCGCTGTCCGCCTCCATGTCCTCGCCATCATCCTGGCTATCCCGCTCCTGTACTACGGCATACTCTGAATCCTATTGGATACGAAAATAAAACCATTTATATTTATAAATAAGCATGAATGTGTAAAAACGCCATTTTTGATTTTGGAATTTTCTGCACTTACTTTTTCGTCAATATCCGATGAATCTTCGTCGTCGTCTTCTTTGTATTTGACCCTTTGATGTTTATTGTCCGGCCTGGGCATGATTCCAAATCAATTTGATGTTGCACCCACCTTGAATATATATAATAAATAAACTTTTATATTTTCCTACAAGTTTTGTATAGTTTCCTTGTTGCCTGAAATCTACAATTTTTTCGTTTTGAATGTCTTTCATGAAGTGTTCGCAGTGAAATGAAAAAATTCCTGTGTAAAAATTTGGATTGACAACGACAAATGACAATTGTATATTGCAAAGGAAAACAAAGTGTGCTGTGAAAACTGTTTCAAGCTCGTTTCGGCTCGATGCGATGCAAAAGACTGATGTGCTTTGTTGTTCGGACGTCACTGTGACAGTACAGAGTCGAGTGCAAGCATTTTATGTACATTTGAAGCCATTTTGCAAGGCTTCGTGCGTGCTCGCTTATGTCTCGAGCTCAATTGCTAAACTGCTCGGCATCCTGGACTCACGAGCACACATCCGGGGACCGGCCTGGGCCTAACCCAAGGCTGGGCTTCGTGCCCCGTGCCAGTTTAGCGAACAACGAGACGACGCGTAGCGGCGAGCAACCGAATGCAGCAGCAACAACAGCGGCAGCTAAAACTGAAGAGGTAATCAAATTCGGCTGCTGTTACTGCTGATGCTGCTGCCTTTCGGGCTTAGAAACAACGCCGATTGCAATTTTGCGCATGTATGCGTTACTCCTCTCCTCTTTCACGCGCGCGCCTTCTCAATCTCTCTTTTTCTTACAATTTCAATATGTGTTTGTTTGTGTGTATGTGTTGGTGCGTACCACTATATGAATGCGCCTCTGTGCACTTGTGGCGTGTTAAAATAATAAATTAACAAATTTATGACACAACTACATTCAAATGGGGCGCAAATGTAAAACTATTGCGTGGAAGCGGCACCAAGAGCCGAAATGAAAAAAAAAAAAAAAACTACTAGCACATAAATTGACGGCACACACACACACACACACACTCGCACACAGCTAGTCTTCGCAGAGAAAAAAAATTGATATATGCACATATATCAAAGCCGTGGCCAGCATTATCAAAAACAAAAAAAAAAAAACCGTGCTACCTCTTTTGTCTAGAGCAGCATTTTCAATATAACATTTTTGTACTTACTTGGGCTATACACTTGCACTTATTACAAATTTTTTATTTGCACTTCCTCCCGTAAACGCTTTCAAAGCGGCGATTTCACAGCAATGTAGTGAGCATGTAAAAAAAAATGTACAACGATAGGTCAACTTTAGCGATAACTTCAAGACGATACTTTCCAAGGTATCGTTGCTTATCTTGGAACGCGATATTGCTCATATCGATACGTTTATGGTGTTTTTTTTATTGTACTTGCTTGTATTGTATTTGAACGTAAATGAAAATGAATGAGGTGTAGAGCAAATAGTGTAACTATTGTAACTAAACGACGTAGCGTTTGATCGAAATACTAAAACACTACCGTACAAATTTGCCCCATCTGTCAATCGATATTTTGGTATTATTTTATGCATTAAACACCAAAAAGCAAAAATACAAGCAAAGGAAAATACTTTAGTAATGGGGAAATTTCAAATTGGACTTGAATATTGTTTTTCTAATCGACCACAACGGCTTTATTTAGCATAAATACACATATGTGATGGCATTAATATATTATATGTCATTTGATGCAGCCACGCCAGTACCAGTTATTGACATTATTGATTTTTCCATTACCAGTTCAATCAGGGAAACATAGCTTAGAAACTTTCTATGCACATATATATAAAGTAGGCGCTGCCGCAATTAGTTTGGCATTGAAATATTTTGCTGGTCCACTTGAAATCGTGGTTGTTGTTGTTGTTATTGTAGCTATTGTTAGTTATATGCTGCACCAATTATAGTTCACCCACGCGCCTATCATTCAAAAATCATCGATTACGATTGTGTAACGTCTGTACGTTCGGTGAAGAAAAAGGAAATGAAAAAAAAACAGTTCGAAAAGTAAAAGTGCTGCCCACGCATGTGAATCTTGTCGTTAGGCAGACAAAATAATCGATATCGATATTTGAATTCTAAGTAAATGAAATGCAGTTGTTAGCGCGGTTGTTGTTTGCTATTGCATTTCCGGCTACAAATGGGCCAAATGCATAGGTCTTGAATGGCAAGAAAGAAAACCATTTCACACGTCTGCCACGGCCATGGCCAACCAGTAGACGCCAAATTGTCGCGTAGTTACTCGAGAAATAAAGCGAAAATCTGCTGCAAACATTGCGATTAAGCAGACACGCAGATACGCAAACTTATAAATAATTTACTTTTTGTTATTGTTATTGTTTTTGTGACACACTTTGTAGTAACAAAGCGTGATTCAATTGCTCACTCACACACACGCAGAGTCGCAACCTCAGTCAGATCTTGACCATTGATGATAAATTCACAGCGCTATAAAAACTATTGTCGCACTTGCTTGTCTAGCCATTGTTTACGCAGCATTCAGCAAGCACCAGACAACCAAAAGGATACAAGACAATATGAAGCCGAGCACTGTGAGTATTTAGACGTTGCACGCGCATGCAGAGGACCGGATATAACTCTTTGCCATTCAACAGAGTATTTTGGGCATCGCCTTGACAGCTATGCTGGCCTGCTCCCCCAGCCTGGCCGTTGTCCATGGCATACAGCCGCTGAGCTCTGGGCCTGCTCTGGCCAGCCCCGAGCATGGCAATGGCTATCGGTATAATGGACCTGCTCACAAATACCTGCCCGCTGCCAGTGAGTTAACCACTGAGGCCATCATCACCACCGGACATTGGCAGCCAAATCCTGTGCCGCAGCCCGCTCAGCAACTGCCCTTCGAGCACACCTACGACAGCAGCGGCAGCATCATCAGCAGCAGCAGCGGCATCAGCAACAGCATTTCTGATTACCATGGACCCTACCGCATGGAATACTATGAACGTGCGCCAGCCGAACAGCGTCAACAGCAGCCTCAGCAACATCAGCAACATCAGCCTCAGCAGCAGTTGAATATGAATAATTTTCAATTTGCCACCGATAATTCAGGTGCTCCTGCTGCTGCAGCAGCTGGTCAGTTTGGTCAAGCTGTCGGTCTATCTGCTGGCGCGCAGCATGATCGCCATCTGGAGTCTGGTCAGCGAGGTGCTCAGCTGATTGGCCAGGCGCTGCCCGAACGTTATCAGCGACAACCTTTCGCACAGCCCTCGTCGAGCTATTTGCAAATGCAATCGCATTCGTACGAGCTGCCGCCAAGCTACAGCATGAACAGAGAGTGGTACGAGCAGGAGGCGAAACCGCAACAGCAGCAATTGCTTCAAACTAACTACTATGAACAGCACCAACAGCAACAGTTGCTGCCACAACACCACCAACAGCAACAGTTGCTGCCACAACACAACCAGCAGCAACAGTTGCTGCCACAACACCACCAGCAGCAACAATTCCTGCCACAGCTGCATCAACACTTCGACTACTCACAACAGTTGAGCTCCTTTCATGACCACGCCCACACACAAAACGCCTACGTAACGCAGCCAAGTCGCGAGTTCCAAGCGCCCTACTACTAAGTATACCTCTCCATGCCCCGAGGCTCACCTCCTGCTCCTCACTCCCACTCCCTCCCCACATCCATTTGAGCTCTACATTTTATATAGCTCAGAGCTGCTCCAACCAATCGCAATGAAAACATTTGCATTTGGCTTCAAATGCATTCTTCGTATTTCATCAAGCGTCTCTTATTTTTTTTATTGAACTAAATCTGATTTTTATTATAATTTTTTTTTTTTTTTAATAATGAAGTATATAAGAATATATTTGATTTTAATATTTACAAGAGTATTTAAAAACAATTTTATATAACAAATATCCAAAATTTCATTTCAAATTCTCAAATGGTTGAAGTAATCGCATTTATATAGGTATATTTACATATATGTATACATATATATATATATATATATATATATATTTGATTGTTTATTTCATTAATTAAAAACATTATTTAATGAATATAAAACTAAATAAATAAAGCTAATTCAATGAAATGAGTGTTTTGTTATCCATTGTTATGAGAGACTTGAAATATGATAGAATTTGATATATACAAATAGATAACTTTAGGGGCGTGGCAAATCACAGAGTCTATATAATTCTATATATTCTAGAAATAATCGATCTAAAATCGTCAAATATTTCAAGGGATCACTGAAACTTCGAGAGAAATCGTTGTCTAACGAAATGTGAAAGCTTCAAATTTTATTAAGAATTCCCAACTGGTTTTGGTCAGCAACCTTTGAAGAAACTTGACTTCGATGCTGCGTCCACGACAGCGTGAATAATGTGGAAAACTCTGGGCTCGCTCAGCTTGAGCTTTGGCTGGGAATTTGTGACCTTGAGCACAGCTTTAAGCACGCCATAAATAATCGCAGCTAATTTGATTATGCTCGTTGTTTACGGCAACATTTTCTCAGCACTTCTTGGCCAATGAAACATTTTCATTCCGGGCACTCGAGTTTCCGTATCAAACTCCAAATTCTTGAAGCTAATTGGGAGAATTTTGCAATTTGTGAACTTGGGACTTGGCTTAAGTTGAATTAAAATCTATTTGAATAACCGAATTAAATTTAATTTTAGTCTGGGCTTTAAAAAGCTGAAAAACGCACGCGTTTTTTTTTCATTTTTCTTCTTTTCGGTTTATTTAATTTAATTTTTGTAAATTAATCTTTTTTTCTCGCTTCCGTTATGCAAATTACTTCCAATTGTTGCACGTGCTTTGTAATGCGAAGACAGGGCGAACAGGTGAGAGAGAAAGAGGTGCAGAGCGTGAGCGAGAGAAGGAGAGCAAAAGTGAAGGTAAAACAAACAAAATCAAACATTTAACACCCACAGCCGCAAACGTTAAACAGTAGCGGATCAAGCGAAATTTAGATTATTGGGCCCGAGACTTCCGTCTTACAAAACCTTTAAAATGATCTCAATCGCTATCCAGTGGAATCAATCACCACTGGACGTTTATATTATGAATAATAAATTACAATTTGTGTTCTATATTTCGTATACTTGGCCCAGTAAAGGCGTTTAGCCTTGTTTTAATCCACTCCTGGGCTACAAATGCCAAACTTTCATTTGAACAGCTGCAACTGGAGCAACTGCAGCAACAGCTTCAACAGCAGCAGCAAAATGCCAGGAAAACAGACAGATCCAATCAAATCTTTCAGAGATCGTTTATGTTCAACCTAATGAAAATGTGGTTCAATAGGAGAAAGCTATCAGAGATTTGCTGAATATCTATATAGATATTATGCAAGACCAAAACATCACGCGTCAAGTGCTTAATTTGAAACGATTTGAGCCAAACTCAATCAGTTGGCTGGAGGCAGAGAGAAGGAGTACATGAAAAGCAGATACCTTCTATTGAACAATCGATAGTTATCGATATGTGCCGAATCGATTCATTATGCAAGTTGAATCTTAGATAACTCGAAGATAGCTCTAACATTAAAGTTTTATAAGCAATCGATTCTACACATACATCGATAGCTATCGATTGTGCAATTTGCATCACTCTCAGTTCAGGTAGTAGATCCCATTTAGAGTGTATGCACATATTATATCATAGCTCTGCTTGAAAGACAACTTGAAACTGCAGCATACCTCTGACAAAACCAATTACAGGGTATGCAAATGCTTCGATGGGCGCACACACCCACAGCCTATCCGCCAAATTTGAATTCCAATTCCATTTCCATGGATTGTTGAGCAAAAACAGCATTGTTAGCTCGCTTATTACGATTATAATAATCATTATCATTATTATTGGCCTAACAAATTGTTTTCTTTTTTTTTGGGTCTTTCGACATGATTTATGCAAGCGCCAAAAATAGTTTTAGAGTCAGTCAGTCATTTACTTCTTCCTTCTGCCTTAGGTGGATTCTTTGCCTGTCTTTCGTCACTTTTACCCGTTGACGATGATGCAATGAGGAAGTGCATTGAACGGGCTGTCGTTGAGCTCAGCCTTGCCCTCAGCTCTCTCGAGCCAAGCCCATATCCATGTCCATATCCGTAGCCGTATCTATATCTATTTCCATTTCCATATCCATTTCGCACTTCCCATCTCATACCATCAACGGAACCACGTGGATCACATTACAGCCGCCTCATAGGCTATTTAAGTGGGCTCGGTCACATGCCTGGCTGCAGACACGCCTCACAACTTGGACACAATGCGCGCCCTCAGCTGGGCATCTGGTTTGGCGCTTCTCCTGCACTGGCTGGTCGAGGCGCAATCGCCGCCCTTCTACTATCACAGCTGGCTATATGCAACGCCTTGGCGGCCCTTGGTGCCGATCCACAAACAAGAGCTGGCGGTCCACCAGCTGAGCCTGGGCTATACGGGTCCGCAGATCTTTCCGCTTGAGGCTAGCCAGGCACAGTCGCAGACGACTGTTAGAAAACCCATTGTGCTGGGACTTCAGCTGCAGCCGGCGAGGCAACAGTTTACGGTGCCCTTTAGGCCCTCGCCCTTTGCGGGCTATAGCAACGATGTGGAGCAAGTGGAACAACAGGAGCAGCGACATCAGCAGGTGGCACAGCGGGAGCAGCTCAATCAGCAAGCGGAGCCACCTTTCTATGCGCCCGGCTATCCACAGGCAGCTGCTGTCGTTGCCTCCCCGCTCATCGGCGTGGATCAGGCGGAGCAGAAGCCCCCACGATATCTGTACATGGCACCATCCCATCAATATAATCTAGTTAGAAGTTAAGTCGTTTGTTATTGTTGCTGTTGTAGTTGCGTTTTTTTTTTTTTTTTTTGTCTTTCTATTTTTACTTTTGATATAAACAAAGAAGCTTTGATCAAACCACGCGCTCTTTGCTTTCGCCTGGTGAAATTATCTCTCGTCCGACCTTGGCAACGTCTCGCTGAGCATTGCGCAATCGATTTTAGGTCGCTGCGCTGCACCGTGGCACGAGGTCGTCAATTTGATCATTGAAGATGGCAGATTATACGGAGTTGACAATGGAATGGAGACGCCCCAAGTGGCCCGACAAATGCCTCGACTAACAGCCGCCGCGGAGCAAGAGCAATTGACGTAATTGCTCGGCTAGGCAAAGACACATCGATGCGCTAACTAAACGAAAACGCGTACCAAATAGTGGGTGCTATAACTTGGTTAATAGTTGTTGTTGTTGTCTCTCTATATCATAGCTAGTCTAATGCCAAGCTGTTTCAGCCGGTAAATTGACAACAATCTGCCAACTACTGAGGTTAGCAGCGAGAGGTCTTACCGAGAGGCCTTCCCCTACAGCTTTATAGAACTTTGTAGGCCTAGATCTATTTGAAATCCAACTCTTACTGCAGATTAGATCTGCTTAGTCGAACAGATCTTGGGCCCGAACGGATGCTGTTTCCTAACTCAAATTATTGGAACAATTTCCTACAGAGCTCAGACATCATTAAACTACCTGGGCTATTCGTCTCCCATAATATGATCTGATATGATCAGAGCTCCTTAACCATCAGCTTGACATAGAACTTCTCGGCTTGTGCTTTACCGAGCTATAGGCGAAATACCCTCAGGTAAACCCATCTAACTCTCATATATTGAGTACCATATATTATATAAGACCAGAGTAGTAGACCAGAGAGTGTTATATGCATTATTTGCATTATTAGTATAGCTTGATCAAATACATATGTTTAGCTTAGACAATAAGGACTTAGACTTGAGGTATAGTTGAGGTATATTTACCGTAAAGTCGGAGTTAAGTTAGTTAGGCAGGAATCTAAAAATCTTATGTCCTATCACATCTCCTCAACAACCTACAACTTCAACTGTGATCAGCTCTACAATTCAGTTGAGTCTATACCCAATCTACTATATCTGCTATCCGGAGTGAGGCCATTGCGAAGCTCAACACAGTTGCGACCCAACCGATCCTAATCTACGTAATTCGATAATGAGCTCATTTAGTGGCATTAACGAGCTCAGTGAAGACCTTTCGACTACCTTTCGACTAGCCTCCAATTGGGAAAGAGGCTTTAAAGAGTCCATCAAAGAGTATGACTCGTAAAGCTAATTGGGTCTATTAACAGCAAATGGAAGATGATCAATTGATTGACTGAGTGATTGATAAAAATGATCGACTGATCAAAGATGGCAATGCATCAATGTGCGTCACACTCAGGGAACAGTCCCAAGTAACGGCTAACGGTTAGCGGTTAACGGTTAACGGCTATCGTTTTTGGCAAGTGGATTACGAGGCCTTGGCAAGAAATATTATTACGACATTGTCGCAAAGAGTTTAATTAAAAGGGGAACGATTACGGGAACAGGCAACCCGAACTAAATTGTAGTTTGAAGGAAATAAAAACAAAAACAAAAACAAAACGAAAGGCAAACACAATCTGTTACAAATTTACAACAGCTGGCAAAATAGCAACAACAACAACAACTACAGCAGCAGCAGCAACAGTAGCAATTGAAAACATTCATCAGCAATGGCAATAACAGCAACAACAGCAACATTTTCACTAGTAAAGCGGTTAAATTACCGTTAACGCTGCCAGCGCCAGGAATAGGTAGGAGAAGGGCATGGGGAAGGGGAAGCGGCTGCTGTAGGGTGGGGTACGCCCTGCCATCCGCACTCACATTCATCAAAATGTTACTTGGAATTAATTGCAATTCACGCATAAGCCAAAAGACTGGGAAAGCTTGACAAAAAAAATAAATAAAAATAAAACCAAAAACCTAAATGAAAAGAAAGACACGCACCAACTTAAAGAGAGGGCGTGTGTGCAAGAGGGAGAGAAAGAGAGGGAGACAGGCAATGTGCACTGAGACATGCGATATGGCAAATGTGTCACTTGAACTTGAGGCGAACGAACGGGAGGCACTGCAACAGTCGCAATGCACAGTGGTATATGACTGCGGCAAAACTGAATCAAATATGGAGTAACTCGGCGTTTGAGCATGCAAAATCAGCGTGGCGGCATTTTTAGACCAGCAAGAATTAATTTTTCTCTTCTCAAAAAAGAGAACAAAAGAAAGACAGAAGCACTCAATATCTAAATATAAATTATAAAACTTATCACATTTAATTTAGCTTATATTTAAGAAGAATAAGCTTTAATAACAATCGCAATTAATGATGCGCCACTGTGCCAAGGCAACGGTCCAGAGTCATGTCCGCAAAGCGTGCGCCACACACCGACCCAAACAAGAGTGAGAGTGAGAGTGCGAGTGCGAGTGCGAGTAAGAAGAGACGGTTAGCGGTAAACCAAAGCGAAGCAAAAGCCAAAGATCGGTTTAGTTCATATGCAAAATGGGCAGCAACATTTAAGCCGCGTCGAGTTGGCGCTTTTCGCATCGCCGCCGACGCCGCTGCGTCAAGTTAGCTGCGACGCCAGCGCAGACGTGCGCAATGACAAGCAATTTGCTGCAGAGGCCGCGTATAAAAGGGTTGGCCGGCGCAGAGGTCGTCAACATTCGACGCGCAGCGCTTGTGGAATAAACGCGACTTAGATCGAGCAAAAGAGAGAGAAAAGTTAGAGAGAGAAAGAGCAAGTGAACGAAAGGATATAAATAGATCAGCGCAGCATTTGCTGAGCTCCAATTTTTTTGTTTGGTATTTTTTGACGTGCACCCCGAAAATGCAGTTCGCTGTAAGTGTTGTGAAACGACAAATGCAATTTAAATAATGTACTAACGCGTTTAGTCCTTGAATAGTATTTAGAGATTTATACCAAATACCGCAACTGTTGTTGCACACTGGCCATATAAATCTCTAAATGCCTTGCCCAATTTGCAATACAAATTAAAAACGATCATTTTCAATTTTTAATGCAGTTTTCGCGCGCGCTTTTCATCTGCGCTTTGTGCACCTTTGCCGCCGCAAAGCAGCCACAGCAGCAGCAGCAGTCGCAGCAACAGCCGCAGCCGCTGCAACAGCAGCAAAAACAAGCCCAGTCCGCCAAGCTGAAGCGCGATGCTGGCTTGAGCTACGGCAGCGGCCTCTATCATGGACCCTCACACAAATATTTACCGCCTGCTGCCAGCTCGGGCGGCTATGAGAGCACCTATGCCCAGTTGCATGGCAATGGACTGGCCGCCAGCAGCGGATTTGACTTTGCCAGCCTTGACACGGACAACAGCCATCAGGGCCCGCTTCATCATCATCATCAGCAGCCGCAGCTGCATCATCATCATCATCCCTATCACAGTCATCAGCAGCATCATCATTACAGCCATCAGCCACACACATATCAATCGCTAAGCTCATACCATGGTCATGGACGTCCCGTGTACATTAGCTCTTCGAGCCTGGCTGGCGGCCCTGCTGCCGGCGCTAGGCCCAGCTATCATCAGCGTCCTCCTAAGGTGGAAACTTACATTGTCCACACCAGCACTGGAGGCGGCGGCGGTGGTCATGGATTTGGCCAACAGGGTCAAGGTGGTTACAAGTACGCAGGCCATGGCGGTGCCTCTAGCTACTTGAGCTTGCTGGACGGCGCCTCGCACAAGCAGCATGGCGGCAGCAGCAGCACCTATTTGCTGACCACGCCCAGCTATAGCAGTAGCAGCAGCGGAAGCTTGGGCAGCAACAGCCTCAGCTTTGGCAGCCTCGGCAGCGGCGGATCCTCCCATGGCATCAGCTTTGGTCATGGTCATCCGCTTAGCCTGGGCAGCAGTAGCAGCAGCAGCAGCAGCCACGGCTTGAGCCTTGCGCCGGCTCTGGAGCACGAACAGCACTTGGGCTATAGCTATGAGGCGCCCAGCCTGCCGCACTTTGCCAAGCAGCCGCTGAACAGCTACGGCGTGCCACTGCTGGCTGGCTATGAGCACGGCCAGCAGGAGGAGGAACATCAGCAGCAGCAGCCGCAGCAGCACCATGAACTGCATCACGATGAGCAACAGCTGCCGGCGGAGAAGAGCCACACAGAGCAGCAGACACCGGCCTATGCGCTCGGCCACAAGGGTCTGGGCCACTTCAGCTATACGTCCAGCAAGCCGCTGGCCCTCAACACGGACATCCATCAGCACGAGGACCAAAACGAGCTGGTCGCTGAGCTGGCCAAGGCGCCGTTCAAGCCCAGCGCCTTCCTCGGCGCCAAGCACGAGTCGAGTCTGGGTTATTCTGAGTACGCCACGCCCACCACACAGTATTTGCAACCGCCCACGGCCACGGGCTACGACTATGCGGCCCCTGGTCCGGCGGTCCTCTACGGTGCGCCCGGCCAGTCTGGTGACTCGGCCACGCCCATCTTCGAGCCAGACTCCACCTATTTGCCGCCCACGCACAACTACCACTAAATTATTTACAACTATTTATAATATCTCGCTATATATATATCTCTGATTTTTTTTATATATTATATTCATGTAGATTTTGTTTAAGTTTATGCCAAATGGAGCGCTCATCCAATAAAAGCAATTTGAAACATAGCCACGCCCCCTCTCACTTTGACTCTGGTTTGCAGACTTTCGATCGATGTCTTTAGCATGCGCAGCTCATCAAAGTCGGATATATATTTAGTTAGATATATATATACATATTTGATTTGGGTTTTCTCAATTCGTTTCGCTTTTTATTTTGAAAGCGTGTGAAGCCGCTGGAGTCGTATGTGGAGCAAGTGCGAGAAATTATTGAAACGTTAACGGAATGCCCAATTAGACAAATTCACTGAACGCATTACATCTGAATGGCATCCGCGTGGAATACGTGAAAAGCTTTCAACTGAAAGTGCAAAGGGAACGAGTGTGGAGCGACTTTAATCTAATTTCCAAATCAAATTGGCGAATAACTCGACGTGTATATCACTAGAAACGTAGTTCTATAATCAAATGCATTCATTTAAAATATTTGCAAATCAGTTGTTGGGTTTCATTTCACTCGAATTGCATATATCACTAGCGTACGGGGGAAGCGAAAATTAATCGACTGAACTCTTGAATGAAACGCATTCATCTGACTTGGAGTACTTGAAGCATTTCAAAAACTTTCATTCATTTGGCATTCATTTGAAGCAATTGCAAATAATTTTATCGAATCAAACAAATTTCAATCGAATAATGTCCTGAGTGGTTATATATCGAAAATTCCATTGGGCTGGTTATCGAGCTGTATCGAACCCAATCTACTTCGAATATGTTCTTAGAGTTTGTATATATTGTAAGCTTTTTATGGATCTTTTAGATTGTATTTTGTATTTTTATTGTAAAAATAGTTGTTAAACTCTTTTTTATTATTATGGCATAAAATTTAATTATTATAGTATTTACAATTTTTATAATATTTATATTTACATGTACAGAATTATCCATAGAGATATCTTATTAAAAAAATTATGTCAACAAATCTACTTAAGCCAAATAAAATGTTCAGCCTTAAATCAAATTGTGTTTCTCTCTAATTTAACAGTATAAAGATATGTTCAGTCGAATATGGACAACCCTGTATATATAAATATATATATATATATAGATATTTCCTATTCCCGTCATGAACCTGTTTCATATCAGAAAGGCACCTGGCATCGAATTGGCATAATCTGGCCAATAATCTGATGAGTGATGCGTTTTAAAAGGCTGTAAAATTATATCATTACGTTGAGGGGGATTATTAATCATATTTATCTGTGTTGTCAGCAATGTTGTCTTCTTCTATGCTGCTGCTGCTTCGTCTTTATCTCCTGCTTATGCAATGCGAAAGCTGATCCTGGCCACAGCGCTGACCCACATCAGCTGCGGAAAGTGAAAGGATGAGCACTTGAGCGATGAATGTGTTTTTGGCATTTGACCAGCAACAACAACAACCAAAGCAACAACAATTAGCACAAAAAGAAACAACGAAAAACAAACGAGAAA
Source organism: Drosophila mayaguana (assembly GCA_037075325.1). Taxonomy (NCBI): domain Eukaryota; kingdom Metazoa; phylum Arthropoda; class Insecta; order Diptera; family Drosophilidae; genus Drosophila; species Drosophila mayaguana. The sequence goes on along the minus strand of JBAMCG010000127.1, from coordinate 6,032,929 downwards.
AACATTAAAGACTTAGGCAACGAACTTGACAGCGCGATTTCGCATTTAGTTTTCATAACGCGCTGCACTTGGGCTCCGCCTTTGGATTGATTTGGTCTGGTCAGGTTGATCGCTCGGTGGTACGAGAGTTGGCAGCAGCTAGTGCTGGGGCTACAGCTGCGATTTATAGCAGGTGCAACGACCAGTGTTAGGAAATTTAGTCGCAAGGAAAAAGCCTTCGAATAGAAATTTCCCATTCATAGGCAAAAATAAATTGGAGCTTTCTTTTTGGTTTTGGTGTAGACTTATCAGATTTGTGAAACCCGCAAAATCGGTGTTGTAAATTTCTCTAAATAGAGAAATAAGAAATCGTCCAGCCTAATATCAAGTTTTATTTAGTTAAATTTTGCGTTAATATTTATTCATTGATTGATATCAGTTGAATGTTCAGCAAAACAATGTTGTAAAATGACACAAAGGTGTTGCACAATTAAATATTTACCATTAAATTTATTTTACATTTATAATTGACACAAAAAATATGATTTATAATTAATTAAAAATTTTAAAGTGCTGTAAAATACCCAACAAATTCAGAATTATTTGTGTTCAAAATGGAGTTTCTCATCAGATTTTCAAGTTTCTCTCTGCATGAAATTATATCATTTGTAAATTGTCTCAAGTTTCAGGGTCAGCTCTACATTCAGCTTTGACCTTGTTCAGTTTTGGTTTGTTTGTTATGCTTCTTCTTCTTTTAATGCGCCCACGCACCATGCGAGAATCCGCGTTAAGAACGTGACAATGCGTAGTTAAGCATATTTATTTAATTTTTTTTTTTTTGCTTAATTAAATAACAATTTACGTCAAGACGTGTGACTAATTTACAAATGAATAACTGAAATTAAGTTAAATGGAAAACAGTTAAAAACGCTCTAGTCCGGCGTGCCCAACTAGCAGATACCCCAAACTATGAGCATGCTTCTTCTAGACATAGATCTACAATACATGCACATATCTGAGTAGTGCTGTGTCTAGTACTGAAATTCCCAGCTCTAGTTCTTATCGATCCTGAGTTCTGCTCGACTGACATTCGTTAGTTTAGTTTTAGTTATTGCACGAGGTCTTAGTTCCAGAGATTTTATATAATTACAGGGTATATAAAATCGTGGTATATGCAGTTCACCTTGTTTAGATTTCGTCAGAAATCGCTTACATCATTGCATCATCGGCGCCGAAAGTTTTTAATCTTTCTTCAAAAGAAATAGACAAAGAAGAAGAAGAAAACAAAAAATATATATAATTTTGTATGTCAACAAGTTCATTGAGGCACAGCTTTAGCCACGCCTATCCCCCTGTTCGCCCTTTCCCTCTTTCCTTAAACAATATTACGATAATTTTCTAATTTTCTTAGTCATTTAACCAATGTGACAGCCTTAAAATCCATAAAATAGATATATAATCAAATAATCAATGGTCACAATATGATAAAAGATATCATTTATAGGGTATACGCGTTGATAACAAACCTCCATTGACCGCCATAGTCTCTTTTGTGCTGTCATTGTTGGCACCTGTGACCTGTGGCATGCACCTGCCAGCCACATTTACAAAGAGGTGTTAAGTAATTATACCCTGTAAAATGTGGACTAACGTTAAAGAGGAGCATATTGGTTTTGTATAAATGTATGTAAGGCATAAAAACAGGTGAATATTCAAATAATTCATAACTATAATTGTATCGATAACTCACTTAATAACGATAAATATCGATTTTTAAAATCTACTCAAGCTGGCCAAGCTGCAAACTCAGTCAACCTAGTCTAATGTAAGCAAACAGTAATTTCCAGTCTAGCATAGCTACTTCTCATTTGTCGTTTGTAGGGTATCTTCTCTACGTGCATATCTAGCCTTATCGAGCATTCACTTCTTTCATTAGCTGCGGTTAGTACTTTGTTGGCTGTTAAGGCAAACTGGTAATTGCTTTGGATTTTATGAGTCCTCACAATTGCGTACCATATCCATATACCCTGTAATATTTGAAAATCAATGCTCAAATAGCTGTCAAATTTGACGACCAGGCTAATTATATTAAATTGCTCTAATAAAGCCGGTTTACAGGGTATTTACAACTCGGGTAGGTACGCTCTCAATTTTTATACAGGGTATATATTAGTCGTGTTTCAGCTGCTACCCTGTTTGTTCATGTAAACATGTTTAGCGCGCGAAGAAAGATCAGAAAAAAGAAAAGAAATGAGAGGGAGGAGAAACGGGAGAAAGAGAGAGAGAGAAGTAACATTTCATTTTTTATATCCATTATTTACATGCTGTTAATGTGGAGGCTTTACATTCACTTTTTTATTATTATATTCAACTGTCTTATGCGAAAGGGGGTATACTCGTTTCAAAGCAATCTTTGAATACTATGAAAGTAATCTCAAGATTTTATAGGGTATACAATGATCGAAAGCTGATTAATTCTTTTGGAAGGTCATTTGCTAGACTCATACGATTGTCCATTATTTCGCTCTCTCTCTCTCTCTCTCTGTCTGTCTCCCTATCTATCTTTATTTCTTTCTTTCATCCTTTTTCTCTATCTATCTTTCTTCCTTTCTTTCTTTCTCTCTTGTGCCACCAGTGGTCAGACCTCCAGACATGGTCTAATTACGTAATGGTCCACATAACTTAAAGCGTCCCAAAGAAAAATTCGTTTTATCTTTTGTATCGGTTATTATAATTAGCTTTGAAAAACTGTGGGAAAAAGTAACTGTGCTTGTGTGTGTGTGTGTGGCTTGGCGCATATTCAATGCTCGAGTTAAGACAGGTCATGAAATGCCCAGGCGATAACAATAGCTAAGCTCGCGTGTGACAATGAAATTCCACACCTCAATATATTACAAAAATGTACATTAATTTGTCGGATTTGTAAACAAGAGCATTTGCCATTTGGAGAGTCTGCATTCAAATCAAACTCCCATTCAAATTTACGACTTGGCGGCAAACGGGTTAGCGAACACTCTGGCAGCACTTGAGTCCTTACAGCGTCAAGTTGGCTGCGCTTGAAGAACAATCATTGCAATATTCGAATATAACTGTAACATTAACACAATCGACCGCAAAGCGCAAAATGAAAAAGAAACGGCGAGAAATATGACGTAAAAACAGAACAACTACAGAACCTAGTATCCATAATATCCTGAAATAAATTTTTCCATCATTAATCATAAACCACTTACAGCTCAATTAATGAGAAAAGACAAACAAAACTTGGGCCACGGCTTTTCGACCTTAGCTGCGGGTTCAACGCCATTGCTAGAACCAGTTGAGCTTCAGAATCGGCACGGAAATGAACATATCACAGCTGTTTCAGTCGTATCAGGACTTGTCCGGGCAGCAGATGAACCAAATCAATGAGTATGTGGCGCAAGCCCTGCTGCACGTGGTCCACATCCACATTATGAGCGTGACACCGTCGCTGGTGCTGACCCTCTGCTGCCGCAACAATCATACGTGCAACTTTTACAACGAGATGATGAGCATACTCTTTCGCGGCTGGGGCATAGCCCCGCTTCAGATAGTCACTGTAGAGCAGGGCATGCTGGGGAAATTCGTTCCGGGTCGCCGGCACTACAATCTCATCTTCACGGACTCCTATGCGGCCTTTGCGGAGATCGAGGTGGAGGCGTATTCCAAGGAGTACAACTACAACGAGTACTATTACATCTTTCTGCAAGCGCGCGATCGTCTGCTGCTGGGCGAGATGCGTCGCATCTTCGAGCACTGCTGGCGCCACCAGCTCATCAATTGCAACATCCAGGTGCAGCGCGCAAATGGTGACATCCTGCTTTACACGTATCTGCCATTCGGGCCCGAGAGCTGTGCAGATACAACGCCCCAGCTGATCAATCGGTATAACGGCAGCCATATGCTCAATCCCCAGCTCTTCCCGCCGAAGCTGCGCAACTTCTATGGCTGTCCCCTGCGTGCCGCATTGTTGCACCTGCCGCCGTTCATCTAGCTAGAGGGCACACGCATCACGGGCGGCCTGGAGGGTCGCCTCTTGCAGACATTCATTGCCAGGCTCAACTTGAGCATTCAAGTGCAGCAGCTGCCTCATGGACAGGAATTGTTCACCAACAAAATGCTGCAAATGGTAAAAGCTGTCAATCCCAACGTTCTCTTCTTTTAATTCTTTCCGCCTTTTGTTTCTAGCTGCAACGTGACCAAGCGGATTTGTGCATCGGGGGCGTTCGCCAGACGGTGGCCAACAGCTTGTCAGCCACTTCGACCCACAACTATCACCAGACGAGCGTTCGCTTTGGTGTCCTGAGCGCCAGCTATGAGATGAGCTCCCTGGACATCTTCTTCTATCCGTATCCCACATCCATTTGGCTGGGCCTTGTCGTCGTCTTTGCCATGTCAATTGTGGTGCTGCTCACATTGGATCGGCTGCTACAGTTGAGGGAGCAGAGCTCCATCCTGCTCAATCTGGAGCTCATCTTTGTGGGCATGCCGATGCTGCAGCTGTCGAGCTCCATTGCCAAGAGTGTCTACTGCATCATGTTGATGTTCTACACATTACTCATACGCACCGTCTACCAGGGCATGCTCTACCATTTGGTGCGCACGCACCAGCTGAACAGGCTGCCGCAGTCCATCGAGGAGCTGGTAGCCCACAATTATACGGTGGTGCTATCGGCTAGCGTACACGACGCCCTCTCCGAAATATTCACGGTGCAACAGATGCGTTACCACCTGGTCGATGTCAACGGCGACCTGATGCAACCTCTGCATTATCTGGCAGAGCGTCCACGGGACAAACGGCAGGTGGCAGCGACCGTACAAGACATTTTCCTCATGTACAACCGGCTGAGTGCGTACAGTGCGGAGGCCCAGTCGCAACAGCAGGAGGCAAATCACTTCGAGATCATTGCGCAGGATGTGATCGATCTGCAGCTGACGATGTACCTGAGGAAGCATTCCTTTCTGATCGATGCCTTCAACGAGGAGATCATGTGGATGCGCTCCGTGGGACTGCTGGCCATATGGGCGCGCTGGGAACTAGACGAGAACCAAATGCGAACAACGCACTTGAGCTCCCGAGTATTTGGCTTACAGGAGCTCTACGTGATATTTATCTTGAATCTGATTGGTTTGCTGCTCAGCACGCTTATGTTCTGCCTGGAGCTGCTCTCGTTGCGATCCGTACGACTGCAACGCTGGTTTATATCGCAGTAAAAAACTCGAAACTATATATTTATATAGTTAACTATACGTCTAGCTAATCTTGTAAACATATTTAATAAAAAAATCATATCAGTTGCAATAGAAGAAATTCGAGATACATGTGCTTGAGCACATGCAAAATACCAAAACAAATGGTCACCCTAGCTATGTCAATTTCGCTCATGCAGAAACTGGTTCATTAGTTCGGTTTACAAGATTGGCTTAAGGCCGTTCAGCTGAACTAGTTCATTACATCAGAAGAGCGCATTGATCAAAGCGTTTCGATTAGAAGCATATGTACATATGCATGTATATTTAATTGATAAATTCGATATGTTTAGAGACTATAATAGAATTGACGTGCATCCAGATAGAGAGCAATGCCCATCCAGATTAGCGTATTCCACACCGCCTCCAGCAGCAGCAGAAAATGCGTATTCATCGCGCCGATCCGCCAATGCCAGGGCAACATTTTGTGCATTACCGTGTGGCCGACATACATAATGATGGCATTCATGCCGCACTCTGTGAACGGAGAGCCGGACCACAGCTGGCGCACATCCACCACGTAGTAGAGCACCGAGAGCAGCACCAGTGCCAGGGCCACAGTGACGAACACAAACGAGAGCGACCAGAGGTTCTTGTTGACTGGAATGATGCCATCCTCCTTGGAGAAGCCACAGAGAGCACCGCCCAGCACACCCAAGAGCGTGGCGCCCAGCAGCCAGCGTCTCAGTCGTGCCTGCCATGTGACATGCACCAGCAGCGTGACGCCAGCAAAGGAGCCCAACATGGCCTGTACAATGCTCAAAAGGCAGCCTGTAAATGGAGAGGGATATAGCACATACATAGATACATACATATGTATGTATATGTGTATATGAGTAGAGCAATTAGAGAGGGAGATAGCATGAGAAGGATACGCAGCGGGAGGATGTGGAGAAGGATGCAGGAGGAGTAAACGGGATGGAGAGTGAAGGAGATTGTGCGAAAGAAAGAGAGATAGCGCGAGGAATAGGAAGACAGAGAGGCAGAGATAAGGTAGAGATAAATGGAATGAAATGCGGAGAATGAAAGTAAAAATGGAGTATAGATAGGAAGAATAGGAAGGAAGGAAAGTAAGAGAAACAAGTAAGAAGGCTCTAGTCGAGACTGCTCGACTAGGAGATACCCTGACCCCTACAAGGCGCTGATATTCACGCACGCATAAGCACGCGCTCTGCTAACTGCGCAGTAAGCAGCGACTGCGCCGGGGCTGCGCTGCAGTATGGCAATACCATGACAAATTTGTTGCTGAATAATTTCTCTTGTAGTCGGACTATCTTCATGAAACTCTTAGAACGTGATCATAATGTGAAAATGTGTATACATTCCAAAGCACAAGTCTCTTGTACTTAAAATACGTTTTTTACAAAATCTGAAAACTATACGTCTAAAAGTATTAAAATTACGCTGAATAAACAATATCAATTTGTCGATTATTCTCGATAAAAAAGAAATCGGATGAGTTATCGAGAAAAAAAGATAAGCTTGTACTGCGTATGGTATACATGAACAGCTCTTATATCTTCTGAGATCTAGGCGTGCATACGGATGGACGGACGAACAGACGGACAAGGCTATATCAGCTCATCGTCCTGATCAAAAATATATATACTTTATGAGGTCTGCGATGCTTCCTTCTGCCTGTTACATACTTTTCACAAATCATCAGAGTATAAAAAGAAAGCGAAAGCGAAAGAGAGAGAGAGAGAGAAAGAGACAGAATGAAATAACGGGAGGTTTGTAAAATTAGGAATGTTGAGAAGGATACAGGGAGTATACCAAATTGAGAGAGGAGATTGGAGAGATAGAGAGAAAGAGTGGAAAATTAAAGATGTAATGAAAGATACAGAAACATAGCATGAGAATGTGAATATAGGAAGTATAGTGGGAAGGATAGGCAGAGAGAGGGGAGCATAAAATTCAGTATTGCGCATTCTTAGAATTCCAATTCTTACCAAAAACTCCCTCCGGATCAAAGGCCGGCGCATCGTAGACATATTTGGCCGTGGGATGCTGATAGATGTGCGCCTTGCCCAGGATTAGACGGTCCACGTAGCCGGCGGTGCCACCAATGCAATCGGGATCGGCTGCATTGTTATGCTTGCCACCCGGACCGAGATAGCCGCGCGGGCAGCCCGGCACCCGCAGGCCGAATGTCAAGCCCAAATAGGTGGCTATCAGGGCGAGTAGCACCGCCAGCTCTCCGCTGAACAGGCAGATGTCGTAGATGGCGCGGTGCCAGGCACGCTGTGGACTCAGGTAATCCCGCCGGCTGCAGATCGTGTGCAGCACGCCGGCCACCAGATAGGCGATGCCGAAGCGCTGCAGTACGCCCATGAGACGCAGTTGCTCCAGCTGGGGGCCATTCGTTGAATTCAGGCAGAGCCCGATGGCAAACAGTTTGCAGGCGCGCCAAACGATGCGCAAACATATTCTTGGCTTGCTAATGCCGCGCCCCAGTTGCGCCTTGATTGACAGGGGTATGCAGACGCCCATGATCCAGAGGAAGGTGGGAAAGACGATATCGGCCAGATGAAGTCCATTCCAAGTAGCGTGCTCAATCCAGCTGTAGCCACCGCCGCCGCTATTCACGAATATCATCAACACAATGGAAAGTCTGCAACGGGAATATGAAACAAAATCGATTACTTTCTACAGGGTATCTCTGCTAGTTACCCGCGGAATGTGTCCAGACTGCGCATTCGCTGGCGCTGCGTCGCCTTTGTCGCTGCATCGCCAATGCTGTCCGCCACAGCAGCTGCCTCATCGTAGCGGTAACGCTTCCAGGCGCAGCTCACGAGCTTCAAGAGGATTAGCAGCGAGGCGACCAGCACAAAGACAGAGAGGAATGCTGTACGGGTGTAGATCAGAGTTGAGTTGAAGTCGAGCCAGTAAAACGTTTACGAATAAAGATAAACAGATAACAGATGTGTGAGAGTGTGTGAGACAGAGAGAGAGAGCGAAAAGAGACTAAATCTGCTTTGTAATAACTAAGACAGAATGAAACATACATACATATGTATGTACATATACATATAGCTATGACACATCGCCAGTAAATCGTTTACGAAGTCAACATAAAGAAATACATTAATTAGTAATGGGCTGTCAAAGAAACGCTTTGTAGGTACAAGCCTACAGAAAAATTAGAGTGAGTGAGAGTGAGAGAGAGAGAGAGAGAGACAGAGGGACAAAAGAACAAGTTTCGTCTTAAGTATCAGCAACTGATTAGTGCGATAAGTATTATAAATATATACATGTACATACAACGTTGGAAATCGATACTTACCGTAATTAATGGGAACGCCGGGTTTGTCAACGCTGAAGCTGCAGCTGCCATTGGACAGAAGTGTGAGGTTATATACACCAAATTCTTGTAGATCGCTGCGCCGCAATGCACACAAAGCTGAGCTGCAGGGGGGCCAGACGAATGAAAGAGAAATCAAGTGAGTAAGCATTAACTACACACAGTCACAGACACACTCATGCATTCACACACACAAACAGCGTTTAGGCATAAGAATGGCGTGTAAACAGATGTCATGATGATATTATTGCAATTGGAGCCTGAGCCATAAAGATTATGCATAAGCAGAAAGCATATGAGCGTCGTAGTAGTGATGGGCGTGTGCTGAACAAGACACGAAAGCCAATCACGAAATATGCAAATATCGCTTATGTTTACATGTATGTTTGTTTACATGATTATTATATAACAAATTGTACATACATATATAGTCGTTTATAGCAACTTTAACATTTTGCTCGCATGAAATTTGTTTATGGCATTTTTAAAAACCTGTATTGGATTCGCGCTTGCTCGGCACAAGATTAACGATGAACATCAAACGTGGCCATCTCTAGAACACACACACGCACACACACACCAATTGCAACACATACACATTCTCGTAGGCATAGTGACCCTGATCGTGTGCATAAATTTTGAAACTCAACGGGTAAGCCGTGTTGAGGTTAATCGGCTCCACCGACTCAGCTGAGGGCAGAGCTTTCACTTTGGCAAATGGACACTGAAACAACAACAACAAAAGCTCTTTACGAAATGAAATGCAGCAGGAAATGAATGTATGCAAGTGTTAACATACCGTATAGCACTCATCGGACAGGGTATACAGATAAGTCTTCTCGGCATACTGCGAATGCAAATACATATAAGCCTGATCGGCGCGCAGAGCACGCATATCCAGATCCCGCCAATGAGGCTCCGTGTACTCCACCAGAAACGACATTCCCTGTGACTAGTTACGTTGCGATCGTCGATTAAATTCAATTTATTCAATTTGCCAATTGTTTGCAGTGCAGTGCGCCGCTGACGACTAACTACGCTCCAACAGCTACAAAATTGCCATATCAACGCCTCTTTTTTTGTATACAAAACGAAATCGAAACTATTTCGAGTGCGCAATAAAAACAAACACAACGAACGTAGCTAGCATGGCGATTCTCAGATACCCTTACTGCCGCACACACACACATATGATATGTTTTTGTCACATATGCACATCAAAACAAAAGAAATAACATGAAAAGAAAAAAAAAAAGAATTATTAAAGTCATTATTTCTTATTAATAAGTAGTTGCTAATATATAATAAATATGCATATGTATTATATCAATTATTATGTGATGCAACTGTGCTACATATCAGTTGAGAAAGTCGTAAGGGATCACACACTTAGTGCATTAGCAAAACAAACTTGTTGCAGTGTTGCGCAATGCCGAAGCAGTGCTAGCAACGTACTGTTATCGATAACAGAACAGCTGATTCGCCCTGCTGAGTGGCCAAGAAATAATTGTTGCTCCTCCTTGGTTGTGTTCGCTGCTTTCTTTGCCTGCCCCACCAAATGGCCGCTGGCGCCACATCGTTAACCAAATCGGAGACGCGTCGCCTATGCGCCATCACCTTCTTTGCCCGGTTGCATCCAGGCGATGTGTGCGGCAGCAATGGCCTGCCCCTCACACCCAATTCGATTGCCATTTTAGGGCGTTCCCAGCGGCTAAAGGAGCTGCAGCACGAGCATTTGTGCCAGTATTTGGATGTGGTACGCGGCAAGCATGGTAACCACAGAACTCACAAGCTCATCCACTATTCTCCCTGCATTGCATACAGGTTAATTTACTCACGCGTTTCTTTCTTTTAGAGCGCACCATTGTCGTTTCGGAATATGTGGGCTGCACACTGGAGGATTATGTGAAGCGGCACGCACAGACACCAATCAAGCAGACACATACACTGCGCATATTCCATCAAGTGGCCTGCGGACTGGCTGTGTTGCATGCCCAGAGGCTGGTCGTTCACAATCTGGAGCCGCGTCACATACTCGTGGAGGGCAGCGAAGATGCTGTGCACGTGAAGCTCTTCAACTATGGCATGCATCATATGACCAAGGGCGGCGCCTATGTGCCCTTTCCCATTGGCAATGTGCGCTATATGGCGCCAGAGCGTCTGCTCGGCGTCAATGGCAACATCAAGAGCGATGTCTGGTCGTGGGCGATGCTCTTGCTGGAGCAGCTGCTGCAAACGGAGCTGTGGCCCAAGCTGAAGCTAAGCAACATTGCCTGGAAGGTGTTGGCCTTTGCGCGCAATCCCAAAGTCAGCGTTGTGGAGAAAATCGCACGTGAGCATCAGCGCCTGGAGCTGTACCAGCAGCTGCCGCTGGAGCTATGCGAGCTGCTCGAGCGTTGTCTGAGCGTGCTGCCCGCCCAGCGTCCGTTGCCTAGCGAATTACTGCAGCATCCATGCTTTGCCCAGCTGAGCCAGGCTCCGGCAATGCGACCGGATGCATCGGCAGAGCCTGTGCCGCTGCTGCTACGCTGCCCCCTGACGCAGATCTATCACCTCTGGCAGCTAGCCGGCGGCGATGTGCAGGCGGAGCTGAAGAAGGAGGGTCTCATACGTAGCGAGGCGCCAATTTTGGCGTTGCCCCAAATTGTAAGACTCAGCGGCGCCAGCGTCTGCCCGCCGCGCAGTCAATCCTATTTAATGGACGACCGTGTGGTGCTGCTGAAGCTGCAGCCGCTGCTCCAGCGACTCAGCCGATTGCCAGCCAACGTCTACTTTCCGCTGCTGCATATGCAGCGCCAACAGCAGCAGCAGCAACAAGAACAACAGCAGGAGCAGCAGCAACAGCAACAGCAGGAGCTGCCTCTGCTAATAAGAGAACGTGATATTGAATATCAATTTCGTCGCGTGCGTCTCTTCACACGCCTACTCCATGGCTATCCGCACACGGCGGATCAGCTGCAGCGCGAAGCAGCCATTGATATACCGCCGCTGCTGCGCGGCCCCATTTGGGCGGCTCTGCTGGGCGTTCTGCCCAATGCGAGCTACGCGAAAATTGATAAGTTCACAGCCACCAGCACGGATCGCCAGATCGAGGTGGATATACCGAGGTGTCATCAATACGATGAGCTGCTCTCCTCGCCGGACGGACATCGCAAGCTGAAGCGTCTGCTCAAGGCCTGGGTGACGGCCCATCCGCAGTATGTCTACTGGCAGGGACTCGACTCGCTGACTGCGCCATTTCTCTATCTCAACTTTAACAATGAAGGTGAGCGAGAGAGAGAGAGTGAGTGAGAGAGGGACTGAGAGCGAGAGAGAGAGGCAGATAAGCATAGACATAGGGTATAATGTTATGAGAGCGTATACGAAAGACATTTATAAGATATCATTTAGTAAATGTTGTCGTGTTTGCATATAGGGTATATTATATATATGCATATAGGGTAGGTAGGGTGTTATATAGGCCTTCTGTAATAGACAGTGCTGAATATGCCCTATAAAATATTAAAGTTAGGGCATATCTTAAAACAACATGCCTTGTACATACTCTGTAATTATGCGATACTCAGTTGTTTTACATAAGTTTGGGTTGTTTTTATTTCATATTTGTAGATAAGTGTAAGCAAACGTTATTGTTACAAGGAGTACATGCTATTGATACCCTGTAGACCTATGAATGTTGCCGTAGAAGGCTACACAGGGTATATACAGCAGCTATAAGCATCTGAGCCTTAGCAAGAGGTGTACATAGATATATTATAGGCAGATATAAATGGATAACTCCATCTGATATTCTCTCTACTGGCGAATAGCCTATAAAAATCTAAATTAGCTTATATTGTTATACAAATCTCAAGCATTACCTAATTTCATTTTGCTCTATGTATTCACATATTTATAATCCATTTCCTTTTGGTCCTTTAGAAATGGCATTCCTGAGTCTATTCCGTTTTATACCCAAGTATCTGCAGTGGTTCTTTCTGAAGGATAATTCGGCCATCATTAAGGAGTATCTGTGTAAATTCTCTCAGCTGAGCGCATTCCATGAGCCGCTGCTGGCACAGCATTTGGCCAGCATCAACTTTATACCCGAACTGTTTGCCATTCCCTGGTTTCTCACCATGTTCTCACGTAAGTCTGCACTTGATTGACTAGCCGCCTGATTGATTGATCGATTGTTGGACTTGCTTGCAGATGTTTTTCCGCTGCACAAGATTCTGCATCTGTGGGACAAGTTGATGCTGGGTGACAGCTCCTACCCGCTCTTCATTGGCGTTGCCATATTGAAGCAACTGAAGAGCACCTTGCTCAACTCTGGGTTCAATGAGTGCATCCTGCTCTTCTCCGACCTGCCCGACATTGTGATGGAGAGTTGCGTGATTGAATCCCAAAAGATGTACGAATGCACACCGAAGAGCATAACCTATCGGCAGCATGCGCTGCGTGTACAGACGCCACATGTTCTGGTTGGTGAAAGTGAATCCATCCTTTTCCATTCGATTTCATTTCACATTTGTCTTCGGCCCATTTCGCAGGACATTGGCGCTGGGGAGGTTGAGCTGCAGCATTTGCAGTCTGAGTTGTGTCCGCGCATTAGTGCCAAGGATGTGCATCAGCTGCTGCTGCACGCACCGGAACAATTGGCCCTGATCGATTTGCGCAGCGTTGTCGAATTCGGACATGTCCATGTGCCCCATTCAATCAACATACCCTTTGCTACCGTGCAGCTTGGGGAGCAGCGCCTGGAGGCGTTGCAGGTGCCCCAGCTCGAGGCGCAGCTGAGACAGCGCATTGTTGTCTGTGTGAGCAACATACATCAGCATGCCGTGGAGGTTGGTCTGCATATATATATATATATATATATATATATATAAATATCTGATTTATGCAATTCTCATCTCTGCGTAAATTCCAGTTCTCGCAATTTTTGGTCACCTGCGGCGTCTTACGCACCTGCATTTTACACAAGGGATTCAATGTCCTACACTCAATTGAGCCAAATATACTCATCTCGAATTGATCGGGCTATACTACCTATCCAACCTATTGTAATATTTTATAATCCTATATACGTATATATGTATATCAATCTGTATATATGTATGCATATATAGTTTGTATATTATGTCTATTAAATAAGCTTAATGTCCATGTATTATTCAAGTTTTATAAAACTACATTGTACTCGAATCATCTTCAGCTAATATAAATCGTTTCTTTTTTTTTAAATGAAAAATATATATTAATGCATATATATATAGATATATAATTATTTTATGTTTCACAATGCTTCTGCTTATGATTAAATCAATGATGAAGCTTTATATATTAAATATATATATATATATATGTATATCTACCACTTTAAAAAATAAATAAATACAATTTTATAAAAATCAAAAACCTTTTTTAAATTAACAGTAGCATTTAACGTCGAGCATTTTTGCGTTAAAGTGGGCAACGCAACGTTACGCATTTTGCGTTAACGATTAGCAATTACAGCATTCAACTGGCTCCGCTTTGCGTTAACAGCGCCGCTTTAGCAACTTACGACGCTGTTAACGTTTACAATTCACATTGCGCAAATTACGTTTGTTTACTTGCTGCTCAGTTCGATGAAGTAGTTTCCCACGAGACGATTTCAGCTAGGAGAAATACGTGTAGCTAAAGAAACGTCAGGCAAATAAGTGAAAAAGTTGTGCGCGTTGAAGTCCAGGTGCGAAAATTGCAATACGCGTAATAACAATTGCGACGCAATGCATTAACAAATTGGCCACGCGTACAAGTGTCAATACAAATACATATATATCTATACATATATGTATATCAACGCAGTGCCAAACGCAATGAAACAGGTGGGCGCATTTACTGTGGGGGTGGCTGATTGAATTTTTGTGAAATGGAATTTTTACGTTATTGTTGTTGCCTGATGATGTTATGTTTGCAGCGTCAGCGTTTTACTCTTTTTTGTGACTGTTTTTTTTTTTTTTCTTTTGTTTTCTTGCTGTTGTGCAAATTGTACAATACACATACATATGTATACGTGTGCGTGTGTGTGTGTGTATAGGTGTACATGCATATGCTGATAAAAATGACAACATGCTTCTCGTTAGTGAGTGTGTTGTGTGTATGTGCAGCAGCTGCGTCGTCAACGCAAGCGTCGGCGTCATTAGGAGCAGCATCATAAAACCTATTTAGCTGACCAATGAATCACTTAATCTGAAATGATGAAAGTCTTTTGTAATCTCTCTCACACTCACACACCCATGCAAACAATGGAGAGTGCGGTGGCGATGGTTGGGTTGGTGGGTCCGCCCCGCCACTAGCGCATTTGTTGTTTATGGCGCCCTCATATTGCTATCAACAGACGGTGACGGCGGCAGCGACTGCGAATTCTGCTGCTGCTGCTGGTGGTTGACTCGCGCGTGCCAGCCCAACAAGTTTCTTATTGGGATGATAAATTGTGTTTGCCAGTGTGTATGTGTTTCTGTGTGTATATATGTGTGTGTGTGTGCGTATTTGCAAACACGATTTCAAGATGATTCCTGGGCATATGACGCAAGAGCTTGGCCATTTTTTTATTGCATACTTTTCTGTGTGTTAATGGGTCGAGTGTATACATACTGAGACGTACATACGTGTGTGTGTGTGTGTGTGCGAGTGGGATAGTTGTTATTAATATGGCCGCCCTGGCTAGCTGTTAAATGGAAGAGCGTAGTGGTGTGGAGAGCACGTTGAGCGGCATAACTCATAACAATTTCAATGCAAATTTTTGTGCTATTAAGTCCGTGCGTGTGAGTGTGTGTGTGTGTGTGTGTGTGTGTGTGTGTGTGTGTGTGTGTGTGTGTGTGTGTGTGTGTGTGTGTGTGGTGTGTGTGTGTGTGTGCGTATTTACATTTGAGTTGATTAAATTTTTGATGTGTGCTCCTTTGTTCCTGTATGAGTGTATGGGTATGTGTATGTGTGTCTATATGAGGACAACAAGTATCGATTCCAGGCCATGGCTTCAGGATTGCCACTTGGCCCAAATCGCGCACTAGGCCTAGAGTTGGGGCGGACACAAATCAAAGCTCTGCTCTGCGGCAACCCTAAAGCGATGCGCAGCAAAGCGACGCTGCTTTGCATAACTACTGTCAAGCTGACCAGCTTTGTATGTATGCGTGCCCCTGTGCATGTATGTGTGTGTGTGTAAGCTTATAGAGATGGGCGTGTACCGTATTATTCAGCAATGTGAATACGATAATTGAAGTATTAATGTATTTTATTTGTTGGAATTTCCATTTTTGAGAACGTGTTTATTTATAAGAACAATATATATATATATATATATATATATATATATATATATATATATATATATATATATATATATATGAAATTGTATTTTGAAAAATATGAAATATTTACATTGTTTGCTGATATTTTCGTCAAGTTTGTGTAGACGCAAATAGTATACAATATTTAATACAAATAGTATTCAATACGTGTTAGATTTATAATAATTAATTTACCAATTAAAACATTTTGTAGCTGGTTTTCAACTTAAAAGTTTGAGCGTATATTTGTACTCACGTTCGAGTGTCACGCACTCCTCTCTATCATAATATGTACATACACGCTTAAACTGCGCGGTACTAAGACAGCAGCAGAGGCAACAGCAGCAGCAGAGGCAACAGCAGCAGCAGAGGCAACAGCAGCAGCAGCCGAAGCAGCAGCAGCAAAAGTGTTGAGCACAACGCGGATGTTCAGTTTAGACTTTCCTTTTGGCCAAATAACGTGCAACGTTTCCTTCTACACAAATGTTTCGCAAACGTAATCGTCTTTGAATTTTCTATATATACCTATATTCATGTGCACATCAGATACAGACAGGTGTGCGTGTGCGTGTGTGTGTGCTTGTGTTTGGGGGAAATATGGTAGCGAAAGCAAAACACGCTCATATATAATTTAAACAAAATCAAAGCCTATTTCCCAGGCTCAATGCGAGGGTGGGGGGTTGTTTGCTTTTTGCTTGCTACCTCAACAGATTTGCGTGTGTATGTTGTGTGTGTATATGTGTTGGCCTCGTGTCATGTGACCGCGCGCGCAAAAACGGTTTCACCACGATTCGCATTGTGTGCGACACATCGTCCTCAAGCCAGGACACGATGGGGCGCCTCTTAGCGTAAGCATGCGCAATGTTCACCTACTACGAGCACTTCACTCACACATACACGCGCGTATACAGGCTTACGAAGGCGAGTGTGTGAAAATTGGCAAATCTTTTGTCCATTTGTTGTATTTCCGATAAGCAATAAATGCAACAACAACAGCTAACTGTAAAAATTCAAAGCGCCAGGGCCCATAGCGCCTCGAGCTATGCAACAGTAAAAGTTTTTTTTTTTTTTTTTCATTCTTTTTCTGCATGCCTAAACAAAGCAAACAGCAGCACGAGGGAGAGTTAAGATGATGGGAGAGTTGGAGAGTGTATGTGTTAGAGTAGGCGAGCGCGCGTGCCAGGCGGTGCTACTGTGCTGCTGTGTTGCGGATGATGGAGAGTGGGAGAAAGCGTGAGCATTGGAGAGCATTTGCTTTCAGGGTTGACGAGCGAGCGAGCCAGCGAGCGCTCTCTCACTGTGTCCTCGCGTGCGCCAAACAAGGTGCAAAAAATGCCTTTACAAACACGACGACAGCGACGCCACTCAGCGACGAGCCTCAGCTTCAGCAGCAACAGCAACAGCAGCAGAAGCAGAAGCAGCAGCTCCAGTTGCCATTTAACCAGCTAACCAGCAGCATTTTTCTCGTCTTACATATCCCCGTGTGTGTCCGACTTCGACTTTGACTCCGTCTACGTTTTTCTTCACTGTGTGTGATTTTTTTTTCTTGTGCCGTTGTCTTGTCTTTGTGTGTGCGTGCGGGCGTGTGTGTGAGAGTGTGTGTCGTTTTCTAGTGAAAAATCAATTGATACACATATTTTTGTTATTAGTGCGAAAAATGCTTTAAAATATGCATTAACAAAAGCCTATCGAGTATACTTAAATCGTCTCTCGAAACACGATATGCAGCTGTAATTGTTGAAAGCAAACATTTCAACTACTGAACAATTTACTGTTAGGGTTTTTTTTAAATTTTTTTGTTGGTTTTAAGTTTTTTTATTTGACGTGTGTTGTTGCTATTTGCAAAAAAATATATATATAAAAAAAACAACAGGAGCGGAACGTGCACGGCTGCGGGCTTAAGGCGCCAAGAGTACAAAAGAAATAAATATAAATAAAAATGTAGAGTAAATTCAAGTGAGTAGCAACAAGCGCATAAAAAGGAAGGAACAGAGAAAAAAGAAGATGAAAAACGTATAGCTATTTGCGTGCATGTGTGTGTGTATGTGCATGTGTGAAAAAA